>NPHX01000577.1:41841-58460 GCA_002271815.1 Eimeria falciformis
AGCTGTGTATTTTTGAAAACATCTACGTGTACATAAATGTATTTGTATGTACATCTTGTACATGTGGATGCATGCACACGTCTATCGACCTACAAACAAGCATCTCCAATATTTGGAAGTGCGGGTATGCCTACGATAATTCTTGGCTTTTCCAGCTCTCCGGAGCAGCAAAGCCCCTAGAGATAAGGAGGGAAGCCGCTTAGGCGTCAGCAGGAGCAGACTCTCCGTGACAGTAATCTCTTTTCTCATTTTTATAACGGAAGGATATGCTATTCCAAATAGGGTTTTTAACATACTAGCTTACCCACGGTGTTCTCTCCGTTTACTGCTTGCTGCTAGCACTGTGTTCAAGTCGCCCGCATTAGGTGTTGTTGGCTTGGATGTGGGAGGGGATACAAACCGTTGCATCCTCAGCTGCCCCTCTAAAGCACCCTGCTCCTTGGGGGACCCCCCGTCGAGCAACTTGGTGCCTGAGGCGATTAGGGTGTGCTGAAAAGCGTCCCAAGATTCAAATGCTACATGTGATGTAGCTTTACCTCTATTCCACACTAGGACCCCATTTTCTTTTTGGTCAAGCTCCACATACATTCAAACATAAACTGAGCAATCTCAAACTGAACTAACTAGAACAAATACCTTTAATTGGGTGGGACAAGTTTGTGACATACTGCAACTGTTTCCGTGTTTCATTATCAACAAGCATGCGGGAGCAAATCCGTTACGGTTTTCGGAGTCCCTCAGTCTCGGCTCTCTACAAAAAGTGGTAATTGCAGACTAGAGTGGTCATTTAATCTTCTAACGAATCCTGCAAATTTTCTTTTTCTTCCAGTTGAAGTGTCGAACTTGTAGTCGCTTCTAATAATTGCACAAAGTGTGAGCAGACAGAGTAAAACTGTCCGTACCCGCTCCCAAAGGCTAGAAAGTCAAGGACTAGAAAGGTTGTGTGAATCTGTCATCCGTCCCTATAGGTTTTTGGGTTAGGATCTATAACAAGAAAGAAGAGCGACATAGAAAAAAGCTAGGCGAGGACAGAAATCAAGTACGAAAGTGCGCTGATCGGAACAAGACCTACAAGGCGTTTGATCGTTACTTGAACAGTTCAATACCAAACCTTAAATCTTGTAGCCAACCAATGGCAAACAAAGTGCAAAACTGGAGTATCTTCTAAAGAGCCCAATTCGGCTACATAAAGTATATTGTGGCCGAGGCAAATATGCCATAGGGGGAGAAGGAAGAAGGTGAAAGTTCTACCTTAACTGTAATATGGAGATGAAGAGGCAGAGAATAAAACCATGCGGTGCTATAAAGCATAAAAGTAGACTTCTAGTTCTGTTTAAAGGCCACAAATCCTAAAACGCAACTGTAACTTAAGGAAATGGAGTCCCCAAAGAACTCGGCCTTTCTCTGAAACAATGCCCATTTTTGTACTAGAGCGTAAGCAACCAAATCACCAACCAGATTTGTTTGTATCAATCCAGAAGTTTCATCAAATTAATCAAGGCCAAAAAATACAGTAATATTTTTAATTAGAAATATAAGGTGGTAATGATGTTTGTTTTGTTTAAACGGTCAAGAAAGGAAGCTTGTGGGGAAGGGGAGGTGAGGGCTGCTAAGGTTATGCACCTTGGCTTTCTCCTTCCATGTATGGCGCTTCTCCCCATGAAGTTTCAACACCAAAAGCTTCAGCAAATGTTGCTTGAGATTCCGTAATGCTTTTTTCCATAGTTCCTCTTGAATTATAGTTTATAAACGAAAATGAAGTCGTTTTCCCTTGTCGCCGTTGCGAGCGCCTTGGCTGCTGTTAACGCCTCCGAGGACGAGGTGCATCAGGGTTCCCCTGCTCTCGCTGAAGGTGAGCGAAAACAAATATGCTTTTTTGCATTTTGATGGAGGAAGACTTGTTTATTCAAATGGCTTTCCCTCTTTCCACAGCGGCCGGCCTGTACCGTTCTCTTCTTCGGGCGTTCTCCAGTGCCTGTTGATCGACTCCTCAATTCCGCAATTTCTTCTGGATTTTCTCCATTTGTTGTCTTGCTTTCCACTTTAGTTTGCCTTTCCTGAGCATATTGATGGAACATACTAGCCCAGATTGCTACAGCGACAACCAGCCGACCTGTCATACATAGTGTTTATTGTATATATTCTGTTTTATAATCTGTTTCTTGTGCTTGTTTCAGACCTCGGCAAGCTTTTGGCTGAACAGGGTGCTGACATTGACTGGGATATTTTTTCTCCCTCTGCCCTTGGCATGAACCTGGCTTTTGACGAGATGACCGGTGAAGAGTTGGAGAAAATCGTTGGCGCCTTCAAAGAGTTGAAACTTATTTCCAGCGAGGAGGCAACCTCATTTGGCTCTTTCCTTACGGACCCCCGCATGCGCAATATGCTCAACCAGGCAACAGAAAACTGGCCGGAGGTTATGCAGAGGGTTCTGCAAGATCCTGAATATCTCGCCTTCCTTCAGACCTTCAGCCAACTCGACAAGTCAGCTCTCGCCACCATCGTTGGCATCAAGGATCCGTTGCCAGAGGACCTTCCCGAGGCAAGCGAGCAGGAACAGTAAATGCAGTTCAATTCAACAAACAGGGTGAATGGTTGGCCGTTCCTTTTTTGGCATGTTCCAATCTATAATGCGTTCTGGCGTGCGAGACAAAACACACACAAGTTTCTCCCGTGCTTTTTGTACGTGGACCGTCACAGATACATCAGAAGCAGTGTAGGCAGCAGAAACCAGCCGCACTTGTTACCCGGTTGTGTGTATTTTTGGGCCTTCCTTTGAGTTTCGCATTACGCCCTCCTGGTGGCTGCGCTGGAGTGCGGAGGTGCGTGGGGTCGTGCGAAGTTGCATGTTCCTGATAACCCTGGCTTTTTTATTGCTAGACGAGTCGGCTTGTAGAAATCAATGTGGTTCATTTTCTAACTGTCATTAGTATTAGTTGAGCTAGTTGAGGAGTTGGGTAGAATAGAGAGGGAGAGTCTGTGGTGACAACATCCAGCGTGGGCGCTGGCTTCGCCTTGTATAAAAACACCTTTAATTGTTGTCCCGCTGTGTTAGTAAAACAGGAATAGTTCGTTAGGATGGGGAAAGTAGGAAAGGGCTCGTCACACTGCAACAAAAATATCAAAGGTGGGTTGCTGCGCTTGATGAGGGAGCTGTGTGCCCATTTCGACCCCCGACTTACGCCTGTAGAAGTTTCTGCAGCGCGCCACTCTTAACGCCGGCCACCTGAAAAAATAATGCAAGAACGGAGGGGGATGTTGTCTGGATTTCCCGTCTCAAGATGAAGTAGTCAAGAACCTGCTGGATTTGTATAGATGGGACGCAGGTGAAGAAGATGGCATGGTGGTTGTGTATCTTTCAATCGCGCAGGTGCACGAGACAGGGGTGCTTCTATTGGGAAATACTGTGGTGATATGTGGTGCGAAATGAGACGCTAAAATGCTCAATAAGCACTTGCACAGGAAAACAATACGTCTAGTAATATATTACACAAGCAATACATCCATACACACAGCGACGGAAACTGCTGAAGTAGATAGTAGCCCATGTGACAGACAGTCAATCCAATATTGGAATTAATGGTATTTGGCAATAAACTGACGGTGTCGTCGCCTCCGCCGAAGAATTTTCCATTCACGAAAACACGAGGTACCGATCGCTGGCCCGTTTTCTCCTTCATGTAGTCTTGAATTTCAGCGCAGTAAGGACTATTTTCAATAAATTCCACGTGCTGCATGCATTCGCGCCGTGCCAATTAAAATATGACGAGAACCTGCTCGTCGGGAAAAGTTCTTATTGAACTTTCAGGGTGTACAGACGGCTGACGAACACCTAATGGTGGTTTCAAAGTGCATTCGACCGTTAATTCCCTTGTAAATGCGAGGAAGAAAGCTTACCATACCGCTAACGTTGATACCCTTCAGGGCTGAGATGGCCGCTTGGCAATAAGGGCAATGACTGCACATCACAATTAAAGCAGATGATGAACTCTTTCTCCATGCAAAACTCAAGGGGGAGGAATACATGAGCTGGTGCAGTACATTTCCATGCAACAACTCGCAAAGAAAACAAAAATGAAGTCTCACGTCTTTGCGAAAATTGTAACTTTGTGGCCGTTCACCAGGGCGTCTGCCCACTTTTGAACGTCGTTAGCGCTCTGAAGTGCCATTATGGAGGAAAAGATATTCTTGCTTTGGGAATTACAGAGTTCAGCAAGCTCGCGCCGCACACAACACCAAAATGTCGCGGAAATTTTGCCAATGCACCTAAAACCCGAAATTCTTTTATTTCTAATCAAATGCGCTCATCACAACAAAGTGTTTTCATCCTTGCACACCTCTGCTCGATTGAGTATGTGGGATAAAGAAGGAATTACAGCCCCATTCGCATCCTGAGGACAATTACAAAGCATGTATGCATATATAATGGCTTATCAGAGTGATTGACAATTATATTTTATTTATAACTACCACGCGAGTGTTTAAATCGGTCTCCTAGTGCAGAAGAGGCATTAGTACCGAAAAGCTTATAGGGAGGGAGTATGTCTCACCTTAATGGCTATGTTCGATATTACAGTGCTCGTGTGTTTCACTTACTTACAATTGTTCTAATTAATGTCCTATGTCATCTATGAGTGGGAGGGTTGCGTTATCATATGTGAGGGATAGTAGGCCAGTTCCTCAGATTGTTTGTCCAGATGCGTGAGCGCCCAAGGTGCAGCTCGCCTTCTCTTTGGCCTCAGCCCTCGCCGCTTGGCTCTGAAAACACAAAACAATAACTCTAAACAGTTCGTCTCCAGAGAAGCGCAAGCTTCTCTGGAGACGAACTGTTTAGAGTTATTGTTTTGTGTTGCACTTATGGCCTTAAAGCTAAGGCTGAAGGACATGTGCCATAAAGTAACCCTTGTATGGACGTGTGTAGCATATGAGTGCCCGTAGTGGAACGCTATAAAGTGCCTCAAGCCTCTGAGCTGCTCACCACTGCTCGGACACCTAGCATGTTTTTTATATAGTTTGTTGGAATCTGTCTTTTCTAGTCAAGTTGAATCGTTGGTTTTTCGTAATGTGGGATTTGTGGTTGTTATTAAGTGTCTTTTGTGGAGGTGTGTGGGAATCTGTCTGGCGTCGACTCTCATCTCAGCCTTATACGCCGTTCGCTCAAGCGCAAACACCAGATGTTGCATCTTTAGCCGTTCTACTTGATTGCTTTCCTCTTTTCTTTCTTTAAAGCCTGCTGACCCTCCGCTGCGCTTTCTGCATGCGTTACTGTCTCTCCCTGTCTCTGTCTGTCTCTCCTTCTGTCTCTCTTTGTCTCTCGTTCTCTCTGTCTCTGTCTCTACGGCTTTACGATTTTGATTTAAAATTTGGAAATGTTCACGCGAAATTCGCGAGCGTTGTGGCCACTGAAGCGGAGACAAATCGGTATCCTTTGGTTTCTTTCACGGAGGAAAGATATTTAAATCGCTTATTTGGAAATTAAATAATTTGTTATTTACTAGAGAGAATCTTAGTGGCTAATGTTGACTCTTTGATTTAGTAGGTTGCGATTGGACAGAAAACAGATTTAAAAACATGAATAATTATTTTCCTCTCTATCGGCCGCTCGTTTGGCCTGGCGTCCCCCCAGCTGCTGCCTTTTGGGGTTTTAAGGGAAACTTCAGAAGAACAAGATATGGCTATAAAGACAAGACGCACAGATAAAAACTTGATAAAAATAAAAATAAAAGGAGACGCAGCAATGCCCAAACAAGTAACGCTCTGCCTGCATGCGCTAAAGCTTTAGAAACGCAGCCCCAGCTGGAAAGCGAGAGGGCAGTGGCCTACTAGGACATAGATCCAGATACACTCCAGTAACCAATTATCTCTCTCCTCCCGGCACCCCTAAGGTGCAGAGCCGGTTGAAATGTCATTGAAAAAGTGCAAAACGCATGCAACTAACTCAAGGGGGGCTGGCCTTCGCCGCCAAAACGTAAAAACAGCATAGGCAAAAAGAAAAGCGGCGGGGCCCTGCATGCTTTGCTCCAGTCCCCCTAGACCTGGAAGAGGAAATCTGAACTCCAGGGCAAACTGTTTCCACAAAAACCATGAGAGGAATCAGCAACGAAGTCCGACATAATAATACAAAAACCGCGCAGCTGCACAAGGCACAGAGGAGTGCCTTCAGGCTGCTGCTTCTGTTTAGCTGCAACCATCTAAAACGCCCAATGCCCGCTGAATGGCTTGCGGCCAGGGAGTAGACGAAGAAGCGGCAGATGGGGAGGGAGAAGCCCCATTGACAGCGCAATGCATGCGCCAGTCCTACCGACTTACGGCAAAAAAATCTAAAAAGGTCACAGCTGGGGCTGCCAATGAAACGCAATGCATGCGTATGGAGTGTCTCCTTGGCCAGGCTGTCTCCGACAGAAGTTTTGTCTTTTGTTTGATTTTGATTTGTCGATTTAACAATCAAACTTTGTCATTTGCCTTGCGCGGATTTTTTCACCGTTTTTATTGCTTCCGAAATTCCCTTTGCTTTTTTTCTTCTGGGCATTTGCATGCACCCGCTTCCTCACGGAGTCCCGCGTGTGTCTGAAGCAAAATAGCACAAATTCTCTTCACCGTTAAATGAAATGCCAGGCGCCTTGCAGCTGCCGGTGCTCCTTCGTTTTCCAACTGTCTGCGATAGGGCCAAAGAGGCCGAGTTGGGGTGTACAGACAGAGGATGAGAGTAATGCCTATGTTTCAGAGGTTCGACAAATTACTAAAAGTACCTCCTGGCTGTCGGGCGCCAGCAATTGATCAGTGCAAGTTGTGCTTCCCGTCCCATGAGCTTGCTATTCTCGTTTGTGGATTTTTCTGAAAACAAAAAGCAAATAAACTTCCTTCCATCACTGCAATTCACAGAGCAGCCACGCCATGCACTAAGCAGCACAAAGATCGGGACGCAACATTCCCTGTTTTTATGCCTCCATCCCCAAACCCCCAAACGGAGCAGACAGACCATTCATGTCGCTCGCAGTGTCTAGAAGTGCTTATGAGAAGAAAGAAAAACAAAAACGCGCTTTGGTAAACTACACACCACTTCCACTGCCTTCGCTATCCTTTTCTCCGTAGTTTCCTTCCAAACATTCTGTTGCATCTGATCGCATGCCCTGCTCGGGTGTATCTACACCTTCGTCTTCGTCTGCGGATTCCTCCTCCTCCTCTTCGTCGGAGCCGCTCCCTGCATTTGAATCTTCTGAACCTTTGTCAGAAAGATCCGATTCTTCCTCCTCCTCTCCATCCGAGCAATCTGAACCATCAGAACCGTCGGAAGCATTTCTTGCTTCCTTTAACGCGGCCAATGCGTTGTCTAACAGCTTTGCTTGTTGCTCATCAAGGCCATCTGTCACTGATATCAGTCCGCTGGAAGGCTCCATTTCGTCTGTTTCCTCGGGTGTATTGGCGTCGCTCTGCATGCAATCTGAACGCGAGGAAGTCGCCTTTCCTGCGCTCTGTACAACCTCATCGAATCTGAATCCGAACAAAACATGCCATGAGATACGGCAATTCATTTTCAATGAATGAAAAGTTAATGAACTTCGGAGAAATAAGTTGATATTTGAACTTCACGGTTTCATCGCCAGTTGGTTGACGCACTTGGGAACCGTCGTGACTTCCACAAGAAATTTGCGCTCGAAAAGACGCTTTATGCATTGGACATCGCGGTCAAAATAGACAGCCGCATTGGGGTGATAAATGGAAACCATCTGCGGGAGATCTGAAAAAAATAAAAACAAACACAAAAAACATGCACGTTCATGTGGAACGCTTCAAAAGCAAAAGTTCACGCGCATTTTCTCGGGTGTACAGACAGACCAATCATTGTGATTTTCCCGTCGTTGTTGATCATCAAGTTGAACTCGTTGAAATCTCCATGAATTAGCCCGGAGTGTGCAAGTCGGATGATGAGTTTCATTAGCTTCTCGAGCACCGTCAGGGGATCTGCGAGCTCCTTTACCTGCAAAGACGCACAAAAACCGCAATCGGAAAACCAGACAAACTAAAATGATAAGCAAAAACCATCTGCTGAAGATTTGAAGCAAATCAAGAGACACAACGAGCCATGCGGAACAGAACGATAGGACAGAGAGCAGCAACACATTTCGTTGTAAGGAGACAAACCCTCCCTCCCCCTCTTTCGCCGTGCAGATTAATCAAAACAAACAAATGAACTTGAACACGAAGAGAGGCGCTCTCACCTGTGTAAGAGGGATAGCGTCGATATACTCCATCAGCACCGCGTGTCTGTTCATATCCAACGGCTCCGGGACAGGAAACCCACGTGCATACAGAGCCTTCAGATATGAAAATTCTCTCACGGCAGCCAGATGTGCCAAATAGTGCCAGCTGCAGTGCGTCCTATGCTGCATGTAATCGCGGTTCTTCTTGATGGAGCGAAACGATATGCGACCTGCAAGTCGAGGAAACATAAATATTAAGCCCTAAACCTCTTTTCCAGCTTGAACTCTCATAAGGAGGGAAGGGCCCCTCATGGGGCCTCTCATAAGAAGGGAGGGGCCCCTCATGGGGCCTCTCATAAAGCGGGAGGGCCCTCATGGAGCCTCTCGTAAGAAGAGAAGGGCCCCTCCTCATGCCTCTCCATACAGTACAAAATTTCGTGTAGATTCACTCACCTAGGCGGTGTAGTTTCAGGATGAGCACAGCTCCATCTGTGCCCTCGCAGATATGAATGTCGGATTCTTTGCCGACCCCCACCCTGACGCCAACCCCCTTTATCAGCCCCCTCTTCACGAGCGAGTTAAGGGCAAGGTAATCGTAGCCCAGATACGTCAGTTTGAACCCGTCGTAGGACTTGGAGCAATGGTATACAAGTTTGTTCTTCAAAAGGGTGCTGAGAATTTTCCGGATGGAGTGTCTGCGCAGACCCGCAATCTGTTCAATGAGAACAGAGGAAACAAATTCATGGTTTTTCATGCCTAGTTCAACGGCATTTAAAACCCGAAATTCTCCTTTTGCCATGTAACGCAAGACGTCCGCTTGGAGCCTCATCTTCTAGAATGCGGCTTCGAAAATCCAGCATTCCTCAGTTTGAGTTCTTTCTCTTTAACTCTTCAGCTGCCAACTAACGGCCACAAGAAACCGCCTGCGGTTCTCTTCTTGCGGTAAAAGAATTGTGGTGTATCGACAAGAGGCAAGAAGTTGGAGGGGTAGTCAGCAGGGCGTTACTCGCCAAACAACTTTTGCAGTTTTCTTTCTTGCAATAAAATAGAACTGCATGCAATGACATGGACTTTAAAATTTAACCATAATTACGGAGTTGGGCAGACAGTGCAAATTCTTGTCCCCACACAAACACCTGCGCGCTTGAGGCCCTGCGGATCCGACAATTTCCGATGAATAAAAAATTAATAACTCTGGACGGAATAGTTCAATTAACAATAAAAATGATTACTATCGAAAGTTGCTGGCTAATCCCTCATTTTCCAGTCGCAAACTTCTGTACCTAGGGGCCTCCGCATTTCGTGACTCTGTTGCTTCAAGGTAGACCACATGCAAATACAGTACAAGTGTTCTCATGAGCTTTTTTCTGTTTTTCTGTCGCACATTAGTTTGTATATTTTAAATCCTTGTGTATATACACCAGAGACTACCCGAAAACAGCTGGGCTCTCTGTTTTTTGTCTAATGCATATCAGCAGCGTCGAGTAAAATGTCTGGCTGGTGAAAATACTGATCTTCTTGATTGAATGTTTATTCTCTTGTGTACTTACAGACATGAAAACAGTCTGCTCTAGTCTTTGGAGTTACCGCAATTCTCCTTCTGGCTGTCGTTTTCCCCTTCAACTCACGCAGCTAAAGGATATTAATGTTTTGGTGTGTTAGAATGAACACAGAAAGATCCAATGGCCACTCGCCTCCCGGCGCTCCCTGCCCGGACCGCGTTGCGCTTAAAGGGGAACACACCCCTCACATGCAGCAAACACGACAGACAAAAATGCTACCTGACTCTCCAAAACACCCAAAAGTTGAGGCAAAGAAACCAGCGCCTGTCTGCATAAAGAAAGAGGAAGAGAATATGCCTTCTTCTTGCCACTCATCTGAACAGGAATTGCTATCTTCTCCCCCGTCCGACTTCTCCGAGTCCCCATCTTGTGGGGGCCCTCAAGGGGCCCAGCCAAGGGCCATCTGGCCTGGGGGGGGCCCCTCGCCCCCCGTCACACGCCTCAAACGGGCCTCCCCCTTGTATGGCTCTTCGGAGTTTTTTCGGCGGGTGCTCAACCCTCCGGGGGCCCCTTCAGGGGCCCCCCAAGGCTTTTCTCGCCGGGCGGGATACAGCAACAGATCAGGAGAGACAGCAGCCAATCCCATTGCATGCAACGTTTTTTCTTCTTCGCCCTCTGGGCAGTTTGAGAGAGAAGGGACAGAAGACAGGAGGGGCCTCGGCTACCCATCGTTCATTAAAGAGGGTTTAGACGCCTTGCATCAGCTTGCCGATAACCTCATATCCTCTTTTCGGTCCGGGGCTGTCTCCATCTTGTCTGCAGCAAAGTGGGTGTTGCTTCTGGGTCTCTCTGGGTTTGTTCTGTTTGTATTTTTGTCCTTTTGCTTTTTGTTTGCCGCTGCCATTAGTTACTATCTTCTTTCTGTCTATTCCACGGCTCCTCCTCTGCACGAATTCCCGGTCTACTTTGACTACTTTCCGAGGGTCGCCATGGCCCTCTCAGCAGCCCACAGGGGGGCCCCTGTTGTTGCGGGGGTTCCTTCTAAAGAAGGGTGTAGTCCTTTAGAGAAGGGCAGCTTCCCTGATGGGGCCCCTTCTTTAGACAGAAGGGCTGAGGAGGGGGCCCCCCTGGGGGCCCCTGGCTCTTGGGATCACCTGGAGGCGTCGAAGGACAACCCCTTACCCCCTGCATGCGCTCAGCGCTGGGGCCCCGCCCGCTGCGGTGGGGCCCCCCTGAGGGGCCCCCCATGGCCGCCCTTTGGCTTCTCGCTGTCTTCACTGGAAGACCCTCTCGCTTTAGCTACTGTCCCCTTCAGCAATCGTTCCTGGGAGCTGCTTCCGGGAGACGTCGAAATGTTCACCCCACCGGATATCTATCTTTCTTCCCACTGGCCGCAGCACCAGCACCACCACCACCACCAACAGCAGCAGCAGCAGCAGCAGCAACAACAGCAGTATTCGGCCTTACACACCGCCAGTCCCCTGAAAGAGGACAAGTCCAAGCTACCGCTGTTTAATGTGGATATCATTTTGCACCTGTCTCTGCCCGTATACAGCAGCAGCAGAACAGAAAGAGAGACAGAGACACCTCCAGTAATGGTGTCTCTCTTTCTCTACTCTGAAGAAGGGAACGTAGTGGCTCGCAGCTCCAGGCCGCTCCCCCCCCCGTCCTGTGCCTCGCCCTTCCTCTCTCGGCTCATGCCGTCTGTCTTCTGCGTGAATGAGACAGAAGCAACAATTTATCTAATGGAGCACTTTCCACTTTCTCTTGTTGCCAACCTTAAATACGCCCGGGTGTACCTGTACCCCCCCTTGCCCCTCCTCTCCTCCTCGCTGCTCATACAGCCGAAACCCGAGGGTTTGCGTTTGTTTGTCATACAGCACCCTTACCTAACCTATCTCCTGCTCACCCTGCTGCTCCTTGCTGCTGCTGCTGCAGCAGTCTGCTGCTGCTGCTGCTGCGGCGGCGGCTATCTCCTCGCCTACACCTCCCTAGAGAACGAGGAGGAGCCTCCGCAGGGGCCCCCCCTCCAGGAGCCCCTTCTTCCCCCTGCAGGGGCCCCTTCCCAGGAGCGCGCATGCAGCAGCCAAGAAGAATGTGCAGAGGAGCAGCAAGGGCAAACGATAGAAGATAAAAATGCTTTTCCAGGGGCACCTAATCTGCGGTTGCGCTCTGCTGCTGGGAGGCAGCAGGCAGCAAGCAAGGACCCGTAATGTCTAGCTTTTGAGCTGTCTCTGTACACATCAAAGACACCTCTTTTTGCATTTCAATAACTACTTCCCAATATGTTAATTTAGCTACTAGATTAAATGCAGAAATAAATTCAAAATGGAGACACTTGCTGTCACTCGGGAGACACACTCCCCTGACGCCTCAAAATGAAGACACCATTCGAGCGAACCCCGCAGCAAAACAGAGCAAGGGCCCTCAAAGCCCCTTGGGGGCCCCTCAAAGGGGCCCCCGGCTGCTAGTCCCTCAGTGTGGTGAAAGTAGACCGTATGCCATTCGGCACGACCTCTCTCTCTCTCTGTTCCTCTTCATACTCATCTGTGGGTTTTGCTTCTGAAGCAAATGCCTCACAAGCTTTTAATTTCTAGCCAACTAATATTTCAGGGTCGTTTAGGTAGTCGTGGTACACAAGCTTTGCGTTCTCGGGAACACCTGCGGCACCAGCCACAAACCCTAAACCCTAAACCCTAAACCCTAGCAATGCCATCAGCACGCATGCGTACACTAGAAATTGCGACAGAAAAATCGCACCTTTCTTAGTGAAGTATTTAAATGCCTTTTGGTATATTCTCGTCTTCTTGAGCTCCTCGAAAAGCAACTTTTCTTTCGTCAGATCCTCACTGTCTGTACACCCCAAAGTAACAACGCACCGCACAAGCACAGCTAACCCCTACACCCCAAAAATAATGCATTAGATAAACGTTTAGAGATGTCAATATAATTAACTGTATGTTATCCAGGTAACACAGCAAACAGACAAACACGCTGAACAAACTTCTCGTTCGATACCAGCAAAAATAAACTCAGCCATGTCGTAAGCAAAGACCGACAAGGCAAACACAAGAAAGTGATTATATATACATATATATACTTATTTATATTTGTATTAATATTCACATAATTATTTATTTAAAGTGGAAAATAACATAAATAATTACAAGTCGTAAGCACCTCGGAATGCGTAGATGCGCGTCAGTTTGGAGTGTCTGCACTCGTAGAGATTTATTTGGTTCTTCCCCCCTTTTATCTCCTCAAAGTCCAGGCAAAAAGAATGATCCTAAATGAATAGATAAACAAATAAATAACAAACTTTAGTCAGCGCTTAACAAACACAGATGCTGCCCCAGAAAAATCCTAAATGCACACAGCTGCCTGGCGAAATGAGGTGTACAGACACCTCAATTTGAAGTGTTTACAAACACCTTGGGTCTGAGGTGTACAGGCAGCTCGTGTAAAGGGTTTTGGGGTACCTTGTTCTCTTCTGCGATAAGACGCTTCGTCACTCGAACAGAGTACTGGAATGTAAGCAAGCTGCAGAGACAGCAAAACATCAATGAGCTCCAAATCCTAAACTCGCACTAAACCCCAAAACTGTCTAGACACTCGACGCACTTGTTGACAAACTCTTCTCGCGTTGCGGCAGTTCCCTGGCGATCCTCAGAATAAAAATCCTGCAAAGCAAAACAAACCCTAAACCCTAAACAAGCAAATTGAAGAAACCATAGAAGCTGAGGTTGTTGTAACTTATTTGAACACAATGTGTTCAACCTAAACCCTAAACCCTAAACACAAAGTACCTAAACCCTAAACCCTAAACCCTAGATCCTTTGCTCACTTTCGGGCAAAGCCAGCTCAAAAACACGTCTCTATTATCTTCACGCTTCTGCGAGGACATCTGCCTGGCCTCCACCAGCCTGCGGCAAACAAAACCCTAAACCCTAAACCCTAAACCCTGAAAGAAAGCGTAACAGATAGAGCAGCAACTGCTAGCCCGTCGAGAAGCAACGTATTCGGGCCGTTTAGGGTATCAGGGGCCCCCCCTAAGAATTCCCTGTTGAGTAGCAGGCAGCTCTGCTGCAGCTGGGGCCCTCGTGGAGGTTCCCCCGGTGCCTCAAGAAATGTGCTCGAAGGAGGAACTTGATTTTGAAATCAAAACAAATTGGTTAATACCCACCTGTCTGCTAGCATGCTCGCACTGAGGCCATCGTCTGTATACCTGCCTCTGCTGCTGCTCCTCTTTCTGTCTCTTTCTCTGTCTCTTTCTCTGTCTCTTTCTCTGTCTCTTTCTTTGTCCCTGCCGCTCCTCCTCGGGGATCGACTTCTCCTCCTCGGGGATCGACTGTTGCTTCTCCTCCTCCTGTCTGCATCTCTGTCTCTGTCTCTGTCCCTCTCTCTGTCTCTATCTCTTTCCCTGTCTCTGCCTCTTTCTCTGTCTCTTTCTCTCTCCCTGTCTCTGTCTCTGTCTCTGTCTCTGTTTTCAACTTTAGCAGGCGATCTCTCTCTCATCCATTTCCCAAGGGCGCCCCCCGTTGAGGGGCCCCCCGCTCCCTGCGGGGGCCCCGCTGACGCCGCATGGGGCCCCCCAGTGCTGCCGTTAAAAGCCATAGCCGGAGACGCTCCCCCTCCAGGCAGGCTCGGAGAGGGTGCAGCAGCAACAGCTGCTGCTGCTGCTGCTGCTGCAGGAGCAGCAGCAACCGGAAAAGAAGCAGCTGCTGCTGCTGGACCATTGTAAGCAGAAGACCCAGTTCCTGCTGTGGGGGAAACAGCCAAGGCCCCAGGCTGTGTGCCTCTTGTCATCCAGGCGGGAAGCACCATGTGCCTCCCGCGCCCTACGGGGGGGGCGTGCATTGTGCAGCAAACCCCAAACCCTAAACCCTAAACCCTAAACCCTACCCCCAGCACGCAAGCCCCACGTCCTGCAAACAGCAAAAAAAAACCGGCTTGACCTACAACACACAAAAAAACAAACTCGAAACCCTAAACCCTAAACCCTAAACCCTAAACCCTAACCCTTAGGAGAGCTCCAGGACTGCGGGGCCAGGCTTCAACACTCGCCAGACATTCTACAGCTGCCACGCGGACAAAATCCTACGCTCTGAAACCCTAAAATATTCAAAGAGAAGAGATATGCAATGTGGCCATTACGACTAGGGTTTAGGGTTTAGGGTTTAGGGTTTAGGGTTTAGGGTCTGGAGAACAAAACGTACTTGGGGATTTGCTGGTCTTGGAAAAAGGTTCCCGTCTTGTTTCTCTTTAAAGAATACCCAACAACTCTTCTTTCTTTTAATTGGAGACAGCCGCAGGCAGCAGCAAAAAAAGCAGCAGCAGCAGCAGCAGCAGCAGGAGGCTCGATGGTGCCTGCTGCCTTATCTGGTGTCTGTACAGGTCAGAGGCCGCACTTGTAGACCGTGTGACTCTTAAAACCCCATTTTAGAAATTCTTTGCCAAAATGCCAGTTGTATTTTGCTTATATTAATTAAAGAAAGCAAAGCCAGGGTTATTTGGGTTAACTAGTGCAGCAGCAGCAGCAGCAACAGCAGCAACAGCAACACATGCATTGTCTGTATGTAATACGAGGGCTGCGGCTGTGTGAAGTGCGGTGGGTTGTTTGATAACACCAAATTCTTTTAATTTATTATTGTTATTAGTTTATGTCTGTCTGTCTCTAGATGTGCAGGAGACAAAGCAAGAAGGCAGCAGCACCTCTCATCGGCTTCTCTTGCTGCTACTTCCACTCGCAGCTCCAGTGCCTCGCTTTCCTCCTTTAGGGTTTAGGGTTTAGGGTTTAGGGTTTAGGGTTTGCCAGCATTGGACAAGCTCAGTCCTGTCTGTAGAGCTTGCTGGTGCTTCATGAGCTCGCAGGGTGTTGCACCAACCCTAAACCCTAAACCCTATACCCTAAACCCTAAACCCTAAACCCTGGGGGCCCCTGGCCGAGGGACTTTGCATGTATTGCCCAGAGGGAGACGTTTTGGCATTTTGAAGAAGCGTCTTTACATACAATGGCGGACCCTGCATATGCAGCAGCTATTGGGGCCTATTCTCCATACGCAGCCTATGCTCCTTATGCTGCAGCAGGGGCCCCTCCAGCGACAGCACCTCCAGCAGCAGATTACCAATGGGGGGCTTGGGGGGCCCCTGCTGCTAGGGCAAGCCCCGCATCAGTCGACCCTGGTGGGCCCCCCTAGCTGGCTCTCATATCTTTTGCGATTTGGGGGGTTTTTAACTTCTTGCCTGTATTTTTCCTGCCGCATCTGCACCTCCTCCCTGGGGCCGGCAAACCCTAAACCCTAAACCACAAACCCTAATCCTGTGCAGCGTGTTGTGCTGCAGAGACAGAACCCGATGCGCTGCAAAGCCGCTGCCTTTTCTTTGGCCGATTAGCAGCGGAGGCCACAGAGGAAATTTTGCGGGGCGTCTGTGAACAATTTGGAGACATTCGCAAAATTACAACTTACCCAGAAAAACACATGGCATTTGTCGAGTTCGTAAGTCCGAGGGTTTAGGGTTTAGGGTTTAGGGTTTATCTGGCATGCAGCGGCAGAAAAGCGTTTTCTTTGGCAAAGCCCCAAAAGCTGCTACACATCAAACGCATGCGTTTGGTGCTGATTGCAGTTCGACATTCGACATGCAGAGGCGGCGAGGGAGGCCCTGAGGGCCACAGAAATTGCGGGGAAGAAGGCGGAGGTTCAGTATAGCGCGATCAAGCGACCTGATAAAGACAGTAACATGGTGAGAGAAAGGTCTCTTCTTTTCGAATCCCTACAGCTCTTATTTTGTCTCTGCGTATTTTCTATTTGCATTCAATCTAAATAGTTCCTCTCTCTTCCAGCTCGGCTCTGCAGAGGTGCCCCTAAAGCACGCTTAGGGTTTAGGGTTTAGGGTTTAGGGTTTAGGGTTTAGGGTT
>NPHX01000577.1:72779-90269 GCA_002271815.1 Eimeria falciformis
CACAGTCTTTCTAGTTGTATGTCTCTCCGCCTGGTGGTAATGGCAGCAAACTCCGTTGCTGCTCCTGATGCTGTTAATCTGTTTTTGCTACGATTTAAATAGCCAATTTGGGGTGTATGCGCAGGTAGCTTGGAACAGATCAGCAGCAAGCAGCAGCAGCAAGCAGCAGCAGCAGTAGCAGCCTGAGCTCACTGTCTTCGGGGCTGACACTCCTGCTGCAGCTGCTGCACCTACAGTTTCGCATAGTTTCTTTATTTCAGGAATAGTAGCAGCAGCAGCAGCAGCAGCAAGCAGCAGCAGCAACTCTCGGTCCATGTGTTGCAGTGTACAGACGCAGCAGCAGCAGCAGCAGCAGTAGAGACGCCGCCTTTGTAACTCCGTCGCAAAACCCTAAACCCTAAACCCTAAACCCTAAACCCTAAACCCTAACCAGAAACAACTAATTCTAGCTACACTTCAGTCTCATGGTAGCAGCAGCAGCAGCAGAAGCAGCAGCAACTGCAAGCACATACATCGCACACACCGAAAAGTTGAGCTGCAGCAGATTCACAGCAGCAGCTGCAGCAACAGCAAGCCTCAGAGGCGGCGGCAGCAGCAGCAGCAGCAGCAACAGCAGCAGAAACAGCAGCAATGGCCTGGCTAGCAGCAGCAACGAGCGGTCTGCATGCGTCTGCTGATGAATGCGAGACAAACAAGTCAAATTCAGCAGCAGCAGCAGCAGCAGCAACCGGATCAGCGTTAAAAGGAGCGGCAGCAGCAGAGCTCAAAGCAGCAGCAGCAGAGTTGAAAGCAGCAACAGCAGCAGCAGCAACAGCAGGACAATTAAAAGTAGCAGCAGCAGCAACAGAAGCTGAATTCAAGGCAGCAGCAGCAGCAACAACAACGGACTTGAAAGCAGCAGCAGCAGCAGCATCAACGGAAGCAGAATTCAAAGCAGCAGCAGCAGCAACAGCAACTGAATCAAAAGCAGCAGCAACAGCAACACTGGGCATTCCCCGCAGTGTTCTGGTGTCTCCACAGAGCAGCCGCAGCAGCCTATCTCCTGCGATTTCTGTCTCTTTCTCTCCAGATTCAGCAGGAGATGCAGCAGCAGCAGCAGCAGCAGTGGCAGTAGCAGCAGCAGCAGAAGCAGCAGCAGCAGCAGAAGCAAAAAAGGTATGGATGCAGCGAACAGCGAGTGTCACAGGGCTGCAGCAGCTGCAAGAGCTCAAAGAGTCGCGCTCTAAAAAGAAAAAAAAACAGCAGCAAATGCAGCAGCAAATGCAGCAGCAAATGCAGCAGCAAACGCAGCAGCAGCAAATGCAGCAGCAGCAAATGCAGCAGCAGCAGCGGCCGCAAATGCAGCAGCAGCAGCAGCAGAATGTGACAGCTGAAGATATCGCCGAGCCCCATGGGAAGCCGGTCGACTATAGAGGAAGGTAACACCTGCTGCTGTTGCTGCTGCTGCTGTTGCTGTTTAAGCTGCTGTTGTTGCTGTTACTGCTGACGTTAGCCGATAGCCCGGCGAGATCCCCGAGTGCTGAACCCTAGAGACGTTTAGGGTTTAGGGTTTAGGGTTTAGGGTTTAGGGTTTAGGGTTTAGGGAGCGCTGCAGGAGGACCAATTGCCGGCAGTTTTATTTTGTTTTAGTCGAAGGAAATGCGAGGCTTACGCGAGGTCTCTTACGAAGGTTGATGTGACTTTGTCGCAGCTACACCGCAGCAGAATCCACCTTTTCACCAAGGCAACCAAACCCTAAACCCTAAACCCTAAACCCTAAACCCTAGGCACTTCCTAAAAAGCCGTTTTGGCTCTAAACGCAAGATAAAAGGTATTCTCGGATTGTGGAGCCAGGTCGCAGCCATAAGATGTTTAGGGTTTAGGGTTTAGGGTTTGTGTGTACAGGAGTGTTTGAAGCGGCTTTCTCCTGCGGACAGAGAATTGCGGCAAATTGATTTGGTGTTAAGGCTAGCAGAGCGAGGGATTGGCATCCACCATGGCGGCCTTCTTCCCATCATAAAAGAAATGGCAGGCCTCTAAACCCTAAACCCTAAACCCTAAACCCTAAACCCTAAACCCTAACACTGAAAAGCACACGGAGTGTCAAAGTCTTGTCAGGGTTTGACTGTCGGATTGTGCATACTGTCTTCAACCCACTACTTCCAAATGCGAGCCTGACGGGTTCAAGAAAAACGAAAAGAGCCGCGTGTTTAACGTTTAGGGTTTAGGGTTTAGGGTTTAGGGTTTAGGGTTTAGGGTTTAGATTTAGGGTTTAGGGTTTAGGGTTTAGGGTTTAGGGTTTAGGGTTTAGGGGTTTAGGGTTTAGGGTTTAGGGTTTAGGGTTTAGGGTTTAGGGTTCTAGGGTTTAGGGTTTAGGGTTTAGGGTTTAGGGTTTAGGGTTTAGGTTGAGGGTTTAGGGTTTAGGGTTTAGGGTTTAGGGTTTAGGGTTTAGGGGGGGGTAAACGGTGTGTGTGTGTGTTGCACGTGTTTAGGTGGAGATTTTATTTCAGCGTGGTTTGGTGAGGGTTTTATTCGCAACAGAAACCCTTGCAGTCGGGCTCAACATGCCAGCAAGGACCGTCGTGTTCACCGACACAAAGAAACATGACGGAGAGCGCCTCAGGCCCCTCCTTGCCTCCGAATACACACAAGTCAGCCAGGGTTTAGGGCTTAAGGTTTAGGGTTTAGGGTTTGAAATTTAAGGTTTGAGGTTAAGGGTTCGAGGTTTAAGGTTTAAGGTTTAGGGTTTAGGGTTTGGGGTTTAGGGTTTTGGTTTTCGGGTTTAGAGTTCGAGGTTTAGGGTTTAGGGTTTAGGGTTTAGGGTTTAGGGTTTGTTTGTTGGAGTGCAGATGGCAGGGCGCGCTGGGCGGCGCGGCATTGACACTTGTGGAAATGTTTACGTTTTTGCCCCAGAGGAAGTTCCGTCTCCAAAGGCATGTCTTGCTTGCTGCTGTTTCTGTCTCTCTTTCTTTGCTGCTGCTGCTGCTGCTGCTGCTGCTGCTGCTTTTTCTGTGTCTCTTTTGCTGTTTCTGTGTCTCTTTTGCTGCTGCTCTAATTTTTGTGTCCCTTTGTCTTGCTGCTGCTGTTTCTGTGTCTCTTTTTCTTGCTGCTGCTGCCAACCAAGCGTCTTTTGCTGTTCTGTGCAATGAATTTAAGAGGCCTTGACTATCTCTGTTGAGGGCCAAGCAGATGGAGACGAAGTGTCAACAACAAATGAAGTGTCTCTAAGGAGTGTGGTTGTCTCTTTTATTGAAGTGTCTCCTTTGTTCTGTGTCTCCTTTATTAAAGTGTCTCCTTTATTAAAGTGTCTCCTTTATTAATGTGTCTTCTTTAATGAAGTGTCTCCTTTATTAATATGTCTCCTTCATTAATGTGTCTCCTTATTAATGTGTCTCCTTTATTAATGTGTCTGCTTTTTGGGTTTAGGACCTAACCACAATGATGGTGGAAAGAGCCACGCCAATGGCGTCTCGATTTCGTCTGACTTATCAAACTCTTTTGTTGCTGCATGCAAAAGCAGATTCTCTTTCCGTTGAGTCTTTGCTGCGGTGTAGTTTTCGAGAGGCTGCCCGCACCACGCAGCGGCCTGTCATTAAGCGTAATTTAAGAAGATGTACCAAGGCAAGCAGACTACCTACTACTCTTTTTGCATGCCCAAGAGACACAGACAGACTCTAATAATACTTCAATTTAATTTTATTAACAGCAAAATCTTTCCTTCAGTTTCTGAGGTTTTTCTCTGCAAGCGCAACGCCCCTGGCTGGTTTGGTGTGGGGTTCAGCTTAGAGGGTTTGGGGTGTACGTACACCTCGTGCTGCTGCTGCTGCTGCTGCTGCTGATTGCATGCAGGCACTCGCCTCCCTGCCCCCCATAAACTGCGTCTTTGGCAGCCCCACGATTGGGGATTTTGCAGAGAAGCAGCGCGACTGGCGCAAAGTGGCTGAGAAGATTTACATGTGCGTTTTTGGGCAAATTCCTCATTGATAAGTATCGACTTGTCTGTTTCATTGCCGCGTTTTGATTGGTTTAAGCAGAATTGGATTTTAATTGATTTATTTTATTAATGCTGCTTTTATTCTGGTTTCTTCTGTACTTTCAGGAAGGTGTGGCACTGCCGCCAAGTGGCCAGCGCGATTTTCTCTTTGGGGCGTGTGGTGTACGTACACTCCATTTGCGAGCAAATCCCAAACTCCATGCCAGCCGTTATCATTAACGTCGATTTTGTGCCGATCATTCAAGGCGGTAGGTTTTATTGCAGGGGCCCCTAAAAAGGGCGAGGGGGCCCTCCACTGCTCTGCTAGCCCTTTTGCTGCTGCTGCATGCATGCATTTTGGGTGTTTTAGGTGAATTTTTGGGTTTTGTTTGGAGCGATTTTTGGGGCTTTTATTTTTTCTGCAGAGCCGCCAACGTTCTGCATGCTCGTGCTGCTGCCTCCCGGCGATTCTCCGGCTTCCTTAGAGGCGCAAGCAGGCGGAGGAAAAGGTAGGGAAATATTTAGAGAGGGCAATTAACCAAATGTCTCTTTAATTGTCTCTTTCTGTCCGGTCTGTCTCTCTCGCTGCGTCTGTAAAAAAGCTTGGGGCTTTTTGATGGCAAGTCCTTGCTGCCGATATTTCTTCTTTTTTGCTTTTACCCGCCAAAACGTTTTGTCTCCCGCTTCTCTTAACCCCTTAACTCGCACCCGTGGTGGCTTGGGGCTTTGTGGCTGCATGCAAGTGCTGCTTGCTGCTGCATGCAAATGCTCCTTGGTTTATTAGCTTTTTTTGCAGCAACCCCCTGCTGCCCATCGGCATGCAAGCGATTAGAAATTGTTTTCTGTTGCACCTTGTGTTAAATTTGTTTGTGTTTTGGGGTTTGCTGCAGGCTCGAAGCGTGCCTTTGCATGCAGTGGGGTGTCTGCCAGCGGCTCCATCTGCAGAGGAGTTTCTGCGGGGCCCTGGCGGGGCGAGGGGCCCCTAACCGGGGGGCCCCTAGGTGACCTTGAGGATCTTGGGGCTGGCCGACGGGGGACAGCGGACGGTCTGACTTATTGGGTTTTGCTGCGAGGCGTTAGTTTAACATGCATCGAACAAGTCGCTGATAAGAGACTGTCTCCTTCTCCAGAATTCTCAAAGACAGACCACGTACACCTCAACGCCCTCGCCACTGTAAGCCTCTTTCTGTCTCTCTGTCTCTGTCTCTGTCTCTTTTTCTCTGTCGTTCTTATATTACTATTATTACTATTATTACTATGATTATTATTATTATTATTATTATTATCATCATCATCCTCATCATCATCATCATCATAATTTTTATTATTATTATTATCATTATTATTTTAGGATTTGGCTCGCGCCGTGGACAGCGAGGGCGGCCTTCCTGGTGTGAAGTGGGAGGAGCTTCTTCCCAAGGTGGACTTGGATTTTGTGCAGCCGTTAATGAAATACAACGAACTTCAAAAGATGCTGAAAGAGAATCAATGCGCTTCGTGTCAGTTGAAAGATCAGCACTTGGCGCTCGCAGCAAAACGCATGCAGGCAAGTGATATTTTATTTTAACTCCTTTTTCTCTATTTCCCAGCTTATTAAAAAGTGGCTAAAACCAAAGTACAGACGATCCCAACTCCAGCCAGCAGAAAACGAAACATTTTTTTTATTAAGGGTGCCTTTGATATCTGCGGGTTTCCTTAGCTACGAGTGGTATAGAGGTTTTAATTGCCTCTCTCACATTCTGTTTATGTATTTATTTTGATGTTTTAATTGTCTCTCTCTTTATTTATTTGTTTATTTATTTATTTATTTATTTGTTGAGTTTAATGTTTTAGTTGTCTCTATCTTTGTTCATTTATGCACTTTAATGTTTTAACTGTCTCTTTTTCTATTTTTTATTTTTGCATTTGGAGTTCGAGGCTGCTGCTTTCTCGGAGTTTCTGACTGCTCAATCTTTTTATGTGTATTAATTTGTGTATTAATTGTGTATTTATTTATTTTAATGTTTTAATTGTCTCTCTCTGTCTTTGTTTATGTTCGTAGTTGGAACAAGAAGCTGCTTCTCACTCGGAGTCGCTGAATGCGCGCTCCCTCGACTTGTACGCGGACATGCGTTCGCGCCAGCGCGTTTTGAAGCGTTTTGGTCTCGTGCAGGAGGACGACACCTTGACTTTGAAAGTGCGGTTTCTAACGATGTGATGTCTATTTCTGCTCTTGTTTGCAGACACGTGCACGAATGCATGCACCTGTTATCAGCCTTTTTTGCCTCCTTTTAAGATGAATTCATCAATAGCTAAAAAGCAACAACAACATTCTTGGGGCTTTGTTTCAAAGAAATGCATGCGGGGCTTCTGAACATGCAACCTTTCTGTCTTGTTTGTCTCTACGCGTGGTGGAATTTTGAATGTTATTTTGTCTTCTTCTTAATTAAAACCAAGGTTTATATTTTGTTTTGTCTGATTAAACTTATTTTAAAACCTTATTTTAAAATTAGTTCTCTTGTTTTTCTGTTTCAGGGATGCGTCGCCTGTCAGATTACTTCTGGAGACGAGTTGACTCTGGCGGAGTTCATTTTTCACAACGGCCTTGAGGTGCTTCCCTTTGCTTTTTTGGGGCTGCATGCATTTGCAGTGTATGTACACTGCAATAATGCGGCTTGTCTCTGTTGTTTTCAGGGACTCACAGTCGAAGAGATTGCCGCTGTTCTCAGCGCCTTCGTCGGCTGTGACAGAGAAAAGGCAGAGAGCCCTTCACCCACGCCGGGCGTGCAGGAGGCGCGAATTTTGGTATGTATAACGATTTTCATTCTTGTTTTTGAAACTCTACACCCTCAGGTGTACCTCCAGCTGCCAATTGCATAGGGGTCTCATTGGCCAGGGTTTGCTGCAGAGACAGAATCTAATTAAATATATTTTTTGAATTGCATTTCGCTCCAGGCCGAGGGTCTGCACACGCAGATTTTAATAGCGCAGAAACAAGAAGGACTCCGCGTGGCTGATGAGGATTGGTGGCGTTTGTGTAATTTTGAAATGTCGTTGGTATGTCTCTTTTTTAATCCCATTATTCTTTTTCTCTCTCTCTTTCTTCTCTCTTCTTGCTGCCTCATTCATTGTCTTGCATGCATTTTGTGATGATGCGATTTTGGGGCTTTTTGTTTCTATTTTTGGCTTTTCAGGTTGCTTACGAATGGGCTCGCGGTGCACCGTTTGCGAGCATCATGCGGCTGACCTCTCTGCATGTATGTTTTGTGGTTTTGCACATCTGCTTGCTATTAACGATTTTATTTTTTGCTGCTTTTTCATTTAAAAATAATAGAGAGGGTAGAGGGTAGAGCCCACAGACACGGAGATGCTTGTTGGTGATACTCATAATAGCCTGCGGGGAGGAGGATATGTATTTTTTATTTTAATTTAAATATATATTTTTGTATTTGCTACGTGTTAACAGGAAGGGTCTATCGTGCGAAGTTTCTTGCGGCTTGATGAGCTCCTGCGAAAGGCACGTTCTTCTGCGCATTTATAAATAACAACAACCCCACCGTTTTTGTCGCTTCTGGCTGCAGGCGGAATGCGCTGATGTATCTGGTTACAAATTGTTTTTGAATTATTTTGAAGTCCAAGTGCCTCTACCGTGTTTATCGCTTTCTCCTTATTAATAAATAATATATATACATTTTTAACCTTTTTCAGGTGTACAGACGTGTATTTTGATGTGCAGTTGAGTTTGCTGCGTTGCTATTCCTCTGCAGCTAGGGCAGGCAATGATACTCACGGGAGACGAGGTGTTGATCTCCAAGCTGCATGCTGCGTCTCAGAAGATTCGCCGGGACATTGTTTTTACAACATCTCTTTATTTGCAGTGAGAAGAAACGAGACAAGGAAAAGCAGCAAAGGCAACCCCTTGCTTCTCCCGCGCCTCCTTCTGTATCCCCAGCGTCCTCTTTCAAGGATCTCTCTCTTTTCAAACATAAAAACAAACATAAAATCAATCTAAAATACTAATAGTCAAACACGCAGCGGCTTACAGTTACTAGAGGGAAGCCAAGAAGACCCCTGCTGCCTGCGCCACTTTCCGCAAATTGTACGTTCATTACTATAAATATATTTATGAATATACATGCGTTTAAGAATATAAAGATGTTTTTGCATATAATTATTGCTACACAAAATACATATTTAAACCAAAGATATGGTTTTTCGCATTTATGAACAGTTTCTCCTGCCGGTTGCACCTTTTATTAAAAACCAATAATTACGATTTCTCCGAACAAAACTGCATTTTCAATCTTTTTGCCGCATTCTTCGCATTTAAAAGACACAAAAGCAGCAATAAAACACGAGGCACAAATAGATGGAGAAGGAAGCCCTCGAAATGCACGAAAATTGGCCGCCGCCTCCGCCACTGCTGAGCGAAAATTCTCAACTTAATTTCTAAGCGGGAAGAGATGCAGAGACACCCCAAGAGAAACTGCCAGTGGGAAAGAAGACGGATGTCCTCCGCTTAAAACAAAATAATAAAAATAACCCACAAAGACAGAGCTTACTCTACCATCTCCTTGTAACAGAATGCGATGAAGATAGAATCACTTTGCAAATACAAACAGAGCCATAACGAACTAGGAACATATCATACATCTTATTATTGATTATGGTTGCGTGCACCCTAGCCATCTAACGGTCTGTCCACTACAAGCAACGTGTGAATGCTCTGCGTCTACCCAAGAAATCAGCCCACTCTAGCTGCATGTTTTCCTTCTGCTACAACTAAAGAGATTTTTCTCCTTAGACCGAAAATATGCAGCTGCAGCCTCGACAGCCGAGATGCATGCAGATCTTTGCAAACAAAAAGCAAACAACAATGCCAAGATTATTTGCTGCCACTTTTCGTGAATTTCTTGGCACTGAGGGGCTGCAAAAAGCACCTGATAAATTCTCACCAGCTATACAGACACCCTAGTGTAGCTCAGCTAATGCCTCCTTACTACCTGGGGCCCCACTTGTAACACACTAAACCCTAAACCCTAAACCCTAAGCCCTACTGAATAAAGTTTAGAGAAGGAAAAGCCTTATTGCAAATCCTTCGAGTGTTTCTCTGATAGCATTTGGAAGAAGTAAAAACTAAGGAGGAATTTGGTAGAGAAGTTCGTCTCTAAATAAACAAACAATCTCAGCACCACTCGCACTAAAGATGTGCTATTTCAGGAGCCCAGCCTTTGGCCCAACCGGTGCCTTGCGCTTGTGCGTCTTTTCTAGTTAAAACTCAGCAGCTGTAGGTTTCAAAAGAGACAAAATGGTCGACGCTTTTCGCTCGAAGATGTCGCTGCCACTGCGGCCATCGTCGGGGGTTAGCAGCGCAGCATAAACAAAAAAAGAGCGTGATTCGTCTCTTGAGGCTAGCGGAGAAACCACGGAAATACACCTCGAACTCGAAAGTGTTTGTTTGAAAAAGACTGCCTAAAATTAACAAAAGGAAGAACTTCAGGATGCCCTTCAAACTCATAACTTCACTACGCAAGAAAGGTTCAAGAAAGTGAAAATCTCAATGAGGCTCTTGAGGCACCGGCCGGCAATAGCGAGGGGAAATTTCAAGGGTTGAAATCGTTTCTGTTTACTAGCAAAAACAACTCCCATCACCTAAGGTCAACGGGCCCTATTGACACAAACAAAGAGGGTTTAAACGCTAAAACAGATTATTTTTTCAGTAAAACAGAGGCGCTCTCCTCAGTAAACATCTGTAAGCGTCTGAAAGAGGCGCGCCGCGTTTTTGCTGGAGAAATTCAACTTATTTTCAAAATGTCCATCGCCGGTCGATCGTTAAAACAGAGGAAGAGACCCCAGCAAAATTTACATCTTTTCGTTTGCCTTGGACCTTGAAGATCGCAACTGCTCCCTGAAATATCTCCTCCGCCTGTCTCTGTGATGCTCTTTTGTAGCAAAGGGGAAAAGGGTGCACAGCTACAGCTAATATGAGGCCCGCTAATTTGCTAACCTCAGGGTCAAAACGCAGCATCTCTGCTTTTGCGCGACATAAGCCTTGCTGGCTACGCCAGGGTACTTTACGGTCATCCCTGGGTGGTAATGCATGCGTACAAACGGCAGCCCCTAACACCAGAAAACAACTACTCAGCAGAAAGTTGAACTATTTAGTGTAACCTCTCGATCTAAAGTTGAGACTCCCCTAACGCCCGGGGACTCTCGAGGATAAGAGCTCTGCCCTTAGGGGCTTGGGTAAACATAGACACGTCTCTCTGCAGGGGCTGCACAAACTACCAATGAACCACTCACTCTTCTCAGTTAGGATACTATGAGGCATGCTTAAGTTGCCAGCGACAGTGCGGTAATAAGTCCATTAAGCCAGGCAAAGGGTTTACATTCGTTTCACAAAACTTCGGCATTCGACCTGCCGCCCCCATAGGAGGTACAGCTCAGATACAGCCAAGAAGTTTTGCTGTTTCTGGCCAAGAAGCATTAAGTTAATGGCAGGCGAAAATTTCAAACAATACACGGTGTGAAACCAAGGAGAAAAATCCTGTCACATTTTGTCAGGTGGAAAGCCAACAGCCTGAGGGTTTCTATCAGGCTATCCTCTGCCTTGGGCATTAACGAGAATTTCTGGCGGGTGCGCTGCCTGCGTCTCTGAAAAGAACACTTTCTTATAAATATATTTGCTCTCTCAAGAAATGAAGAATAATTGATTTTTAATCTACTTGCTGTCTCCTGTTTTGTTTTCCATGATTCCTTTTTTAACACCGCGAATATCGTATTCCGACCGATCGCAGAATTTTGATAAATCATTAAATTGAACGCGGCCATCGTCCACCGTGGTCGGTCCGCCCATCTTGTGAACTCCGGTGTACGTGCTCTTGTCGTCATGAAACCGAACATCATCTGCTTTTGTCCCGGTAAGAATTGGACCAGCGGATCCCTCTGAAATCCATCAAAAACAAACAATTAAACACTATTTGATATTTAAATAAATGCTTCAAATGGAAACAATGCATGTTTCTGAACGAATTCCACAAGGGGAGCACAAATTCGATTGAGTGTCTAATGAAAACCTCCTGTGCTTCTACTTGGCAATACGTGTAGAGCTTCTTGCCTGTGGCAATCTTAGATTGAACAGCTGACACATCGACGCCTTTTTTCGCAGCCACCAGCTTAAGTCCCTCCTCAAACTCATCAAAAGTAATTTTTTTCGCTCCTTTCGCCTTCACCTTTGCGAAAATCAGATCGGCATCTACTGCCGTCATTTTCGAGTCGAGAACTTTTGAATCTTTAAGAATTTTCGTGAAGGTACGGCCGTCCATTTCCGCCGCCCCCTTCGTGTAAACCGTGAATGCCTCCTTCGTACTCATCTTGCTCGTTTTTCTGAACCATACAAAATGGAAAAAGAGAGAAATCTGTTCTCTAATGAACTATTGCTGCTTCGACGATATGATTTCTAGCACAGATACCAGAGGAAACCACCACATAATAAAGGCAATGTGCAGCCAAGGCAAATCCCTTCATATATCTGCAAGAAAAATCAAACTTTCGCACCCAGTTGGCCCCTCCCTCGCCCCGAAGATCGAAGCCTTCCAAGTCCAAACGAATCAATGATGTTCACATAATCACCCCACTCGACCCCACACATGAAGACAAACCAAAGCCGAAAAGAATGGGAAAGCAACACTCAACCTGCCTGACAAATAATTCGTTTGCAGAGGCTTAAAGCCAAGGAGCCTTATGCACCTTTTTGGGCGAACACGCTTGGAGAATGTGTGACACTGCCACTCTGCGAGGAAGGGTATTGGCGTATTCGTGGGGGCTTTTATTTCCAGAATCGCCCCAGAAAAACGAGAAAATTCATGAGAGATGAAAGAAATTATTAAAATTGGGTTAGAAATGATCACACATGGCAAGCTGGCGAACCAGTGGCCTGCAGAACTCACTTCGATGCAGGCATATGGATGTCTCTCTTCCTCT
This sequence comes from Eimeria falciformis, assembly GCA_002271815.1. NCBI lineage: Eukaryota > Apicomplexa > Conoidasida > Eucoccidiorida > Eimeriidae > Eimeria > Eimeria falciformis. Next base: position 84,694 of record NPHX01000577.1, read on the forward strand.
TTTATCCTACGGACAAGAAGTGCAATATACTTTGTAATTTCTTGAAAAGCAATGAATTTAAGCTCCTGATCCTCGGTTTTTGCACCTAATCAAACACACCACCCATAGAGCACTCTGGTGCTCGCGATGCTTGCCCACCAAGCTGCATCTTCGACCGATGCAAAGGTGGCTATCTTTCCAGCACATGTTCTTCTTATTTCTGCTTTTATAAAAAACATAAATATTGGTTTTCAATGCCACTTTTTGGTTAAATGTTCACATTCTAGTAGTGGGAACTAAGCTGTGGTTTTGTTCATGGTGTAAGCTCGATCTAAGCTGCTGAGAGGGACCAGCAACTTCTCCTAAATTTTTCCCTTGTTTCTTTTTGTGAATAAATTTTCATTTTTATTCTTTAATTTTAGAGTTTTGCTGGCCAAATTGTTGTCTCTTATAAGCGGTTTTACACTCAAGAGGCCGCTCCCTTTCTCATCCTTACTGGTGCAGAACAGCTTCTTAACCCAATAAACAACATTTCCCTCTGTTGCTGCACATCTGGTTCCTTTCTAATCTTTACCTTAATTAGAATTTTGGTTTTTTTGCAGAAGCAACCATCTCCTTCTTAGTTCAAAAAGTGTGTAGGGATTGCTGCTTGCTGATCATCTAGCCTCCATACAGCTTTAACTTGGGCCATTTGAATGAATCAGTTGCAACACGGCAATTTCTTTCAGACTCTTCAACTTTTTATTCTCTTACCCTTTGCATCCTTCAGTGTAGCAGCGTGCAGCGTGATTCTGCAACTCCTGAGCTCTCATCCCAGAACTTCTGCCATCACTTTCAGCGTTTAGTGTGCCTTTGTGCCCCTCCATTCTTTTTTTTTAGACGCTCCTTTACTTTTCTAGGCTTAATAGCCGCAACTTCCCGTAGAGAAAAAACTTTCGGCTGTCTCTGGCTGTGCTCTGAATCCTTCAACTTCTAGCGAGCTGTGGAGAGTGGTGGTGTGTTGCTGCGAGAAAATTCTTAAACGCGAGATCCTTTGAGGCTGCATGCATCATCCTGGTTGACACAAACGATCTGAATATTTAGATTGTCATGTGAAAGAATAAAACTGGGAATGCCAGTCTGCCTTAGGGGTTCTAGCTGTAAAACTTGGTTGTTTTTGTATAAGGTGAAAACGTTTACCTCTCTTAATGTTGAATGCTGGCTTAAAGCCCATTGGATTTCTCTGAAATTCTACTTGTTAAATATATTTATTTGGAAATGAGAATTTCCGTCAGCCAGAGTCTCACAAATAGAACACTGAAAGGCAGCTCGATCCCTTAGGGAACTGGGAGAATTTTTGTAGAGAAGTTTTAATGCAGATCACACGACTTCCGCACAGTTTGGTCATTCCTCCCAATGCCTCAGCAATGTGGATTTATTAATAAAGATTAAAATAAGATCAGGGTTTAAGAAACAAACTCCCAGAGACGTTCTTGCCGTTGGAGGATTGGGTAGGAGAGCTGCTCTTTGCCATCTCTTGAATGGGTTTAGACAGTCACATCCTGAACTCCCTCTGTTATTTTAATGCGCTTTTGTTTCAATTCGATTGGCACATTTGAAGTGGAATTAAAAACCATTCTGTCTCTGCGCATTCCGCTGAAACAGCACTAGATGTCTTTTGTACTTTTCAAGTTCTGCCCTGGCCAGTTGGACATCCAAGCGAAAGATGCGCCAAAGAGAATCCGATGAATTGCAGATGACTCACCAATTTTATTCTTTTCAGCTTGTTAGAAATGCGAGTTGACGTCAAAATAGATAATAACGAAAAACAAACAGATATTTAATGAACCAGTTGAAGGAAATGTTGTGCTGCCTGCTATAGCTGCTGCTAACATAAAAATATCTGAGGCTTTCCCGCAACCCTCTGACTATTCAAGGCTTCTTTTTACGCTTCCTGAACTTTTTAAAAAATTCAATTTCAATAAATTAAGTTTACATCGAGTCTGCGAGTGGAAAATTTCTTAAGAGAAATCACTGCCACTTGGAACAAATAGTAATGCCACACTTTATTTTTAATACATGTGTTTATATTAAAAACAGCTCTATATTATTTTATTGACATCCAGTCTGCTAGAAGATAAATTTCATAAGAAAAGCCACTCACCCCCAAATCGCACACGGCACCGCTTAGCAACTTTTTTTGTCTCGTCTCTTTTCTTCTGCACCGCTTAGGGTTTATTCATTTCCCACCGCCAATCTTTCAGCCTCGAAAGTTACTAAAGAGCGACTTCTATCAGAATTTCTCTTCTGCCTTTCTGCTAGCTGCCCATACACCTGAAAGGCGTGCTCCTCAATCCTTCATAAGACTTGTTCCAATCAATGTCCCAAGTTATTTATACGTAAAAAAAATCAACCCATTGCTGTGAAAGGCATTAGTAACGAAACTCCTCGAAGTTTGTGGTGGGATGCTTGTTTTCCTAAGTTTGCAGCAGGCTGCACGCTTGCCGCATTCTTTTGTGCTTAGGCGGGCCCGGCCTCACAGAGACAAGCCAAAAAAAAGTTATTTTAAATTGAAATATTTTTCAGTCATTGTTTTGTTTTAGTTCTTCTTATGCCAATTAAACACAGGCCTCACTACGAGGGTTCTAACAAGATGTTCTCTACCCACTACGGCAGAGTGTGAGCATCAAAACCACCATTAAACTCTTTTTATCTTTAAATGTTTTTTTAATTTTTAAAGGATAAACACATCGAAGAAACACAAAAAGGATTGCATGTCGTAGTTCCGGTTTGGGGCTGCAGAAGGAGAGTATGCGATAGAGAGCATGCATAGCTAGGGTTGTTGGTACATATCCACCTTGAACCCTAGACCCTAAACCCTAAACCCTAATTGAGAATTAAAAGGTGTTGTTGCGACTCCCCCACTGGGTTCTCATGTTATCCTTTCCTTCTTCGTTGCTGCTCCGCAGCAGCAGCAGGCTGCAGCTGCCCTCCCGGCTGTGTCCAAGGGGGCCCCTCGCAGCGCCTCTGGGGCCCCCCATGAGGCTCTTTGCCACCTACCAGGGCCAGAAAGTGACCTCCGAGCAGCTCCTTAAGAAAAACGATGAGTGGCTCATCGAAGAAACCAACTTCTGTCTAGGACGCGTTGCTGTAAGCCCTTTTCCTGCTGCTGTTGCTGCTGCTGCTGCTGCTGCTGCAGCTGCTGGTGCGAAGACAGAGCAGGGGAAGGTGTATCCTTAAGGCCAGATTGCATCTCCAGTGCTGCTGCTGGGTGTGCTGTATACTTTGCTGCTGCTATATCCGCTGCTGCTGCTGTGCCTGCTGCTGAAGCTGCTGCATGTGCTGCTGCTGCTGTGTCTGCTGCTGCTGCTGCTGCAGCCGATTCGTTTCAAGGAGACAGACGACATGGCACATCGCGTGTTGCACCTCATGGACGCGCAGCTTGGGAAAATGCACACGAGACTGAGAGACGGCACATGCATTCCAGTTATGGGGCTTTATATTCCTTGTGTTATTGACAAACCAACGCCGCTGCATCAGTGCCTCGTAGGCCTCTTGCTGCTTCCTGCTCCTGTCTTTTTTTGCTGCTGCCTCTGCTGCTGTCTCTGCTGCTGTTTCTGTCTCTTTTGCCGCTACCTCTGCTGCTGCTTCTGCTGCTGTTTGTGTCTCTTTTTGCTGCTGCCTCTGGCTATCTTTGCTGCTGTTTCTGTCTCTTTTTGCTGCTGTCTCTGCTGCTGTCTCTGCTGCTGTTTGTGTCCCTGGCGTAGCTGGTACCTCTTATGTTTTACTGCTGGTGTTGTCTGCGTCTGTTGCTGTGCTGCTGCTGTCTCTCTTATCGTTGTTTAGTGCGCCTGTCTGTTCTGCTTCTGTCTCTCTGTCTCTTTCTGTCTCCTGTGTCTCTCTGTCTGTGTCTCTCTCTCTCTGTGTCTCTGTCTTCGTCTCTCTCCTTCCGTCCCTGTCTCTCTCTGTCTCTTTCTGTCTCCGTGTGTTTCTGCTGCTCTTATGCTGCTTCGTGTCTCCTGTCTCTTTGTTTTGCTGCAGGAGACACCCCTCCTCAAGTACACATGGGACGAGACTTACACAGAGGCCTACGACGACTAAGCTAGCCAGCAAGCTAGCTAGCAAGCCATCTGCAGCAAGCTAGCTAGATACATAGCCATCTGGAGCTAGCTAGCTAGCTAGCTAGCTCGCTAGCTGCATGTGCAGCTGCTTTTTGTACTGCGGGCGGCAGCCATGCCCGTTTAAGGGTGTCTCCTTTCTTTGGATGTTTTTCTGCTTTTTCTTTTCATAAGTTCAATCAAAAAATTCAAAATATTCTCTTTGCTTTTGCGCGTCTTTTTTAAAAAAAAATGTCAAGGCCGGTGGATGCTCCAGTGTCTCTACAGCCTTTTCCCCGCAACAGCAGCAGCAGCAGCAGCAGCAGTAGCAGCAGTAGCAGCAGAAGTAGTAGTAGCAGCAGCAGTAGCAGTAGCAGCAGCAGCAGCAGCAGTAGCAGCAGCAGCAACATCAGTAGAAGTACTAGCAGCAGCAGTAGCAGTAGCGGCAGCAGCAGTAGGGGCAGCAGTAGTAGCAGCAGCAGCAGCAGCAGCAGATGTTGCTGCTGCATTGAAGGGTCAGAGTCTGAGTTGTTGCTGTTAGTTTATTTTGGTGTTTTGTAGTTTGGTGCATGTCTTGCTGCACCTGAGCAGCCCAAAGAGACGAGGAGACTGGCGCTGCTTTTGTCTCTCGCCCTTCAAACTAATAAAAGTATTCAATGCCTTAAATGAGGCCATGCTCCTCCTTTAGTAAAAGGGCCAAAGCCTTCAGTGCCGTATCCCTAGCTGGAGACGATTGCGGATGTCTGTCTCTTTTGTTGTCTGTCTTTGTCTCTGTCTCTGTCTCCTCTGTCTCTGTCTCTATTTCTGTCTCTTCTGTGTCGTGTCTGTCTGTCTCTCTTCTATCTCTGTCTCCTCTGTCTCTGTCTGCTTCTGTCTGTCTCTGTCTGCTTCTGTCTGTCTCTGTCTGCTTCTGTCTGTTTGTGTCTCTGTCTCTGCAGCAGCAGCTGTCTCCTTGTGTGTCTCTGCCTGATCCTAAAGTACATTAAAGGAGACAAACGGAGACGTCTGTCTGTCTCTAAATATTTACTTTATATACAAATATAATTCTTTTGTATTTGTTAAAGAGCAAATATGTGGGAATGTCTGTGAGGCCCAAAACAGAGAACCTGGCCACCCGCAACAGCTCTACGCCAGCTAGCTAGCTAGCTAGCTGTCTGGATTGGAAGGGCTTTGCAGCTACGGGCTGGCTAGCTTGCAAGCAGAGGCTAGCTAGCTAGCTGGGCCTCATTCATTTCGCAGCCGTCGGAGCAGAGCCTGGGCCTGCGAAAGCGGGGTTGGCTGTAGCGGGGGCAGCTGCTGCCGGCGTTGCTGCTGCTGCTGCCGGCGTTGCTGCTGCTGCTGCTGCTGCTGCTGCTGCTGCTGCAGTGGAGTGTCTGTCTCCAGGTCACTAGGCTCGGTGGGAGCGTCGCTCCAGGCCTCCTCCGTGTCAGGTTCGCTGTCCGCGTCAGTTGCTGTTGCAGCAGCATCAGGTGGTGTTCCTGCTCCTGCTGCTGCTGCTGCTGCTGCTGCTGCTGCTGCTGC
>NPHX01000577.1:120500-130707 GCA_002271815.1 Eimeria falciformis
TAGAGCAGAAGAAAGCAGCTCGAGAACACCTTGAAACACAAAACGGCAGGACGAGAGTGCCGCGTAACGAGCCAAGAGGAGAGACAAGAGAAGAAGGAGACACAGGGAGACAGTAAAAGAGACAGAAAGAGACACTTAAAATGCACACAGACACCGGAAATGACAGCGAGTGTTTGCAGGTGTTAGAAGAGGAAGAGCTGAGGGCCATTCGACAGCAACGCGAGGCCTTTGAGCGCGAGAGACTGCAGCAGATGATTGCTGTTCAAGCCCTCGAAGCAGCAGAGGAACGCCGCCAGCAAGAAGCTGTGAACCCTAAACCCTAAACCCTAAACCCTAAACCCTAAACCCTATTGCAAGCTTACTCGTCCTGCTAAGGCGGGTTGAGCCCTATCTCCCAACCCGGTTCTTCCTCCAAGGGTTTAGGGTTTCGAGGGTTTAGGGTTTAGGGTTTAGGGTTTGGGGTTTATGGTTTGTGGCTAAGGCTCGGCGCGTGGCTGAGGAGACAGCGCGTAAGAAGCTGCAGGTGTTTGCAGCGCAAAAGCAATGCGCTGTTGCGTGTGCTAGCAAACTGCTGGAGGGGATGGAGACAGCAGTGCTCAGGGAGATGGAAGAGACAGGAGAATTTTTGTCTCCTTTGACGGTCAGCGCGCATGCAAAAGACAGTAAACACAGAGACACATAACAGAGACACATAACAGAGACACATAACAGAGACAGCAGAGACAGATAACAGAGACATGTAACAAATGCAGATAACAGAGGCAGGTAACAGAGACAGAGACAAAAACAGAGACATGTAACTAATGCAGACAACAGAGACAGAGACAGAGACAAAAACAGAGACAGATAACAGAGACAGATAACAGAGACAGACACAGAGACAGATAACAAAGGCAGATAACAGAGACAAAAAACAGATGCAGTAAAAGGGTCGCTGTTTTTTTTGCTTATTAGAGTGTGTCCTCCTTTCGGCTTTCCTTCCAAGAGGGTCAGGCATTTAAAATAGTTTAATTAAAAGCAGGAGACGGTTTTTGTAATTCCCAACTTTCTGGTTTTGTTGTCAAGTATCTTTGCTGGGCAGCCTGCAGTAGAAGTCTCCCTTTGGCCGCGAATACAACGGGAGGCGATCAAGCTTGTGACGAAACCCTAAACCCTAAACCCTAAACCCTAGCTCTTAAACCCTAAACCCTAAACCCTAAACCCTAAACCCTAAATCCGCCTATACAATAGTAGGTGCATGTACACTGCGAGTACAGATTACTTATTGGGGTTTAGGGTTTACGGTTTGCTCTTCTCTGCAGGCTACTCATGACACGGCAATAAATTCTCAAGTCCTTGAAGGCCTGCCAAACCCTAAACCCTAAACCCTAAACCCTAAACTCTAAACCCTAAAATCGAAACCCTAAAATCGAAACACTAAACCCTAAACCCTAAACCCTAAACCAACCCCTGTGCATGCGCTGTGTGTTTGTTGCAGGTTTTGCTGCAGCTGCGCTGACACCGACGGCAGCCGAGGTGCAGGACCTTGTAGTTACGTAAGGCCAAAACCCTAAACCCTAACTCTTAAACCCTAAACCCTAAACCCTAAACCCTAAACCCTAAACCCCTACATAGCGACATGTGTTGCGCTGCACAGACGTAAGAAGCGCGCTGCTATTCATCTGCAGAAAAAGTTAAAACAAGTTGAAGCATTCGACAACCTCGTGAGACACTCCAGCAGCAGCAGCAGCAGCAGCAGCAGCAGCAGCAGCAGTAGTAACAGCAGTAGAAATAGCAGCAGCACTAGGACAAGCAGCACTTGTGGTTTTTGGGTGGTTTGCTGCAGCTCGCAAGGAAGCGCAGAGAGGCAGAAGAAAGAAGGTGCATGGAGCAAGCAGACGACCTCGACGCCACGAGGGCCTGGGAAAGGCACGTTGAAGAGCTTGAGGAGCAAGTGAGAGCTTGAAGCTTGGCAAAATGCACCTGCCTATACACCTGAACAGAATTCTCTACGTTTGTCTCTCTTCTTTGTTTAGGGCCTTGATTACACTACACACACCAACACCCACCTCTTGCCAGGCCTCACTCAGACAAACCCAAAACACGAAAATAAATACATACATAAATAAATAAATACATAGATAAATAAATACATAGATAAATAAATACATAGATGAATAAATAAATACATAGATATGTAAATAAATAAATAAATAAGTAAATACATAAATAAATAAATACATAGATATATAAATATATAAATAAATAAATAAATAGATAAAATATAAATACTTTCGTCTTTATATAAATACACGAGTGGGTTCAGGAGGAGACGCTGCTAGAAGCAGAAGACATCAACGTGTTGCTGCTGGAAGGAGACACTCTGAGCGAGACTGAAGAGGAGGGCCAGGAGACCGAGGAGGCTGAGAGAGAGGAGGACACGGAGGAGACAGCTCAGTAGTTTGGACAGACGCAAAAACCCTAAACCCTAAACCCTAAACCCTAAACCCTAAACCCTCATGCCAGCACCAACAAGAAACGCCGGGCTAGCAAGCCGCTAGTGTCTCTGCTGTTACAAAGTATTACGTCGTGCCTAGGCCTCCCTATTTATGAGTTTATTTATTTATTTATCTAAAATGTTTAGTGCTCGAGGCCGGTGGAGGGGTTCCGACAGCAGCTGCAAATACACCGCAGATGAGACGCTACCTTTTTAGTTGCCAACACTTTCTGCCTCAGTTTGCGCCTTTTAAAGACTGTCTGTCTCTGTCTGTCTCTGTGTTTGTTTGTCTGTCTGTCTCTGTCTGTCTTTGTGCTTGTCTCTGTCTGTCTGTCTCTGTCTCTGTCTGTCTCTGCCTGTCTCCGTCTGTCTCTTTTTCTGTCTGTCTCTTCGTTTCTGTTGCTTTGGCCTCCGAGGTTCGGAGGCTTCTGGAATGTAGCCCGGGCTACGCCTAGGAGAGGGCTGGGGTGTACGTGCAGCTCTCTGTGAGTTGCTGAGGTGTACGTACACCTCAGGTGCCTCTGCAGCGCAGAGCGAAACTGTGTTTTCGAGTAAAACACATCAAAGTTTGTCTATTTAGTAGTTTATTAAAATAGTATTTGATAAATCTTCGTGCCTTTACACAGATGCGTAAATACAAAAACTTAAAAAATCAGAGTTCAGAAAACCATGACTGCTGCTGTTGTTGCTGCTGACCATCAATCGGCTGGCACCTGCCTTCTCTTCCTCTAGCAACAATTACACCTCACAGCAGCACCTGCTGCTGCTATTGTTGTTGTTGTTGCTGCTGCTGCTGCTGCTATTGCTGTTGTTGTTGCTGCTGCTGCTGTTGCTGCTGCGTGATAGGCGGGAATGGGAGCAGCCCGTTGCTGCTGTCTTTCTGGATTTGCTGCTGCAGCTGCTGTATCCGGTTGAGGTGTCTCTGCAGGTCGTCTCCTCTGGAGGTGTTGGGCGCATGCAGAAGATTGTTAACGTCCACATCGGCAGCAAGAGACAAAAGCCAACGCGAAGAACTCATCTGCAGCAGCAGCAGCAGCAGCAGCACATGCAGCAGCACAAGCAGTAAGGCCTCGCAGCAGAACATGGGAAAGAGACAATTGCTGGCTAGAGACATTACATAAACTGAGACACACAGCAACAGCAGCAGCAGCAGCAGCAACAGTAGCAGCAACAGTAGCAGCAGCAACAGTCGCAGCAGCAGCAACAGTAGCAGCAGCAGCACCAGCTTACAATGCTGATGAGGTGGGCCTCCATAAGAAAGTTGTCGACAGTCAGAGTCGCCAAGTGACCATCCTCGTTTACCTGAAACAAAACCCTAAACCCTAAACCCTAAACCCTAAGAAGCAAGCAGCATCCCTCCCAGTGCACCTAAGAGACCCATCAGCAGAAGCAGCGGGCAGTACGTGCGACAAAAGCAGAGCAGCAGCGCATGCAAGTTTGGGGCTTGCCAGTGCAGCATCCATAAGCCCGTAGAGCGACGAGGAGAGCCGCTGCATGCAGAGGTCCAACCCCTTGTGCTGCGCGTCTGTCACCTCCAGCATCTCCACTCCCACTCTGCTGCTGCTGCTGCACGATGCTGTTCTTGCTGCTGCGCCTCGTGCCTCACTTGCAGCAGCAGCAGCTGCTGCTGCTGCAGTTGCTGCTGCTGCTGCAGTTGCTGCTGCTGCTGCAGTTGCTGCAGGTGTGGTCGCTGCTGCTTGTGGTGTGTCTCTCCGACACTTGTCAGCAGCAGCACAAGGGCTTTGAGCTTGCTAGGGTTTAGGATTCGAGACCTATGGAGGTTTAGGGTTTAGGGTTTAGGGTTTAGGGTTTACGGTGAAGCCTGCGCAACTCTACAAGAAGATATAAATGCCTTAGACGTACCAAGCCCTAGACGTTAAACCCTAAACCCTAAACCCTAGACTCTGGACTCTAAACTGCAATGCGATTTCATAAGCTACTATGAAGCCTTAGGCATGCAGCGCTGTCAAGAAGGGTTTAGGGTTTAGGGTTTAGGGTTTTATAAGAATTGAAAGAAACAAATGGCGGTGTGGAATCAGAACTGTCCCTTATGCAACAAAAAAAGGTTTAGGGTTTAGGGTTTAGGGTTTAGTGTTTAGGGTTTAGGGTTTAGGGTTTAGGGTTTAGGGTTTAGGGTTTTAGGGTTTAGTTTTGCTTTGGGAGCGTCTGGGGCTGCTGGTGCCCCCCCTGTCTTGTTGTGTGTGGTGTGGGGTCCTTGGGTGTCGCCTGTGTGTGTTTGTTGTGTTAAAATATCTTTCTTGTTAATATATTGTGTTTTAATTTGAGGTGTACATACAGCTGAAGATGGCGGGCCGCAACGAGAGGACTTACATCATGGTGAAGCCTGACGGCGTGCAGCGAGGCCTCGTGCCTGAAGTGCTTCGCCGTTTTGAACAGAAGGGTTATCAGCTGGTGGCTCTGAAGATGGCTCAGCCCAACAAAGCCTTGTTAGAGAAGCATTACGAAGATCTCAAGGGCAAACCTTTCTTCCCTGGACTTATCACCTACATGACAAGTGGCCCTGTGGTCTGCATGGTCTACCAGGGCACGGATGTCGTTAAGCAGGGCAGACGCATGCTGGGCGAGACAAGGCCTCTTGAGAGCAACCCGGGTGAGGCCCAAACCGACATCAGACACCATCTGCCTGTCTCCTCTTGTCTCCTGGTGTTTCCTGGTGTCTCCGCCTGTCTCGTGCTCTTCTCTACTGTCTCCGTGTGTTTTATTGTCTTTTTCTCTTTTCTAGTGTCTCCGTCTGTCTCCTCGCGTTTTTTACTGTCTCCTCCTGTCTGCATTTGTCTGCTGGTGTCTCCCATTCTCTGCTGGTGACTCCTATTGTCTCCTTTTGTCTCTAAACTGTCTCTATTTGATTGTGTCGTTTGTGTTGTTGTAGGCACGCTGCGCGGAGACTTTTGCATCGACGTCGGGCGTAACATTGTTCACGGCTCTGACTCCGTGGAGTCCGCGGAGAAGGAGATTGCTCTCTGGTTTTCCAAGGAAGAGATCTGCCAATACACTCCAGCAAACAAAGCCTTCATCTACGAATAAACCCTAAACCCTAAACCCTAAACCCCAAAAGGGGACGACCATCCAAGGCTGCAGGCGCCTTCAATACGCCACAAACTCCCCCCGCAAATTTCTAAAAATGCAAAATGCTTGAGCGCTTAGGGTTTAGGGTTTAGGAAATAGAGACATTTACAGGCACTGAGGGGGGACATTGCGAGGAGCGTGCTAACGAGGTGCTTTAGGGTTTGGCTTTAGAGTCTCCTTTGGAATTTTCTGCTGCTGCATGTCTCTGTCTGTCGTACGCTCTCTCTGTCTCTATTGTTTGTCGTGTCTCTCTCTGTGTCTCCTTGTCTCTGTCTGTCTTTCTTTCTGTCTCCTTGTCTCTGTCTGTCTCTCATTTTCTCTGCCCGCTATTTGATGTACCGTACCGTCTGTTCATTCTCTGTCTCCTTATATCTGCATGTCTCTGTCTCTAGTGTCTCCTTTGTGTGTTGTGTCTGTCTTCTTCTTTGTGTGTATAGAGAAGAGAGTTTCTCTGTGGCTGTTTAAGTAACGCACCTTGCAGGAGACAGAAATAGAGACATTTAAAACAGAGACAGAGACAAACAGGGCTAGAGACAGACAGAGACAGACAAACAGAGACAACAAGACAGAGACACAAACAGACAAATAGAGACAGAGACAGAAATAGAGAGACAGACAGAAGCAGACAGACAAGAACAGGAACAAGGAGACAGACGGAAGGAGGGGCGAGGTGTGCAAGACGCAGAGAGACACTCCACGGAGAGTCCTTAAAGAGCTCTGGCTAAGAGACAAAAGACAGACAGGATGTGTTAAGATGTAAGGAGACAGAGAAACAGAAAGAGACAAAGAGATGGAGGAGAGGAGACAGGAGAAGGAGGGAGACGTTGCGGGCAGGCCGGCACACAGAGACACCTTTCTGTCTCGGAGACAGTTTATCTCTTCATCTGCAAGAGACAGCTCTTGTGTTCAGCAGAAACGGAGACACCAGTGGCTTGCTAGTGTCTGTCTCCGCAGGCCTTATGCTCGCAGCCTGCTGCTGCTGCTGTTGCTGCTGCTGCAGTAGATAGCCCACTGGTCTGTTTGTGAGCAGCCTGTAAGCTGTCTCCAATTAAATGAAAGTGTCTCTTTTTAAAGTTAGCTGTCTGTTTTCTGTCTCCTTATTACGAGGAAAAGGTATTGGGGCTCTAGGTGCTGGCGAGGCCAGAGAACCTCAGTGGCTAGCTGAGGTGTACATACACCTCAGCCCTATGCGGCTAAACCCTTTTGTTTTAAAGATAAGAATCAGCAAGTGTCTCCTTTTATTGTTACTTTTGCTGCTAATATTTCAAAATAAGAGACGCGCAGAAACGCGGGATGAGACAGCAGCAGCAGCAGCAGCAGCATCAGCAGCAGCATCGACACCAGCTAGTGTGCCTTGCAGCTGTCTGTCGGCTGCTGCTGCTGCTGCTGCTGCTGCAGCTACAGCCGCTGTTTTTTGCGAATGTTTGGAAGCAAAAAGCTTTAAAAACGAAGGAGAAGTTGGGGTGTATATGGTGGTTTAGGGTTTAGGGTTTGCTGCCTTCTGCTCTCTGTGCCCTAGTGTGTCTGTCTCTGGCGAGATTGTCGGTGGCGTTGCGTGCTCTGCAGCTTGCTGCCCTTTTGTGGAGTGTACAGACAGCGGATTTGTCTGCAGGCTCTTTTTTCTTTAACATTTCAAGTGTTTCCATTGAGGTGTCTCCTTTAACCCTGAACTTTCGTGGCCTCTGCGGCTTTCTGGCTTGCTGCTGCTGCTGCAGCTGCTGCAGCTGCAGCTGTTGCTGCTAGCTGTAACCTCCCGCTGTTCGTAGAGCGCTCTCTTCTGCTGCAGTTTGTCTCTTTTTATTGTCTCTTTCCGCGCAACGTCCTAAAACACGAGGCCCCCCTGCTGCCCACCACCCCTCTAGGCCTCATGGAGACATTTGGGATCGACGAGCCTCAGGCTGTCCCCTCTGGGGGCCCCCCTGTCTCCTCCTTGTCAAGGCACTTTGCTTCGCATGCATCGCAGCCCCTGACGGCCGCCTTGTCGCAGCAAATGGCTTTTGATGAGGCTCCCACCGCCCCTGAGGCCTTAGGGAGACAGTTAACGCAGCAGCTAACGCGTCTCCTTAACAGCGGTGCTTCTTGCCAATATACAGATGAGAGTCCGAGAGGTGAAGAACATTCTCCCCTTGTCTATTACCTTGGGGCGAGGCTGCTCCGCGGTGGTCTCTTCTTACAGGCCGCTGCTCTGGCCTTACAAATTATTTTGTTCATATGTTACGGTGGCAATGGCTGGTTTAATAACAACATTTTCGCTGTCCCTGACGTTCTTAAGGGAGCTCCGGTGTACGTACACCTCAGCGCGCTGCTCGAGGTGGCCTTCCTCGTTGGCGTTGTTCAGGTTGCTGCGTTTCAAGTGCTTGTAGCAGACAGCAGCAAGTGCGTCTCCTCCCGCTGCAGCAACAGGCCTCATACGTCTGAGGCCTGGTTGCTGCTTTGGTGGTCTTCTGCTGTCTCCTTTGTTGCTGCTTTGAATGTGTTTTATACTGTCTCCTTTGTTGCTGCAAGCTGAGGAGCAAGCAGCTCTGCCCTTGTTGCTTCACGGTGTGTGTTACCGTGTCTCCATTTGTCTCCATTTGTCTCCATTTGTCTCCTTCTGTCTCTTTTTGCTGCAGATGGACGTTGGGGTTTCGGAGCGGCTCGAAGCTGCTGGCCTGTGCGGTGTCTCTGGACCTCGCCTCTGCGGCATTGCGCGTGGCCTCGTCTCTTCACTTTTGCCGCTTTGTCTCCGCTAGGTGGATTGGGAGGAACATGCAGATGAGTGGAGAGTGGTCTCTTTCTTATTTGGGAGCCACGCTCCAGGGACTGTCTCTTCTCACCTACGGATTTGCTTTCGCTGCACTTGAGCTGTATCACGATAGAGGCACCAAAGACAGATACGCATATGCCCTAGTCTTCCTATTCCCATTAGCTGGCGCCGCAAGTAACTTACAAACCCTAAACCCTAAACCCTAAACCCTAAAAACCCTAAACCCTAAAGATGCAGCAAGCGTAATGTCTTTTGAAGACGGTAGTTTGTTGGAAGATGTAGTATGTGTTGTTGTGTCTCCTTTTGTCTCCTTTGTTGCAGAGTTGAGCAGCGTGTACTTTGCCTCAACTTCTTTGTCTCCCCTTTTGTTGCTGCTGGCGTTGGTGGTGGCGCAGCGCTGGTCAGAGGAGTTTGAACCTTTGCTGGAGCGCTGGAGTCCCGAGCTGCACACGCGCAGGCTGGACGAAAACATTTTGCCAAATCCCAGGGGGAGACACGCCGATGGGGGACCTGAAGAGATCCCCAAAGAAGGGGAGGCCTACACCTACGCAGCTGTTCCAGCTCCAGAAGAGGCAGCAGATGCCGTCAGCAGCTTCGGCACAGCCCCAAACACCTCGCGCATGCACCTGGGCAGCATGGCTAGCTTCAGACCCTCGCAAAGCGGATTTGGAGATCTCCCTACCACTTACGACTACGACATGCTGCAGCAGCAAATCAGAAACCATGCTGAAGAACAGAGACAGCACCATATGTAAATGCATGCACGCGGGAGTTGAAGCAGCAGCAGCAGCAGCAACGGATCCTGCTGCTGCTGCAGCTGTTCTCTTCCTGCTTTAGCATCTCGGAGGATGAGTCTCCTCCTGTTGTTCTTTGTTCTCGGCCTTATGGAATGTGTTGCATGTTTGTCTTTGTCTCTGTCTCTGTGTTTTCTCCTTAATAGAGAGCTGTCTCCTTTTTAGGGTAAGGAGGGCCTTGCTGCTTGCTGCCATTTGATGAATATGCGATAAGCTTGGAGAAAGGGACGGGGCTAAGGTGTCTCCTCTGTCTCTCTTTCTCTGTCTCTCTTTTATAGATATGTCTCTCTGTCTCTCTCTGTCTCTGTCTCTCCATCTTTGTCGTTGTCTCTGTCTCTCCTCTCTGTCTTTCTGCCTCCCTTTTAAAGCGAGCCAAATAAGTCGGTTTGCTGGAGTCTCTAAAGGAGACAGTTCATTTAAAGAGAAATGCTGCTGCTTATTGTGTCTCCTTCAGAGGAGACAGCACAAAATACACTTTTACTCAAACTACCAAGACAGAAACAAATGGTCCTTTTGTTATTAATGTCCCTTAATTCGCCAGACACACTGCGAGCCTAAACACAGGCAGCTTTCAGGTGTACGTACACCTCAGCGCTTTAAAAAAAATTCCACGGACCCGCAACCCACGCAGCGTGTCTCCTAAAAAGGACAAACAAACGCAAAGCATACCAGAGACAGTGCAGCAGCAGCAGCAGTAGTAGCAGCAGCAGTAGCAGCAGTAGCAGGGGTAGCAGTAGCAGCAGCAGCAGGGGTAGCAGTAGCAGCAGCAGCAGGAGGAGCAGTAGCAGCAGGAGCAGCAGTAACAGTAGCAGCAGCAGCAGCAACAGCAACAGTAGCAGCAGCAGCAGCAACAGTAGCAGCAGCAGCAGTAGCGTCAGCAGCGTGCTTCTGCTGCTGCTTGAAACTGGCCGTAAGACACTCGAAAAAGGAGACACTTAATAAAGGAGACAATTAAAGGTTCTGCATGCGTCTTGGGGCTTACGCGGTTTAAAAAGCGTCTCTCCCTCCCTCGAGCCACAAAAATTTCTGCTCCGCACTCTGCGCATTCAATCCTTGGCTGCTGCTGCTGCTGCTGCTGTTGCTGCTGCTGCTGCTGCTGCTGCT
>NPHX01000580.1:30227-54124 GCA_002271815.1 Eimeria falciformis
GGGATTGTCCCACTTTCCACCTTGGCTTCCTCACTCTTAACAAGTTTAAATTTTGTTTTCAAAGCTTTCTTTAGCTGGCGTGAAATGCTGGTGGGATGGCTCATGCAAACGAACCATCAAGTCGCAATGGTGCGAATTTTACTGTGAGCAATGCTCCTCTGAGCAGCAGCAGCAAGAACAACACAAGCAGCAGTACACCATCCCAGCTGCTTGCCTAGTTAAAGGTGCGTTGCATAGTAGAGGGGGAGTTGGTTCACGGTATCCAGGGCACAATTTATGTATGCCGGATTCGGGGGGCCCCCAAAGGGGCCCCAATAGGGCCCAATATTCCAACGATATTTTGCGTATTAATGCATAGAAGTTTCCGAGGCTCGGGTGGACAAAAAATGGGGGAGGCCACCAAGTTACCAGGCTCTCAAAAGGATGCAACCTTCCCAGCAGAGTCGAAAGTAACTTGTCTGTGCGGCTGCTGATACAATCCTGTTGATTATCACGGTAGCGTAAGGGGTGCTGCTGCGGGCAGAGCTTGCAGATATCTCTGCACATCATGCAAAACTATCAAAGTTCCCTGCCTAACGCAAATAGAGAACAAATGGCAGCTGGCACTCAGGTTATCTCGGCAACTGAGCCAGCTGGGCGAAGCGCTCGCAGAAAAGAGTAATAGAATATAAAAAGCAAATTTGCTGTCACATGCAACTTGTTGATTTTGCGGAGATTCAAAGCCATCTTCATTCTCTTCCTCATCAGTCGCGAAGGACCCTGCGTGAAGCAGAAAAGCAGCCGATCCACCTTTTGGGCTTCCTCCCGACCTCTGCTATTTTACAGGCGTCAAGAGTTCAGCGTATTATATGGCTTTTGTGAAACATCTTTTGCATTTCCACGAGCTACCGGTCTGAGACTACGTGATGGGGGGAAGGACAGGAGAACACCAAAAGACGATAATATGGTTAAACAGACGTACAATGACACATGAACACATGAAAGAACAGCAGGAATGAACCTTTCTTACCTGTATATAAATGTAGCAATTTGTATTTGGCTGCTTCGCCTTCCGTCTTCGCTGCAACAAATATCTAGGAACATGTCGACCTGCTCCTCCGTAAGCTTCACGCCCATGCCTACCACAAGAAAGTGACGTTGACGATCATCAGCGGAATATAACGACTAAAGGCAGAACATATAACTTCTCCGCACGAAGCCTACAATAGGGACCACTGGTCAGGCAAACAAATGTAGGAAGGATAATTACCAAGATTGAGAAGCATCTCTCTCAGGGCTTCTCTGGGGACCGTTTTGCTCCCAGGGGCAATCTTTCGCAGAGCAAGCACAAGGGCTCTCTCTATGGCCACGTCGTTATAAACAACGTGCCCAATGCTCAAGAGGTCTTCGTAGTCGAACTCCCCACGGTCAGCATATTCTGATAACACAAATACACATCTGCCGCAGAAACCACCTAGACGCACAAATACAAAGTACTAAATCCCTCAGTGTGTCGTGACGGAAAAATTAAAAAAGGCAGAGAGACGAATACGAGAGCTTCGGGGGAGAAAGTAGATGCGCAAAACCGTAAAAATTGCAGCTTTTGATGTAAAACCGCTTAACGCCCATTCGTCGGAGGAATGAACACGTTATGCTCGCCTGCCTCAAGAGCCTTTTCCTCCCTTCTGGTAAGAGAAACTCCGATGGACTTGAGAAGGTACTTCATCTCGGTGACATCTAATTTGCCAGTTTTGTCTTTGTCAAATGCATGGAAAGCCACGCGCAATTCCTCCCGCTGCGCAAACACGTACACAGGAGCCACAACGCATGCAATTCTGCCAATAACCCACTTGTTGGAAGAGGTATTTTTCCCTGCCGAAAATGAGCGCCTGAGCTCTAATGCAAGAACTAGGCAGCTTAGCTAGATAAGACGTCTGATGTCCCATGCTCGTAATGCAAGAAATTTTAGCTGCAAATTCAAGCTTGTAGCGAATGCTAAAAAATCTGTAAAGCCCCTACATGTTTTCCCCATCCTACGGCAATGAGCCCTCTTCGGCTCGGAGAGATCGGGAGGCAGTGGTGGACAAGAAGGCAAGAACGCCCCCGTGGGGAAACATTTAAGTAGGTCATTTTTTGACGCATACGTTTATTCTAATTACTTTAAAGCCACAGAGTTTAAAGGCTCTGCCATTAACTCTAGGAGTTGTGCTGCAATGTGTGAGGCGTGGACTGCCTACCCGCTGAGACGACAAGCCGAATGGGGTGCTGGACATTGTGCTAGACGTTTAACTGAACATCCCGTAGAAAACAAATTTTAATGTGGAAACAAAAAAATAACGAGATGGCATTGATGTTTATAAAGCAAGCCTTGACATGCAGGTGCGACTGACCCAGTGGACCATCCGTCCGTCGCCGCACCAAAATAGACAGGGAGGTCTGATTAAATCACTTCTGTGGGAAAATGAAGCCGAAATGTCACTTGTTTATTGACAGGCAGAAAGCCACTGATTCATACAAGCAACCGCCTGTCTGTTCAAATCGGGGTCTGTTCAAGGGTAAAACTTCAAAAGACCATCCTTACCTAACTAGACGATGCCAAAGTGCATAGCCGTTATTTCTCCTTTTTTCTGCACCTCGGGAACTTGCTTTGCAGTATTCCAGCGACAAAACAAACATGAGTTTTACATTCGTGGACGCAAGCAAAACAATATTCCTAAAATCACTTGCTAGCTCGTACATCATCATTCTATAAAACGTTGTAAACAACAACACAGGTCGCCTGCTCAATAGGAGCCCAATTCATGTGGGAATGCAGACAAATTTCGATTTCGAGGGCTTGCGTACAGCTTGCCACGAGTTTTGATTGATTTGGTTCACAGGAACTCAACCGTTTCAACTACCAATTAGAGAGGCCACTAATTGAGCGCATAACCATGCGGTCTATAGGGTTTCAGAAGCTGATCGCGTACTCTCCTAACCTCATCTGTTGGAACTAGTTTCCAACTCTGTTCCTACCCAACTGGAAGAAACACTAGGGACCTAGCTGCCCCCTATTACACCTTCCATGGCACGCTCTCATTAGTTTGTGTACCAAAAAGGTCGCCCACCTGTCCACTTGTTGCATCGTTAAAGAAGAATCTCTGCTTTCCCCTGCCTGAGCCAGCTCTAGTAGTGAAGGCTTGCACACCACGCTGTGGGATCCGTAAGGCGGAATGAGGACCGTTCTGTCGGTGCCTTGCTCCGATCAGCTTTCCAGCAGCCCTTCCAAACCGCCTATCTTTAACCATCAACAACCGAATCTCCACACCTATTGTTATATTCACTACAAAAGAGGGCAAACGCTGACGAGCAACTCTGCGCCGACGTTCTATGCCTCACTTTTAGAACGTAACCCCCGTGCGGCAGACCGCGAGGTTGTCTGCCACTCCCTGTACGCTGTGGTGTACAGGCAAGTCAACCAACAAAAGGAAAACCTAAAACTGTCGAGGGCCTCCGCTAGGCGTGAATGAGACTGACAAGGCTGCAAGGGAGATAACAGGGCCACCCGTTGCAGATTGTGGGAGGTACAGCAGGGCCGCTGCGTGACGCTGCAAGGGTCTCTAACGGAAAGCCAGAGATCGCATCACAAGCCTAAAACGCTGTGCTGTAGTCACCTTAAGAGTTGAAAGGCCGAGCCCAGCTGGCAGCATCTCTCGAAGCTCGACAAAGCCTACTTAACATGCTAGTTTGAGCTACCGAACGTGAGCTCAACTGCTGCAAGGCTGAGAACAAAAAACAGGAACCAAGTTTAGCTGAAACCGGAGGTCCACATCGTGAAAGAGAGGGAAAACTATAAGCTACACTTCATAAGAGGAAACCCAGCGAAAACAAGACGCGGCCGAAGAGTCCAAGCTCAATATCTGAAGGTGATTCAGGACATAAAAAACAAAATCATCGAGTGGTAAATTGTATTCCAAGCGTGAGGAGTAAAGATAAAACCACAGGAAAGCTGCGGTGTCCCGAACACCAACACGAATCGTCACACCGCCCATGAAATGCCTGCCACACAGTTCTTAACAGCCGCCCAGCATGTATGATGAGAGTTTCTGCACAAATTTCTGCAACGGAGAGTTTGAGAATCTAAACATTTCCGACATATGTAAGTACACTTTACATACCGGGTATTAGTTCTGCCTAAGGCATTTTTTGGTGCGCAAAATCGGGGACCTAAAACGGGGTGCCAGGGCATGATATACGCTGGACAGTGTGCCGTGCCTGTTATTGCCCGCAATGCTTATGTCAGCGAGCAGCAGTCAATAAGGTTCGCTCGATTTGGTGGTATAAAAAATACAGCTAAACAGGTTGATGTGTAAAACAAAACTGGAGGTGTCAGCAGTCCTGCGTCGGCGCAACCCCATCGGAGCATCCTGCTTGTTTGACCGTTTTAGACACACGGATCCGCCTGAGACTGAGAGAGCCAAAGGTCTTGTCCTCGCACTACAGGTACTCCCAGTCCCAGACACTTTTATTCCTTTTCCTCTTGTTCCGCCACTTGGTTTACTGTAACAAACACTTCTTCGAGAGTGGTTTCAGAAACGGCGTACGCTTCTAGAGCAAAAGATCCCTGCAGCCACGACAGCATTCAAAACTACTTCAATCCTCAATTTCCATTCAGTATCCCCGTGTCCCCAAAACAAACGAAATGTGTGATGTGTATTGGTGGCAAAACCGCATTGATGCTAACAACAAATCAATATGTGTAAATCAGCTATGGCAGCCAAGGCCGCAAAGGCGCATCACAGAGAATCGCCTGATAATTTCAGTCTGTTCCACCACTAGTGCGGCAAACGTAAAAACGAAAGGGGGCATGAGACTTGCCTTGATCGCCTCTATCTCACAGAAAATTGTAGCAAGAGAAGCATCCCCCTTGGCTACTGACGTAGTGACTTTGTACGCCATCTGGTGGACTATGCGCATTGTTGGGAGCTTCCTGAGGAGGGCTGATATAAACAAACGAGGGAGCGATGGGTGCAATGCCACGGTTGAGGCGGCAAAGACGCATTCGATTTGATAACCGTGGCCGTATTTAGCGCGAAGCTCCGTAGGTGTACCCAAACAAAGCATTTTGCCATTATGGATTATACCAACTCTATCCCCCAGAACCTCGCATTCTTCCATAGAATGCGAAGTCAGTAGGATCGCCTTGCCAGCAATTTTACAGTTCTTTGAATCTTCGATCATTCTCCACAGCGTCTGCCGGCTTTCCGGGTCAACGCCACTCGTGGGCTCGTCCAGCAACAAAAGGTCGACATTCCCAAGCATTGCTAAGCCAAGGCTCAGCTTGCGCTTTGTGCCGCCTGAATACGATTTGACAAGCCTATTCATATATTTCGTGCATCCGATACTATCAAAGAACTCATCGCACAGCCTACGAAGTTGAAATCCGGACAAGCCCAGCAGGTAGCCGTAAAGGCACACATGCTCCGCGCCTGTAAGTGTAGGCAATAAGGCGTCTGTGGACATAAGCGCACAAACAACACAACCTACCAAATGGGGTCTTTGCGATCATGTGGATTGACGGCAAGTAATCTCCTACCCAATAGAAAAGCCAAGCCCCTTACCCATGCGACCTCTCAGAGGTACTGGACATTAAACACAGTAATGGGATGTATACTTTACGCCAAGTACAAACAGCACAACAGCTAATACAACATGCCGATAACTCATTGGTGCCACTGACGAAACAGGATATTGGCCAAACTCGCAGTTGCTAAGACCAGGGACATAGTTGTCGTTATGTTGGCAAAAAGCATCAAAACGTGGATGAATGAAGCTCAGTGGCATGCCATACCTGTTTGTGGGCAATATCGAAGCTTAGCACGCGCTTTCTGAGGATGAGAAAGAACGTCCCAGCCGTCAATATATACAGTGCCAGCAGAGTGGCGCATCAAATTGCAGATAATATTGAACGTTGTCGACTTCCCCGAACCATTTACCCCTTCACGAGGACGCATCACGGCACAGGAACATGAAATATAAACAACAGCCTATTGGGAGGGTAGACCAAACCCAAAAGCATAAAACCGCTTATTAGCCGCTTGCCACAATGCTCAAGCAGTGCAACTCCAGAATTGCTGGTACATTAACGAGAACACACCACAGCAACTTGGACCTGAGGATTAGGTGCGTAGCCGTGCGTACCGATATATGCCATGCAGCTCCCCTTGGGTACGCAGAACGACACACCCTTGAGTGCTCTTGTCGAAAGTGCTCGCTTGCAGCAGGGGCAGAGTTGTGAGTTGCTACATCCACTCTTTGGTGAGAAACAACACAGGCACCGTTGAAGCATGGGTGCACTGTAGGTCTTCTGCAGTTTGTCCACGACAAGTATTAAACTTGATTCATCTTTGTTTGGAAGTCCAAAATCAGAAATACTCGGGCTGACAGTTGCGGAGAAATCTTCAAGAATATCCCTTCGCCCAGAGGGACGCTGAAACTGTGGCGATAAGGCGGGAACGAACGTATCACCGTGGCAGCGACGCCGAAGTCGACGGACGGCCTCCTCTGCTCTGGCCTCCTCATCCTGCGATGCCAAGTCAAGCAAGTAAAAGTTCGAAAGTGCCGCCTACCATGTATGAAAAGCGTTATAGGAGCAACGCGAGTACCGCTCGGAGTCGTGCTGAAAATATCTAAAATGTGGACGAGTCTAACGCTCCCACCCCTCCTGAACACTGAAGCCTAACTGAAACCAAAGTAGCTGGCAGCCATCCAGGTAGTGATTCTGCTGACTATGGTGTGGTCTCACCTTGACGTGAAGGCCCTGGCAGTCGATATACCTGCTATTGACCACGAGTTCCCCACTGCCGCATGATCTAAGTGGTTTGGATGTTGCGTGATTTTGTGGTCCTCTTGTGGTTGATGCCTCCTCGTTGTTGTCACCAATTGTGTTTCCAGTGAGCTGCCTGGGGCGGCGGTAGCACCAACAGCAGACTCTCAGCCTTAGACAAGCGGCGAATAGCGTCACCATCTTCTGAGCGAGAGCTTTCACTCTTGCTTTGCTCCTGGGGAAATTGGTATTACGGTCGAGGAAAAAGCAAAGTGTCCAATTGAGCAACACTGTTACACCCAAATACAACAACGGGCACGCAATATTTTGAAAATCCATCCAGTTCACCAGCTCGTCCGCCTTCACTGGTCCGCTTGTCAGCTGATTCAACATAGCAGTATTAGTTAGAAGCTGTGAACAAGCGCAAAAACAATGCGGCAGCTAGCTAGTATTGAGGCGAGGGGAAAGGCCATGTTGTGAGCACTATCGTGTCCAGCATATCCCTTTCTCGAGCACTAACGACCAAGTCCCGACCACTCCCTCTGTTGCGCTACCTTGCACCTATTATACGGTCGTCGGCTCAGGTGATGCGGTACAAAAAGCCAAAGCAAGAAGTATTATAAAAAAAATAGTATAGACATTACGCCATAGTTGACCCCCGTTACGAATAGCCGTGAGCAGTCTCTAACTCTTTTCATGTTCCTGGCCTTCCCGTCCCTCCGTTCCTGTACTGTGATAGGGTCTGTAGTGCACCCTTACCTCAGCCAATGCAGCATGAGGGATCAACATAAACACGTAGCGAAGGTACTCTTTGTATACTCCATCCAGACCGTCGACTTTAGTAAAAAGAGCTTGAATAGAGGGTAGCGACCACCCAAGCAGCAACATCACAATCACAAACGTCATCGGTGAGTCTAATCCCATGGATATTGTATACCCTAGGGGGCAGACTGACAAGCAAAACAATAGTGTGCCAAGAAGGAATGCAACACGCTGGTCGGGGCCAACCTGAAAACACCAGTGAACAGTCATGATGGCCACATAACGATGAGGACACGAGAGGGCTTTGGGGTATTAGAATCGGCTAAACAGTGGCACATTCAAGCATCACCATCATGTCTGTTACTGCAACGCACAAGCTGTTAAGCTTTTTTTGATGGGCTGGCTAGTACTCTGTTGGGCTTACCAACGGCGAAATATTCGCCCACAGGAGCATCGCAAAGATGAGCAAGCATGGTACTATAAGGAGGACAACATCAACGATGTAGCAAGACAGCCAGTACTGGAAAGGAGTGACCCCAGCAAGGACCTGCTGATGTCGAACCTTCCGTACCCTCTCTACAATACATATCTTGCCAACGCCCGCTCCCACAAACGAATATGCGATAATGGTAAAGAATGCAACAACAATTCCGTCCATGGATTGGTCGTCGGCGTCTTCAAATGGTTCGTTACTGAAAGCATTACAGAAAACCAGGTGCTAACTTTGAGTGGCTAAAGAAAGCGTCTCCAGCGTCTGCCAGCTACGTGCTCACGCACACACCCAGCCGGCTCCCCAGGTATCCCGGCCTGGCCTCTTTACCAACCGTGGTTATTATCATATTATCATACCTAGAGAACACGGCATCTGTAACTCCTGTGCGGTTTTCCGCTAAGCAGTTTAGAAAGTGATTGTAGTACAAAGGTAGAGAATCCCGAAGCGTTGAGTTGTGCCAGATAGTCACTGCATATGAAGGACAGACACCGAGCCGGCGGCTACTTGTTGTCAAGATGTTGCACCATGCACCTCCACACGAACACCGATTCAGTAGTTGCTGGTATGCCTCGTTCCATCTTTAATTTCGACTAACCATCAATCTGACTTGCTACATCCGACAAATCAGGTTGGTCATTGGGCACGACGTAAGCGCCAAAGCGCGGCGGATGAGGACCGACGTAACCTTTGAGAAGGAAGTTATACATGTCATCGTTTGACCGCACTTCCTTAGATGCATTGTCGTGTGTTATGAATGGCTGTTACAGCCGCACATGCAAGGCGAACATAGTAACTCCTGAAAAGATCCTCCGTATGAACTCTTTAGCAAGAGAAGAAACTACGCCTAACCAGCCCGACGGGCTCAAATAGGGTATGAAATGAAATGCTATTAGGGTAAATTCTTACTGAATTGCATCGGTCAAGGGAGTTTATTATCCAGCCTGTACCGCCGTACGGCAGTTGCGCGTCAAATCCCTTCGGAAGCCGATATTCAAAAAGCTGCAACCCAGTAAGAGGGACGCGAGGCTCCGCCTTACTGCGTGGAAAGCACAAAGTCACCACAGACGGAGCCTTAGGATTGAACTCTGATAAGTAATAGCAGCAGCTACTCTGATACTATGCAGCACGGGAGTCAACACGTCATCCAGCATTCGCAACGGTGAGCAGCTGAAACGTTTATACAAAATAACCTGGCCGTGCCTAGGGCGCAGGTAGGCCCTTTGCTTTGAAGACCTTTTACGGGGCTTGTCTCACGCAGAACGCAAATAGATCGTTAGTCCAATCAGCAGTAAGGGAATGAGAAACGATACTGTCACGAGGGCCCAGTCTGAAAATGTCTCACCGCAACAATAGCAACCCCTAAGTGACGTCTTACTATCTGAAAATTCAAAGTCACCCTTAGGCTGGGCAGCATGACACCCTAGGGCTTCACTGCTCCGATAAACGAAGGCGATAGCGTACAAGCCACAAATAAGCTTGACGCCCGTTGTTGTGCATAGCATGCCAAAGTGGAACCGAGCAACCTGTCAGAGTTGGAGGATGGCTACAGAAAGGATGCTAACGACTTACCGCGATACAGAAGACGAATGCGCTTCACCAACAATGCATGCATTATCAGGACCTGCCTCCGCAGCCCTGTCCGGCTGTGGATACTGCTTTGGTATAGAGAAAATAGCGCCGAACCCCCATGTGACAGGTTAGGGTTTGAACGGACGTTGCCGGACTTGTCATAGGCCACAGGTGACCAACCAGAATTCGAACGCCCCTTCGTGCACATATATCGTTTGTCCTCAGTGCACTTAATTCCTGAATAGGCCGCTTCTGTAGGGCCACTAGTTCCATGGCTTGCTGAAGGTGCGGAGTTGCATGGCTGATCTCTGCAGTCGCAAGACACGGTCATCAAACCTTGTAATTCAGTGGGATCAGTCGCACACGAGGGCCGCAAAGCGCAACCTGGCTTTGCCATGCACTCACGGAGGTTCCTAATAAAACCGGCTACTTTGGCAATTCACGACATGTCTACATAGACGAACAGCCATTAACCATGATTTGCCAAGCAGGACGCTGGGCAATATGCTATGTGTCGCCAGCAGGGGAACAGAGTGCTACTGGACTTCTTTAGAGTTCCCAACTACTCAGTTAAAAACCCTTTGTGGGCTAAGCACGAAACAGCTTATGGCAACTACTGGGGACACACCTTTCGCGGGATATCAGCGTCTCAGGTATAGAAGAGCATCCCGGCTTCGCACAGCCTTGCGACGAGCACAGAGACCCTGCACTTCCATTGGCATTTTCCAGCAAGCTCCCATCTGTGCCAGCTGCGCCTTTTGTCTTCAAAATATCAAGGGTTTTCGTTTGCGCTGGCAGGCGTACCACATTTATGAACACCTCCTCAAGTGGCGCGAAACCTAGTACAGCACTTTCGACTCCATAACTCGGCCCTTTGCTTTCTAGTTCGGAGAAAAGTCTGAGCCTCATACGACAGCAGCAGCAACTTGGAACTCACAGCAAAGCAGTAAAACGGTTTTAACTCCTTATTGCCGCTGCTTACAAAACAAACATATACACAAGCCAAGCACGCTGAAAAGTCCAGCCACTCTGGCGTAAGTCAAGCGACTCACAGTGGCAATTGGGACGAGCGACTGAGGGGACAAATAATTCGAAGCTCATGTCTAGATACTTCTTCGATGAGTGGGGGCTGCTCAAACGTTTGCAGTAAAAGCCTCAACTTCTGTTTTGCCTGCTGTTCCTCTCGCTCCCCTTGCTTTTTGCTAATAAGCGATACAATATAACCGCTGCCGAACCTGCTCCAGATAAAAGCACACATTTGAGGACAAGAGACAATAAAACCAAAAGAGTCTAAGCCAGCAGTTCCTTGCGCCCGAGAAAAAAAAACATGCTCCTGGTTGTACTGCCCAGTACGGTTGGTGCAGCAGTTTACGCACCGCGATTTCAGAGAGAGTGCTGTGCCTGAGCAGATAATGGTACCCTCGCCCATGATGGCTAAGCGGTCACACAGGTAATCCGCCTCTTCCATCATATGGGTAATCAGAACAACACTCCGGCCCTTGCTCAAACAGCGAACGGAATCCCAGAAAGTTCGCCGATACATAATATCCATGCCTAGAGAGACATAAGCTCGCAGATTTGGGTTACAGATTGGAGTAAACTGCAGCTCAGTCCGTTTATACTCTCACACACTGAAAAACTATATACATGTGCAATTGGCTCCAGTGCACACTAAGCCTGAATGCAAGTCTCGGAGCCTAAAAGCAAGCATCCAGCATTTTTGGCCTCCTAGGACAGTGCTGCTCTCTGATGAAACTGTAGTGAAGACCTATCAGCGAGATGCAACAGGTAGGAGGGGCCGTCACCTGCTGTGGGCTCGTCAAGAAAGACAACTGTCGGATCCCCAAGAAATGCAATTGAGCTGCTCACACGCCTTCGCCAGCCTCCACTTAGCGCGTGCACCAGAACGGTTGCCATTTCCGAAAGTTTCATCTGATGGAAAAAACCAAGAATGAGACTTAGAGACAAACACTCGGCCTGAATCGCGACAGCACTGCCATATCCATAAGGTGACCCCCCGCAGCAGTTCAACTGCAGGAACAAGCTAAGATGCAGGGAAGTTTAGAGGTCTATTGTGAGCAGTTGGTAGTCAACACTTCTAGCAATCATATTAGTGCTTACCATTGTCATTAACTGCGTGACCGCATCTCTTCGGCGACCCCTTGGAACGCCGCGTAGAGATGCATAAACCCAGAGCGTCTCTTCAACAGTCAAGTAGGGAAGCAGCACATCGAACTGCGGACAGTATCTAATGAAAAAACAAGCTCAACATGCAACAGAAGAGCAATCTGTGACCCTGTACACTGAGAACCACGGAAACTGACACCGATTCGACGGCGCTCTCTGCTTCCATATGCTGTGCGCCATGAGAAAAAAACATGCATATTCATGGGCCCTAAGCAGAACACAAATGTCAACGTAACGCACCCGATGTTTCGTCGAGCATGGTGTGGATGCTGTCTTATAGATACTCCCCCAAGCAAGACTTCTCCAGCTGTAGCTGTTAGCAATCCTGTGATTACTGATATCAGCGTTGTTTTCCCGGCCCCGTTTTGACCTAAAAGTCCGAATATTTCGTCGCGGAACACCGAAAAAGAAACCCCTTTTACAGCACAAACTTGAGTCCGAGAGCATTTCTTTGGCTGCCAAGTATGAAAAGTTTTGCATACTCCACGCACATCCAGGATAGGCTGCGAAGATGCAGCACACATAGTGATGCGCAGTATACGTTATCAAAAAGGCCCTGCAGGTTGGGCGTGCTCTTTTGACGCCACGGTCACCGCTCAGCGGCGTGACAAAATCACACTATCATGTTAAGTTTTAGTTGTGCGGCGTTTGCTGCTGTCATACCATGCCTTCCCCGTTGACCGCACCATCCCTGTTTAGACAGTAAGGTCCTTCTGATGTCACCCTGAGGCTTTGGAAACGCCGGGGATCCCATAGCCCAAGGCGTTGTAAGCAGCCAAGCCGCGAGTTGCACAGCGAAAAACAGGAGCGTGCAAAGGATAAGAAGGAAGCCAGAAAAAACACGGGGTGTTCCGGATTTCCATTAGATGCTGAGGAAAGAGCACCACCAAATGATTGCTTTAACTAATTAAACAAATGTTTCCAGGTCAGCCTACAGTTAAAGGCCGTGGCAGTTGACAGACTAACAGCATGTTGCTTCATTCGCGCTACCCTTGCCTTCAAGGCGCATAGGCATCCATGACTACGCTGAGCTCTGTGTACTGCGCACTCGGCAACACCTTGTGAAGATAGCAACCGAGAAGTAGGAAGAGGATTGTACTAGTACCCAAAGCAACGAACGTATCCACCACCGTTATCCCGAGGGCCGGAAGACTGCTCACACCCACAAAAAAACACGAAGGCTACTTGCAACTTTCCAAAGATGATGGGTGACCCTGCACTCAATCTTGAGAAAACACAGTGTCATGATGAGGTAGGCGCGGGAAAAAGTTGAGTAAGAACAATTATGCTTCTGGAGGCACATAATTATGCCTTCACCTGCCTCGCACGACAATGAATTCACTCACTTGGCAACGGACCCTCGAATGCCTCCGATATACGGCTCGTTGAATAACCAAGCAATGTCTAGCCCCTGCAGAAAGAGAAATCAAAACAGACTATTCGGCAAATTTTGCCGAGACTTCGAGCAGTAATGCGGCGAAAGGAACATAGATGAACATGCTAAATAACGCAGTCTGAAACATCAAGCACGCTTTAATAACACAAGGGGGGGCTAATATGAGCTGGAGTCAGCGACGGCAGCATAAGCATAGCATACCACTCCAAGTGCTGCTGCAGGACAAGAGACCATGAAAGCGCGTTGCATGTGCGGGTTCCAAGCTGCACTACCGAAGCGTTGGCACACGACGGGGACCCACACCAAAATATACCAGCCGCAAGCAGCCATTGCTGCTCATTACAACCACAGACGACACAGCGTATCTCAAGCAGTTGACCAGAGCAGTAAAGCAACTTTACCTTAGCAAGCGTAAAGAATACGAAACGCAGCTGCTGGTAATGCATGGCATGACAGTGGCTCGATGAGGTGAAAAACCCTCTATCAGCGCTCGACTACCAACGGCCTGCTAGAGTAGGCTTGCGGTGTCTTCATCAAGTTGGCACCTGCAAAGTTTCCATCTGTGAAAAGTGCAGTGATGAACAACGCGAAGGAAATAGAAGCAGTTGTCGCCAAGAAAAATAATAAAAAAATCAGCCAAAAATTGCTGAAAGTGAAGACAAAATAGTTCGATATAGCAGCAATAATCAAAAGCACTGGCAAGTTATAGAAAATAAAGAAGAGGTACCACGACAGCCACAAAACTTTGTCAGATAGTCCAAGAATCTTGAGCATATTCTGCAGCAGACGCACGATATTGCACATCAACCAGTTGATGGCCAAGATATTGGCCCCATCTATTACCCTTTACTTGTGCAGCTCAAGGTACAGCTGCAGACACCCCCAAACCCTTCTTTAACGGAAGTAATTACGAAATTGTTAGGGTTGCTTTCCTAACACTGCTTCTTGGCTCTGCGCTGCGCCTCACTTTAAATCCTGTTTCCTTATCAACCATGATTGCCTTGACCACTTGCCATAGGATGCATATAAGGAATATCACAAATGGCGCAGCGCACGATGGAGGCTTGCCAGAACGAGATACTACAGTTGCGGGCTGATGCGGCATCCCTGATTCCCTGAGCACGAATAAGCAAACGCTGCAGGGCATGGCTCCACATTTTGACAGGCCCTTAACTTGGCGTTGGTAAGTGACGAACGGGAACCTAAACTTGTGTTCTTATAAACCCTCGCCGTCAATTCGCATCAGTATCTAAGCATGCTGGTGGTGCTTGTGGACTTCCGTTGAAAAGTCCTGGCCTCCCATCAGCAAGTTCAGCCTTCAATAAGCAAGAATAACGCCTGCTTA
Source organism: Eimeria falciformis (assembly GCA_002271815.1). Classification (NCBI taxonomy): domain Eukaryota; phylum Apicomplexa; class Conoidasida; order Eucoccidiorida; family Eimeriidae; genus Eimeria; species Eimeria falciformis. The sequence goes on from NPHX01000580.1 coordinate 44,764, forward strand.
CATAAAGTTGAGGGGAGAGTAAGCTTGTCGAAAAGGTGCACTGTATTCTCGCAACAGGCTATGCAAGGGTCCGACAGCGACAATGACCAGTGCAGGACCGATATCCTTCGTGTGTGAATAAAACATCTAGTATGTCGCACAAAGTCACAGGTGTCGATTAGCTCCCTAAACAATGCTGCACGCATTCTTTTAACGAATTCTTTTTCCCAGACGGCAGCCCAAGAACTATGTGCAGTTTTCACCTTGCCTGCGTGGACATGCGGTCAAACGAGATTCTTGCTTAGCTAACCTGTTTTAGAATCTGCATAGCAGAGGTCTGAAGATTACATCCCTGCTTCGTAGCGCTCTCTGCGTACAGCCGAACAGTGTCAAAACTGGGTACAAATGGCCAAGAAGCAATCAGGCGGTGGTACATCTTCTTTCGACCTGCGATGCCACGGCCACAGGCAGCAAGGTCACAATATAAATTCAAATGCACATGCATAGTTCGCAAGTCGCATCAAAGCCGCTTGTCGTGCGCCCAGCTAAAGTATCAGCCCCGTTGTTATCCTCTCACTGGCGTGTCGGAGTGTGATGATGCTGGGAAATAAAAGGGGTTAATGCTTATGCCAAAACAACGGGGAGCAATGCGTGTATCGGTTTTATCTCACTTTCTGTGGAGCCTTGGCCGTAGGAGGCTGAGAGGCAAGAGACAAGAGCGAGAACTTCTGCCAAGTTTCTCTCCGCCTCACCAACAAGCGTCTCCAATATCCCCTTAATGTTCCGTGAAAATGCTGTTATAACCCCAAGAACGCAAAAGCAGAAAAGCGGTAAAAAGCAAGCAATGCAGTGTCCGCAACAGGTCTCAGGAAAAAGACAGAACATTTTACGTTTCTTACGCATGGTATTTATTGGTTAAAACGCTGTGCCGCTTATATATCGGTGTATGCCTCCAGGGTAAACTCCGTAAATCAGCAAAATGAATTTTGCGTGGCAATACACGTAGAGTTTCTCAGTAAGACGCCAACGTGACTCACCGACGCTGTTCAAAACTGGGACTCGACCGAAGTAATCGAACATCTTGAAAAAGACCTCCGAGGTGAGGTACCATTGAGGTTGGAGTTCTTTCGAAACTTGAACAAAAAGCGGCCCGTAAGTAATTGGGGAGAATAGCAATGAGGCTTTCATTTGATATGTTGCGGCAGTTGTGGCCCTGCCCGGCTACGAAGATACCCGGCTTGGAGACTGAACTGCTCTAGGTGGCTACTGAGGACAAGCAAACTACTGTAGGCTTCTATCCGCCGGCGAAAACTGCATGCCACAAAGCTTCCCATTAATGAAACCCTTACAGTTCTCTCCCTAAACGAAACATGCTTGACTCATGCTCATTCGACGCTACTATTCCAATTACAACTCAGCGCATACCAGGTGAACCTGCTGGAAGCCTGCGAATTCCATTCCGGTCGAGATTGAAAACATGTGCGAGCGTCAATAAATCCAAGAACCCCCCAGAAAGATGGCCGTATGCGTTGCCTTCTGCTGATGTGCCGATAACATCCGCCATCAACAAAAAGTTGCTGCCGCCGAAATAAGTCATCGAGTCGTAGCCAGAGTGGACTCGCCTAAGGGGCTTAATAGTATCATTCGCAAATGATCGAGGCTGCGGTCGACAATCCATACCAATCCAAACAGCCAACGACTGTTACGGCATGCTGTGCACTTGCTAAAGCTGCAAACTGGAGAACTGCTACGCAGCAGAAAGTGAACCCATTCGCAAAAAACAATTTCTGTTGTTTAGTGGGGAGCCCTTGCCAGTGGGATGCTAGCTAGGGATTGTGGTTGTGGGCTAAGTAAAGCAGGCAGTGGCAAGGGAGATCGGCCTGCCCCAATAAGCTGTGCTCACCGTTCCTCGCCGAACATGAGTGCGAATCGTGATGTCCAGCTGCCCTGGTGCTGCTGCTCTGCAAATGAAGGCTGAGTAGATAGGGCGCCTCTTAAAGCCAGCAGCAGAACGTCTGTACTTATCCAACGCCTTTTCCGATGGAAAACTGATGAACAAATCTGACTCTTTAATTCTATCCATGAGGTCTGGCACACAAATTGCTCAAGCAAAAAAACTTCATCCCGCTTCATGATGTATGCCTTCCTAACATGTACTCATCGATTCATTGCAGAAATCGGTTGCATCCATTAGACGTGAGCAAATTAAAGAAAAAAATCACCGAGTTTCAGCGATATATTTCTGAGAAGTAGTTTCTTGTCACCCACACAAAATTTTAGGTTGCAAAGCACCCTATGGCTCACAAGGGCTAACTGTCCTGGCAAAAGCTCCCATGAACTTTCGAAATTCATGGCAGTCGGAGCCTGATTTGTCAACAAAAGCCAGGTAGCCCCCATAGTGCAAGAGCGCCGGAAGATACATCAAGTGAAGGCCATCATATCGCCGACCGAAGGGAGCCATTAGGCTATACGGAGCAAAGCAAGGGTCTGATGGAAATGGCACAATGCATCATAGGTTTGCTCAGGTGTTCTTCCAACGGTGACCCATACGCTGTACATACAGATGTGTCTCTGTAAGAATGTGCGGTATTGAGCTTCATTCCAGTTGGGGTTTCTACCGGTGAGGTTTCACAGAGATCTTTCAGCTCGGCCAGACAGAAGAGCTGTTGACTTTCTGCAAAAAAGATATGAATTTGATACCATCCCACCGTAGGTTGATGCTAGTAGGGAATTCAGATTCCCGTAAGCTCCAAATTCGCACTTGAGGAAGTTGCCACTGGAGGTATTTGAGGGCACATAAGTCACCTGCGCATGAGGCACATAACAGGGCAAAGTGTCAGCGTCTCAAACTGTTGTATATTGGCAAGCCCACGAAGCCTAATACGGCATATGAGCGTTATTTGACAAGCACAGTCTTTGTCTGAAGAGGAAATCTTATGCTTCTAGGAAGACAAAAAGCTGTTCTATTTCCTGAAGCCCAATACAGCTTTTTAACTTGTGCATAACTTGGTATACGTTCTAATGGGCTATCAAATGTTGGCGGATACCTCAGCATCTTGGTGACGAGCAAGAATTACACAGGCTGACAAGACCAGCGCGACTGAATGCAGCAGAAGAACACAACGAAGAAATACGTTTTAAGATTAGTCTTCGTCGGGGGTTAAAGTGGCTGCGAGCAGGAAGAGCTGTGAAGCAATAAAATTCCGATATAGTTCCAGAATAAACAACACCGAAGAAAGTAGTATAATCCCTCTGAAAAACTCTAAGTTTATCCCCATCTCATTGGCTCACCTGGAACTAGAATGCCTATAAGGGTTGACATTGGATATCTGGCTTTGAAGATGAAAGCTCTCCAAAGGAGCACAAGAATGCGGTCTGTAGGTTCTGACAGACGCTCACAAGCTCTTCTAGGACAGCCAAGAAGTCGCTCAGCAAAACCCCGCTGGCATTTACAGTTGGTGACTTCCAAGTTGGGACACTGTGTGACAACGAAAGACGTATCGCTTTGATCTTCAGAATTCCCGCGAGCCCACCCGGCCACACCGAGAGCCGTCTTGCTGGAGGTTGATTTGCAGGCGCAACTGGCGCTGCCTTCATTGTTCGGGTAGGTCCTCGTTGCTTCTTCAAAAACCCCGACGGCAGCTACAGCAGGATGAGCCGACGGCTGCTCCGCCGAGTCTGCCGCCTCATGCTGCATACAACTAGGCGTCCATCTTGTTGTTCTTCTCAGATCTGATGGTGGAGCAACGGCCCCTCTCAATGGATCAGCTACAGTCTGCTGATTGCAAGAACTTGAGCTTGCCCCTCGAGCTATTTGTGTGATCACAGGAGCGGTCCTGCCACCGGGCGCTTCAGGGAAGTCACCCGACATTCCTTTAGCACCCCCAATACCTGTGATGTATTACGGCGACGACCCACCCGCTCGCCTATCTAACAGCGGCATAAACCTTGAGAAGTTACCTCGTATGCAGGGAAGATGGCGCGTTAGAGCAGGTTGTAGCTGGTGAATACGTCGTAACAAAGCTCTTTGTGCAATTGCTCATGGTAGTAGGGTGCCTTGGTGTTACACAGTGTAATTTGCGCAACCAATACAAAAACCTATTAGTATTACTTGCAACGCAGGAGGAAATCCCCGTGCAGGAACTTTCGAGGTGAAAATGTGTCGATTAATAAAAGCCTTCTCGCGGCCAGCCGCCACGTGGGTTGACAATCGAAACGATCCGCTCGGTAAATAGACATACTCCTTCTCTAGTCATAAAAAACAACATGCATGTTATGGGGTGCTAGAAACCGCCAAGAAGTGCGATGGCCGAAAAGTGACAAGCGGGCTAGCGCTGCCACCAATCTTCGTAGCGCGCTCGGCTGCTGCAAGATGTTGGGAGCTACGCCGCCAACTTCCTCACAGAGCATAATGCTATCCTGCCACCTACATAATCTTTTAAGCTGATGGAGTAAAAGGGTTTGGCAATATTTTTTTGTATTGGTGCATCTAAACTCAGATTATTGGTCACGACAACCCGGTGGGATGGGTCTCGATAATCCTTGTACAATTACACAGCGAAGAACACAGTAGAAATGATGCTAATCATTGAAAAACGCAACGCATTTTAAAAATCAGGGATTTAAAAAATCAATTGTCTTTTTCACAAGGGAGATAACTCAGTATCGATTAGTGTCTCACTTCCTACACCGGAATGCTGCCAGTTGAAACACCAAGAAGAGAATTTGCGTGTCCAGACATCAATATCAGCAAACACATGTAAGTGTAAAGGTTAAAAAGATAAGAAATACATATTTATGATTTTTCTGTGCACTACTGCGGAATCAATAAACTGTTGCCGCTGTTGTTCCTACTTTATGGTTCTGAACCGATAGACACCTAGCTCCTGTACTAATATACACTGCCCTGAAAACTAGGTGTGTCAACCATACAAACAGGGAAATTGTAAGGCTAAGTACATTTGAGGGGATCTATGGCACAAATGGGTGAAATTGCTGAGACGCTGGAAGAGTCGGCGCACAACCGTTCTGCATTCCTACAGAGCCTAGCCAGAAGGCACATAAAAAGTACCCCCTAAGTCCCGGCTGCCCTGGCCTATCCGGTTAGAGGCGGAGTGCACAAGCTCTATTCCTGTCTGAACCGTGACTTCGGTGCTTAAAGCTCAATCCCATACCCGTTAAGGGTATTAAGAAAACGCCAGTTTATGGAGGCACAGAGGACTTTGAAGCTCCGGCCCAAAAAGGCCTAGAGCTTGTGCGCACCGGCATTAACTATGCACGTATGCAGTCAGCAAAGCCCAACCCCTTCAACACTGGTTAGCAAAACCCAAACCCGAACATATCCAAAATCCTTCTCGCTTGGTAACTCCTCGAATTCGTTAACGACCGAACCTCGAAAAACTAAAAAAAATAAAGCACCCATTTTCCATTTGATGTTGACGTCCTAAGGCATTCCATCAAATATCAAATAAAACCTGCACTAAGTGCAACGAACACATTTATGAGCGTTGGATGCGCTTGTGGTTAATCACAGCAGCTCCCGTATCTGTAAACAAACACTCATATCTTCTGCATACCGACGGTTTAGAGTGCTTCACTGAATGTTAGTGACATCCAGCTAAAACCTTACAGATTAGTCCATCTGCACACTCTATACACAGATTGTGTACAGCTGGATAGAACAGCACTCGCTAGTTGTAATTACATAAGAGGTCCTAAGAATCATCATTGTCTATATTCCTCACAGAATCTCATATTAAACCCACAATTCTTTAAGATCGCAATAAATGCATGGTGGGACGTGTACCATTTCCAAGCCCCTCACGCCCACACCCCAGATCACAAGAACCGTCCCACGTCCAAGAGCCAACAACTCCCTCGTCAAAACGGCACTTAGGGACAGGCCACGGACTTTTGTGGGAATCAATGCTGACGCTGGAAATGCAGCTCCTAGAGGGTCAGCAGAGGGCGGCCGACAGAAAGGTCGTGTACCACACATTGTGCTCCTCAACCTCCCCCAAAGCTGTTCATCCTGTGAGAAAGTTGAATAAAAACCAGAGACACGTGCTAAGATATCCCAGAACTGGGCGTCGTTACAACAGACACATGAGAGGCGACTTTGGGAGTGGAGCAAGTCCGACTCTTCGAGCGCAGGAGACCCGTAGCGCTTCAGAGCTTCTTATACTGGGTTTAGGACAATTTCCCCATTTTACAGAGCTCCAACGACCAATTATCATGGCAACAGAATGCCACCGCATCGGTGGCCAAGGAGATGGATAGCAAACCCAACTAGTTTGAAAACTCGAGGCCCGCCTCCTAAAGCTAACAGGCCAAACAGCGACAGTCCAACAGGGACTGTAAACTACTTGATTGGATAAATACACGCTAAAAGGGGAACCTCGAAGATGTCTACGGACAGTGCTACAAACCCTAAACTACACGCAGCACGAGTTGTGGGCGACAACAGGGAATACGAATGAAACGTAGAAGCTGTCAAAACTTTGACTGGAAGAATCAGAGGGTTGGAGTAGAGAGTCCTAACGGTCGGAGCCACCTCTCCAAATCCTAATACCAGGAAATGGACCAGCACAAGCAGGAATTCCTGGACGTGCTGTGGAAAGCGTGAGGAAGACCCAAATGTTACCTGGGTAACGGAAAACAAACCCATTCCAAAGGAAATCATATAGAGAGTCAATGTATTTGAGGACAGAACAATGCAAAGGAAAAGGGTGTTTATTGTGGGTTCGCGCGATTAAGCCAGTGGCCAGCAGCTGGTGAGAGCTGCTGATGGGCTTGGCGCTCTACTAGCCTTAATTCCTCTTTAATTTGCCCCATTAAAAATGCTTTCTCACAAAAAAAATCCAACCAACGTATTAAAGTAACCAACGAGCTAACGGGTGGATGGAGAAGGTCTTACTGATTGCAGATCGCACATCAGCAGCACGACAGATCGCCAGGCTTCCCACAGGCATCAGCTCGGGCGCACTTGAGTCCGTTTTACCACGTCGTTGATGTTGGTTTCCTTAGCTGTATTTGTTGATTTCATTAAATGGATAAGAGGCTCTTCTGGACCTTAGCTGCTCCAGAATGTCGCCCTGATCTCCTATCACCTCCCTGTGACCGCTGGCAAGACCATCGATGTTCCAACTCACAGTGACGTGGCCCCACCCCTAAGAAGTGGGGCAATTTTTAGTTATCCCTTTCATTTTGAACATGCCAGTTTTACCCTTTTCCCACGTAAGTAACACCTGGTTGCCGTGCGTCCCTGTAAAGTGCCACAATTCACGCAACGAGCGCGTGCTTGCCAAAAGCATTTCCTCTTGGGCTGAGGAAAACGACCTTGCTGAACAGACACAGGTCAGTTATTGCTGCATTTATTCTCTTCAAGCCTTCTGGGTATACAGTGCAAGTTAGATGCGAGTCCCGCCAGGAATATCTCAAGGGTTCTCGGCTAAAAGCGTGTAAATCACCAGTTTTTTCCAATGGGCAGAACTACGAGGACGCATTGTAGGCTGTGGGATGCCCCCCTCTTTCTGCTATTGGTCCTAACAGCCGAGGGGAGAAATACCAATGCGACTGCAACACACAGCTTGGAAACGGTGACCCGTGCAAAGGCAGGTGTTTCCCGCGAGCCTCTGCTCCTCTTGAATCGCATTCAGCCCATTACTCAGCATGCAACAGACAAAAATTTACAGTCTGACGGGCTGCACTGGGAAGCCCAGCAAGAAAGCGGCCTCCCGGATGTAAACTTTCTTCACCTCGATGTACAGGGCCTCTCGCCCGGGGATCCTGTAGCATCTGCTACGGATACAGCGCCAGGCGTATTTACCATTGCTACTTCAACAGAATCAGGTGCTGCGGCTCTTGCGGGGAGCTTCGCAACAGTAGATGGTCAAACTGTTGTCCCATCAACGAACCTTCTAAGTGCAAATGCGGCCCCTGCTTCCTCCACGCCTGCTCCTGCTACTGCAACACCGGTAGTGCCAACCAATGCAGAATTGCCAGCCTCAACAGCAGCATCAGCACCCCCAGGGAGTGTACCATCTGCATTACCTGCACCACTTGCAACAACACCTGTAGCGGCACCGTCCACGGGAGCGTCTGTAGGTGCTGTACAACCGGCAGCAACGGCATCTGCTGGCACAAAGGCACTGCTGATAGGACCGTCAGCAGGTGTTGCGCCACTACCAGCAGGTACAGCAGCAACACAGTCAGTGACCCCAGCTAGTTTGGCAAGTCCAGCAGCTTCTTCACAAGTCCAGCCGGCGACACAGCCAAAATCAGCAACAATCCCAACCACAATACCATCGGTTGCACAATCAACAACAACCCCACTTGCATCACCACCTCAAGGACAGCTGACTGAGGCAGCCGCAACAGCAGCAGGCACAGCAACGCCAGTAACAGCAGCCCCAGCAACTCCAACTCTAGCAGTCGGAGCAATACCAGCAACAGTAGCCGCAGTAACTCCAGCAGCCGCAGCAACTCCAGCAGCCGCAGCAACTCCAGCAGCCCCTGCTACACCAGCAACAGCAGCCGCAGCAACGCCAGCAACAGCAGCCCCAGCAACACCAGCAGCAGCAGACGTTGCTGTATCGGGGCCAGTTCAACAAGCTGCACCAGCTGTCAAACCAGGAGCTCCACAAGAAGCGGGATCTATTCGCCATGCGTGGGTGGCAGCAAAGCCAGCAGGAGCAAACCCTGCGGCAGCGGCACCCGAAGTCACAGGAGAGTCATTTGAAGCTGATCCGAATATTCAACTAGCAGCAGCGGCAACAGCCGCCGGTCAGAAAAACCTTGCAATCAGGAGTGCTGGCGCTCACCAAGTACGTCAGTTCCTAGTCTGGGCTTGGGCCTTAGGGCTTGCATTACGCACGTCAGGGGCTGCAATTGCCCTTATTGTTTGCCTGCAGCGTGTCAGTGTGTGGGAGGGTCGGTAGGCAGCGCATAAATGGTCCTTTTATTGGGTGATAACACTGAGGTAACAGGCTAATTCGTGCAGAAGCTGGATGTAGAACTAACATAATTTAACGGCTCAACAAGAGGGCGAGGGGGAATGGGGGAATGCGCGGGAGGGGGGCAGATGGATAGCAAATGAACAGCAACCCTGACAGTGTATGTACCTCAGGATGATAGTATGTGCATGGACGACTGCTCCTGCTGGCCCGTGTGGGCACCGAGTATTGTGGTTTTTTTCTTCTACGTCTCTATCACATTCATCGCATTCTACTTCACAGCCTCCCTCTACTCCCAGGCAAGCCACCACTTCTTCGAACCCGCGTAGCACTCAGCTTTAACTGCCGGCATACCACAGCAGTGAAATCGTGTATGGATCGTGCTTGTGCTCATACGTATATATATATATATATATATATATATATAT
>NPHX01000580.1:55143-88110 GCA_002271815.1 Eimeria falciformis
ATATTTTTATGTTGATGTGCATCGATGTTTTATTTTTGTAGGCAACGAGCAGTGCCTGATATATCCAACAGTTCCCAGAGATTTAACAAGCCAAATCGGATTTCGGATCCTGAGGATGCAGCTGAGCAGGAGAACAATGCGGATGGTTTGGATGGCATTCGCAGCGGCACCCCATGATATACAGAAGTAGTATTGTCATAAAAGACTTAGTCAAACTAGTGCACAGTTGCGAGTGACGCCGAGCGACCAGTAAGGTCAGCTGAGATAGCGCAACCACCATACTCACTCACGACATAGAGTTACATGCAGGTCTAATTAGATATAGCCACGAACTTTATGGAACACCGCTTACTACATGCGGTCTAGATTGTAAGATTGACAGCATTGCCAGTCGGCACGCTGGCGCTTCTTCCTCCACTTTTTTTCCACTCAAAACTAGATTTCACCGTTTAGATTCGTAGCCGAGACAACTGAAGATATCTCATATTTAAATTAAATCCCCAAAGTACAGATTTAACGATCTTCAGTACCTTTGGCTCCTGCGGCACTGGGTAGAAGCCATAAAGCTAAATTCTCGATGGGAGCAGCAAGTCACTATGCTAGGTTTTACGATAAAAGAGAAAAAGTGGAGGAGGGTGCACCGGTTTTCAAACATAGCTAATAGCTGCTTTAGAGACAGCTGCAACGCCGTGCAAAGCCTACCTGCCATGTGCAGCATTTCGAATGTGGGAATGGGGAGGCCTTGATGCCTCCCCACAGGTCGGCAGTTGCTAGAGTGCTGTTGTGCAGCAGATAGGCTGATGTAATGCATCGAGGGTGATATGGGAAGGATTACTTCCCTTTCATTCGTGGAAACAAGGTCCCAATCAGAACATGAGACACAAGATTTAAAGCTCGACATAGCAATGGTTCTGCTGGTTATAAGCAAGAAAGGATTCCTGAATGGCGTTAAAAGATGGCAGAAGTATGCGTCCACATCAATCCAAGCCTAAAAAGCAATCGGCCGCCGTCAGCCTCCGAAGCATTGCTCATACGCTGTCATTTAATAGCGGGACCCCTACAGGGCTGCGCTGCGACTGTTCCCCGCCTCGCATTTCTATTGAGCCATATTGATCGGTTGAACTGTCGTACGGTCTCCCTCTTGCGGCAGGATTTGGCATGTGCCGCAAGGAGTAGTCGTAATCTGAAAGGCGTGCATATGCAAGGGGAACATCTCCTCTCTGGAATTCAAGTTCGTCTCTCCCAGTCAGCTTCAAGTACAACTTGTGGGACGCGAACTTGCATATTCCGTACAACGTTGGGATTGTTTGGAGGCAATAAAGAAGACATAAAGCCACCTCCAGCCCCACAAATCCCCAGACAAAGCCGTGCCTCTTTCGCAAGTACTTCACCCTCGGATCCTCAGCATCTCCAGTTGCAAGCATCAGCAGTAAGGAGGCTCCAAAACCAACACACAAGAAGTAGATCATTCCCTCCATTGTTCTGTGGAAAATGCCGCAGAGGGCCGAACTATACTCCGCCCTCGACTGTCCACAGAATAGTCTCAGTGAAAGCATGAAAAGGCAAATAAGCAGCAACAGAGCGAGCTCAGCAGAAAGGGAAAAAACAACAAAATAAAATAGTAGCGGACCTTCCTCTGCCATCTCAGGGCAAGTAAAAACAAGGTAAATACCCAACAAAACAACGGAGGAAGAAAGCAACAACTGCAATGTCCCAATCATGGTCGACATCCAGTCGTCGAAGTCGAGCTCATGCGTCACAGTAAACGCTTCATTTGTTGGATCTGCCGTGGAATAGCTCCTGACAAGGGCAGGTGGGTGAGCTGCAACAATTTTCCGATGATGGCTTTGTGTGTTTCCCAGGGGGTTGGAGGTGTTCGGCTCGGAACGGCTGTGGATGGCATCTGGCCGTAGCACCCTAGTTGGCGCTAACTCCTCTTGCGCTGATGCTCCAAGATTCTGTAGGGATATATCCATCGCAACACTGCTGAATTATTCCTTGGTAATATAACTGTTTCCCGTTCGACTAACCTATTGCTTCTTGCACAACACTTCCAAAGACATAATAGCCAACACAGCCTGTGGGGATACACAGTCTAGTTTTCCCGGAGCCGGCATGCAACAACTCCTAGGAACTAAATTCTCTCAAATTGCTTCAAGCACGGTAAAGAATAGAGATGCTTTTCAAACACGTGGCGACGATGGTTGATGGCGGTTTGAAAAGAAAGATACGTTTTGGCGTTGGTGCCCCAGATTACTTAGAGTCACCCCCGTCGTAGAACCGGTTCTCCCGCCTGAGGCATTAAAAAATAAAGCTGAGAACACTCAGAGGCTGCGGCGCAGGAAACTGTTTATACAAATTGAATTGAGGGGTATATTCTTTGGTACCTTCGAACTTTCACTTGACGAGGCTGACCTCCGGGGTCGATTCATGCGCAGATATGAAGCCACAAATATCCAATAAAGGCAATGTGGTGTCTTTTTCTCTGTCAACATTGATTTTTATAAGTGACTCCTTAAAGACTGCCAGCCTGCAGCGAGCCACAGCCGACAGAGCTACAACAGAAGACCAAGGGCGCGACAAAAGCGTGTCCTTCTCACGTAAATTCCATATTAGATTTAAAACCGGCCATAAAAAACGAAAAAAAGATACTTCGGAGTTGCTGTGCTTTTCAATTGTTGTGGACAGCTGGCCACAAGTGTGTAGGCTGCAGGCTCCGAAATTATGTTGAGGGTTCACAAGGAGATTCCGAGCTCTACACCGCAATGACAGCCGATAAATAAAGTAATTTTTTGTGAAATTTTAATTTATGCGATTGGGGGAAGAACATGTTGGAAGCGAAGTTTATAGGCTGCGGCTGCCTTTGTGGAAATCAAGGGATATGAGCTTTTGTTTACCATTCCTGGGTTGCATGATTGCGGCACAAATATATTTTAAAGTGTTATTTTTTACGCATTACATTTTTTCATTTAAAATCACTGTCAATAGAAGCGTAAACATTACTGTCCGACGCGGTAGTGTTTGTAGAAGGGCCACAACTATAAATAGACAACTACCCATTATTTAAAGATAACATGCCACCCCAGTGGAAGAACTTACTCGATGCTGTTTCACTGTTACTATACCAGCCTTAGAATAGCCAAGCTTGCGAGGATGTGTGGCGAAGGTGCGGCTATTCCTGCAACTCAAACCAAACATGAAAAGCCAGACTTCAACCCCTTCTCTACGTAGGCATAACTCTTCCATTCAGAGATCTCTTAAGGCAATAATTAGAACAATTTCGGACTGCAATAAACGGACAAAGAGTGCGTTACCAACAACACGTATTCTCAACAGAGAAACTGGTAAAGAGTTAGAAAAGGAGCACCACCGCAGCTCGCCAGCTAAACAGAAACATATCATATATTGACTATTTTGGGATGCTCAGCATTGCAATCTCACATTTCTTGTAGCCAATGTGCTCCGGTTGAGTGTCTCGTGGGGTGGCTGGGCGCGATTACAATCTTAAGAACGATCAGCATGCTTTATTGGTGTAGGGAAGTTGGAGTTGCGTAAAACGAGCACCGAGTAAAGATATCAGAAATGCACGACATACGGCCACATGGTCCAAAACGAGAACACGTGGAAACCGGGCACAAACACCCTCTACAGGTGGAGCCCTCGAAAGTTCGGAGGGAAGTGAACAGGAGAGCCAGTGTAGGGGGCAAATGGATAACAATATCGATGTGCTTTTCACAAAATTCTTTAAAAGTATTTCCTGCCTGATAAGAGGAAAGGGCGAGATGGATTGAGGGCGTATTAACTCCAATAGCAAACGGCTAGGTGCGGCTGTGTTCTGCGCACTCTGGCACTTCCAGGCATCTCTTCATGTAATATTAATAAATAATGGTTTTTCGAAATACATCTTGTCCATCGTGGCAATAACGTCACGCTACATTCAAACTGTAAAAACACCAGGCAATGCCCAGGCCCATTCCCTGCAAATTCCCGAGGTAAGTGCAGCAAAAACGTCAAGTAAAAAGTAGCTGCTTTTTCACTTATACATACATTCCATTTTCTAGTTAATGAGAGAAACAGGCCCAAGTTCTGCTGGTCCCTGAGCTCCACTCCGCCTGGCAGCCAGCACGAAAAAACTGCTTAGCCTGTCCTGCTGCTGGTCTTACCGCTGAGGTCTGTTCTCCGCGCGTTGCTACTTCCTGGTAAGGCTACTAGTCCAACAAACAATCAGCAGCACCAATGCTTTGGGGTAGACAGAAAGGTTCGCAGCCCGGTGTACGTCCATCCCAAAGGTGCTTCTGTTCTTAACCCTCCACTATACCTGAGGCTGTTGTTACTTCTGTTTATCTACCACTTGCGCGTCCGCAGTTGGCTCTGCCCAGCGCACCTTACGGCATACTCAGCTCCGCAGGGGCAACAGAGGCAGCTGCAGCTGCAGCTGCAGTAGTATCTACATTGAAGGAGATAACCTGTGCAGCAATTCCCTCCAGCTCTAAATGGGCCTCTTCAGTGTCTCCTTTACTGCCTTCTTGCTGCGGCTGCTTATCTATCCTAAACAAAGCGGTGCTACATAAAAGCTGTGTCTGCCTCTCCCCCTTAAAAGAGAAGCCCCCTAGCAGCAGCAACGGTTGTTCTGCATCGAGGCCCCATACCTGCAGTCGCAGCTCCTCGTTGCGAAGAAATGCTGCCGCTGCTGCTGCTGCTGCTGCTGTTCCCGCTGCTGCAACCGTTGCGGTAGCTCCTCCCTGGCCATCTTCCTCTATAACTCGTGCAGGAGGCTGAGCTGGTGTGTCTACTGCTGCTGTCTCTTCAGATGTCTTTGATGCTGCCGACTCTGCTGGTAATGTCTCTGCTGCAGCGTTTTCTACCAGAGGAGTTGTTACGCACCTCCTCTTTTTAAGACAGGGAGCAAAAGAAAACTCGGGAAAATCGAGCAGCAGCAGTTCCTCATACACTACAGGGTCTGGTTTTGCTGCTGCCGATTGCTGCGGCTTTTCGTCTGCTGCACCAAATGCAGCAACCGATTTCTCTATCATTTAAAAAGTTTTACCACAATTGCTTTTTAAGAGTCTGTAGATCGCCAACTTGGTCCTGTGAGTCAGTTAGACGCAAACAGCAGCAGCAGTAGCCTCGAAGGCTAGGCCATCTACTGCCTTGTTGAGCAATCCAAGCTACAATTGATTAATTTGTTTTAATTGGCTTAAACGTTGTTGTTGTTGTCGCTGCTGCCGCTGCTGCTACTGCTGCTGTCGAGTGGGGTTTCTGAAGAGTTACGAGAACCTTCCAACGGCGCAGCAAGCAGTAGTGCCAGCCCTCGCAGAAGAGAGGATACACTTTTAAATTAAAAAGATAAAATACAATCAAATTGTTTGGAGGGAGAAAAAGCTTCCCCCAAATAACCGACGCCTTCGGCGCTGCACGAAAATTGGAGTGTATGTGCAAGAACTGCAGCGCTAGCAGCACCAGCAGCATTGGTATTTACAGCCCCAAAGTATTTATTTTAGTTACAGTTACGAGCTGACGTTGTATGGCCAGTTTCTGCAAATTACGGGTTCTTGCCTCTGCTATCTGCAACACGTATGGTAAAGAAAATACATCCTTTTGGGGATGCATTTACCGCAACTACTGCTGCTGATGCTGCTGTTGCTTCAACACTTCTTGGCAAATGCAGGAACGCTTTTGCTCTGCCTAAGCCCGTAAATTGAATAGGATATGCCGTTAGGTCCACTTGAGGAGAGCCATCTGTAGCGCTCCTACTAAAGCCTCTGCTTAAAGGCCATAAGTACCAATAAGAAACAATAAATTAATGTTAGTTAGCTCCCAAAGAAGTCTGCCCTTCTCTTGCTTGCCTTTCTAAGGCTATGCCGACCTGAGCACAGCCAAGCGGCAAGGGGATGTGGGTAAGGTAAAGCTGCCCTGCTACACTTTGGACACGCAAGCATCCAAACACACAATCCGAGGAGCTGGGCTGCTTATCTTCACATATATAGGCTTAAATCTTTCACTCATAAATAGTTTATGATGTTAACTAGGGAAATTATCAGTGCTAACCAACAGACTAACAATGCAATATCGAACATAGGCCTTAACGCATTAACATGTTATAGTCGTTTCTGCTCCATGGATCTCTCCATTGATGTGCCGCTTGCCGTAGCTTATTCTGAGTCTTGCAGCCTCAGGTCCCTATGGCTCTTGGTGTGCGGGGAGTGCTGGCGCATTTGCCTCCCCCACTCCGCAGCCTGCAGCTAGCTAGTGCTGCTCTCCATTCAGTAGGGCATATTGCATGTGCAGAAGTGCAGACGGACTAATCTCTACGGTGTTATCTGTATATCAATAACACTCAGCTTAGCATGTTACAAGCACAAGTAATTGTGTAGTTGCAACCACCTGTAACAGCTTTACGGCTAAATCCCTAGTTCAAGCCTTTCCGCAAAACGTGCAGCGTCTCATGTGTAGGTGCAAGTGTCAGTGCCTCTCGGGGTGTACGTACGTACAGCAGAAACAATTCTAGCACAAGGGTTACCGCGTGCAGCAGCCACAAGTGATCTTTTGCTGTACGTTCCCTGCGACGGGCGGAATGCACATGAGATATTCATCTGAGGGAGGAGGCAACGAGGCCTTCTGCTTCCCATCAGAGATGTACACGTTTTAAATTTAGATTTTTTATTTACAAGTCCTGTTGAGAGGAGCTAGGCTCCAAGGCTATAGTGAATACGAATGCAGCAAACCATCAAAGCTGTGACTGGTACAGCATTCCCACAAACAGCCAAATGTACGGACACCCGCAGGAACGGGGAAGGCGGGTCCATAAACATGACAAAAGCAAGAGCACCTTCAGTTACTTTCGAAATTTTGTTTGGCAAGCGAAGCACCTATCTGCTGTGCTGGCATTCCAAACTAGCAACTGCAGCAGCAGCCGCTGAGGTACTCACTGCTGAGGCGGGAGCTTCAGGACTACGGGGAGCAGACGCCCTGGTTCAGACGCGAGCTTCTGCGACCGTGCAGGCCCTCTTGCAGCTATCCTCTGCTGCAACAGGTGCTGCTGCTGTGTGCTGCTGGTGTGTGCTGCTGCTGCTACTGCTGCTGCTGCTGTTGCAGTGCGTTCGGCGGCGCGAAGTGCTGCTGACACAGAAGCGGGAACAGCAGCAGCTGCATTCTCTCGTGTCTCCTTGCAGCAACGAGGAATGGCCCAGCCACATACAGTTGCTGCAGTGCCATCTGCTGCACTTGCCTCTCTGCGTCATCCCCAGCAAGCCAGGCGGGAGAGAGACGAGAGGGGGCCCCAAGGAGCCCTGGTGGGTTCACTGCTCGGGTGTCTATGGAGCTGAGAGACCCCCAGTCAATGGGGTGTATATTCAGCCTGGGGGAGCCCTCAAAGGCAAAGTAGCAGCACTGCTCATCTGCAGCAACACAGCCAATAGGTAAGGACGGGCTGTAGCAGGCCATACGGCGCTCGAGGGTCAATACTGCAGCGGCAGCAGCAGCTGCAGCTGCTGCTGCTCTCTGCCTGTGCTGCTGCTCCTGTTGGTGCTGAAGAGACAGCGCAAGGGATAGGCCTGCAATCTCACGGGCAGCTAACGTCGGAGCCTCAGCCCCCCATTGCAGCAGCCAACGAATACCTGTTGCTGTGGCTGCTGATGTTGCTGCTGTTGCTACTGCTGCTATTCCTGCTGCTGTAACGTAGCCCGGCCTCTCACTTGGTGGCAGAAACAGTGAGGCCCCGGCTCTCTCTGCTGCAGCACGGAGACCCCAAAGTAAGGCATACGTATTATCCTGCTGTTGCTGCTGTTGTTGCTGCTGCTGCTGTTTTACTTTGCAGTGTATATCCACAAAGCAGATGCAGTGAGGCTGCCTTAAGGCTACCGTCGCAGTTTTTCCATTGAAAGTTATCTGTAGCAAAGGCAAAGCAGCAGCAGCAGCAAAACAACATACTTACAAGCGCTGCTGCTAACGCTGCTGCTGCAGCTGGGGTTGCTGCTTCTGCTAAGTAGGCAGGAGCGGCACGGTGCCAGCAGAAGCATTAGCAGCAGCTGCTGCACCTACCTGCTGCAGCTCAAGCGGCAAGCCTTCACTCGAGTCATCACCATCTCCTGCTGCTCCCGCAGCTGCTGGAGCTGCTGCTTCTGCAGCTGCTGCTGCAAAGGGCGCAGCTTCCAGCTGTAGTTGAACAGCAGCAGCAGCAGCAGCAACAGCAGTCTTTTTTGCTGCTGGTGCCACAGCCTCGTGGATGTTATAGAGAGACAGCAGGAAGACGCGTAGGTTGCTGTTGCTGCTGCTGCTGCTGCTGATGTTGCAGTGGCATTCCACCTGCAGCAGCAGCAGCAAGCCGCCCCAGCTGCAGAAACCCTGACCCTCCTTAAACTCTGAAAAATGTGATGAAGCAGGATTGGCACTGCAGCACAGGACACAAACCCTAAACCCCAAACCCTAAACCCTAAACCCTAAACCCTTCATCTTAAACCCTAACGCCATAAGATTCAAGTCTAACGAACAACTGCAATGGCAATTCTGACAGCAGGGCCGACGTTTCAGCAACTCATGCTGCTGCTGGTGGTGGTGCTACGGGGGTTGTACCTTGTGGGACCTAGCAGCTTCATCTCGTTCATGGCCGGCAAGTGAAAGAGAGAAATCGATCCGTCTTCAAACGCCACCAACAGCGCCGGAAAACTTCTTGCATGCAGGCATGCAGTCTGCTGCTGCTGCTCTGTGCGTCCTGCCGCAACACAGCGTGGCTGCACCCACTGCATGCGCAGCGGCAGCGCCTGCCCTCTACCGTTAGCGGGTGGCAGCAGCGGGAAAAACCACCAGCTGCTGCTCACGGGAAGCCTGGCAGCAGCAGCAGCTGCTGCTGCAGCTGCTGCTGCTGCAGCTGCTGCTGCTGCTGCTGCTTGTCCATCGTGTGTATATCCTTCTGCTGCGACCTGTGGAGGCGCTAAGACAGCACTTCCGGTAATACCATGGGGATCACCCGTTTCCTGCTGCTCCTGCTGCTCTTGCTGCTGCTGCTGTTGCTTTTGCTGCTCTTGCTGCTGCTGCTCGTGCTGCGGCTGCTGCTGCTGCCGCCCCAGCGGCGCGTGCAAGGGCCTCAGTCGTACCACTATGAATCGTCTAGCAGCAGCATCCCAAGCAGCAATCAGCGTCTCTTGTATGTTCTGTTGCTGCTGTTGCTGTTGCCGTTGCTGCTGCTGCTCTTGCCGCTGCTGCTGCTGCTGCTGCTGGGGGCTTGTCCTGGCTAGATAGCAGCAGTGAGTTATGCGTGGCAGATCGCCTAAAGGGATTTCCTCTGCGAGTCGCTGCAAGCGGAGGCTGGAGATATGAAACAACTGCAGCAACAGAACTTCATTTGCTGATACTTCTACCGCTTCCTGCTGCTGCTGCTGCTGCCGCTGCTGCTGGAGTGTATGCGTTGCAGCAGTGGGTCCTCTCCTTGCGTCAATGGCAATGAGGAGGGCTGAGGTCCCTTCTCCAGGGGCAGGAAAGAAGAGACAGCCAAACAAATGCCATTCAAGCAAAAGCCTTACCTGCGGTACTGCGGCTTCTTCCAATGCATCAGCAGCAGCAGCCGCTACTACTGCTGCTGCTGGTCTTGCAGAAGCACCGCATGTTCGCGAGAAGACGAAAGGGGCAATGCAGGGAGCAACAAGCCGATCAGACTCCACCACGATGCACGCACCACCTGCTGCTCCTGCTGCTGCAGTTGTTGTGGCTGCTGTGTTGAGAATGGCACGGCAGGCTAGGGCTTCTCCTGCTCTTGCTGCCGTAGCACAGCAGGCTGTTGCCCCTGGGGTAATCACTGGGTGAGCTGCTGCTCTTGCATCCTTGCCACTGTTGTTGTTTTTGTTGCTTTTGCTGCTGCTGCTGTTTCTGGCTAGCGCAAGTGTACCCGAGCACCAGCTATTCGTTCTCACGCGTGGCGTTGGATCGATGGTACTGCGGCTGCTGCTACTGCTGTTGTTGCTGCTGCTGCTAAGTCTGCTGGTATTTCGCCTTGTGCTGAGATGCCTGTTGCTGCTGTTGTTGCTGTTGCTGCTGCAATGCTGTTCATACCATAGAGTCTGGAGGCGAAGTAGATTTCTTGCGCGGTTGGCGCAGAGCTGTCTGTAGACCTCTGCGGTGGCGTTCGTTGCATCTGCTGCTTCTGAGAGGCAGCAGCAGCAAGAGGCACTGCCGCATGCGCGTCTCTGTACGGGGCTTTTATGGCCCAACGAGGGGCGACAGCTAGTTGGCAAGAGGGGACCTTGAAACCTCCAAGAAGGTCCTCCATCATCGTTTTTATCTGCCACAGCTGCCTCTAGTGTATCTGCTGCTGGTGATGGCAGCAGCAAAGGACCACTGGCCACCCCAAAGTCGTGCTGCAAGCGCCGCTGGGCGAGTTGGGGGTAAAACGCAGCAGCAAAAGCACAACAACAACTGAGTAGTGCATGCAGGTCCACCGCTGGCAACAACTCTAGCAGAAACGCGAGAGCTCCGGGCGGGAGCTGGCAGAGGGAGCAGCGGCTGCGCCTGCAGCAGCAGCTGCTTCTCCCTCCTGTACTGCCTGCGCTGTTGACCATTCGAAGTAAAGAGTGCCACGGAAAGAAACTAATACCCACGCAGGGCCCCTCATGCCCTTTAAATCCCACAAAGCGTCCAGTGTTTTATCTACGGACGGACGGGAGACCCTACAGAGCGCCCCTAGGCGGACCCTTTTGGTTCATTAGTGACCTTGAAGGAGAAGGGAGCTATGTTAAGTGGCTGTATGCAGTGGTTCAGTTACTTGCAGGTGAAGGACAACAAAGTAACAAATTATTTTGGAACAATTTGATGCATGCAGACACCGAATCATGGTAAACACCTCGTTGAAATGGTATCGGGGCAGAGGGTTCCAGTCTTGGAAGTCTTGAGTGGTCTTCTTTGATTTTACACACTTTAATACAAATTTCAGAGTTTAAATACTTTGGTAGCTTTTTAAGCTATGGGGCCTCTCGTCGGAAACCTCCGAGTTTTCTTGTCCTCAACCTCACTCCAACAGAAACATCAAGATTTCCTTGTAGCTATTTTAATGGCTAGTTCAGCCTCTGTCGATATATACTTATCATCTTAGCTATTTCCAGCACCTTTTGAGTTTATGGTTGTGACTATTAAGTTCAGCCTTTGTGATTAAAACTGCTAAACGTTTCTCCAGAATGGATGCGTCGCGCCTGGGATTGATATTTCTAATGCCAACGAGAAATCGAATCGTGCGCATCAGCTGGAAGGTACTGGACGTACAGTACACTCAAGCCCTATATAGGCGCACCTATTGAGCTCCCCTCTCACTCCCATAGAGGCTGACGAGTGAGTGACACTTCTATCTCCCCAACTCCAGGTCCGCTTATCGGATGCTCTTGCCAGCCATACCTCCAGCCTTGGAGCCGAGACTTGCAAGCGAGAAAGAGGAATCAATGGTGAAGTAGCATGCCACTTCTTGGCATGCTGCACACTTGTCAGTGTCGAATAATCTATTCACGAGACCATCCCGTATCTGTTGCCTTGTGGAAATGTTGCTATTCGTTCTAGAGAATTATAAGGAGAGTTTCTATTGCCTTCACCTATCCTCGAGGATTGGAATGTTGTACCTTTGAGGAATGAAGGTTAGCAGTATCCAGCAATACTTCGAGATGAGTTCTAGCTAGGCGTTCCTCATCTTGCTGTCTCAGCCAGGTTTCTCAGGCCTTGAAAAGCCGGAGGCTGTTGGCAGCACTGCAGGTTGTAGCAGCACGACGTCGAACCCCCATGCATTAGATTCTGTTGTTATATTCCTCACCACTAATACCGGAAACGGTGGTAAGAAGTGTAGAGTAATAAATTATTAACTGCCAAGGTCGGAAGCTGCTGACTAGATTGTCCCATGTGTGAAAACAGTAAGGCTGGACAGCGGCTTGTGGGTGCCGGCAGGATGCACTAAATGGTGGTGGAGATAAGCCTGAAGCATCCCCATAACCTTCAAATTTAAAGCAATTCAACAGGAAGGATCTCTCATCTAATTCATAAACTCTGTGGGGCGAGGTGCAGCCGCTGTAAAAGATAGACGGATAAAGAGATAGCAAAGCGACAGGCAGCGACGCTTTTTCCGCGTTCAAGAGTTATCTGATTCTAGCTAGCTCCTCTTGTTGCCGCACTTGGGCTAGATCCTGTCCGTGAGATGATATCTTAGAGTGAAGCAGCCGAATTCTAATCGTAGTGTGCGCGTTTAACTGGAATGTGAAACAAAGAAGAATAAATAAACCAAAGTGTCTTGGACTCCATGGAACTTGAAGAGTTGCCAGGTTGGCTTGAAGCCGAACCCAAACCAACGCACACATACATGGCTTTGATGGGATGACCGCAGAAGCCAGCCTAAGCTAGCAGTGTTTTAAACTTGACCAATTCCCTCACTTTATTATATTAATAAAACTGCTATAATTAAGCAGATCTAGCAGACAGGGTCACGGAACCTACATTTATTGCTAGCGTAATACTGCGCTTGGATGTCGGTAGGCAAGCAATGTGTGTCATACAAAAGGAGTGACGAAGACTGCAGCTGGTCAAGCTATTCGCAAGTTGAATAGAGGAACAAGGTTGGTGCTTGCAGCTTTCAGTGTGCCTGGCGCCAGCAAAATAAGGCCTTTGTAATGGAAAGTGGGAATCTTTTGTCCTTGCCCAGACCTATTGTTGTCAAATATGGGACTATTTCGTCAGCCGCCTCCAACCCTGTGATATAATAACATACATCTGTTATCGCCGTTTCTTCTACGACTGTCACCGATTCTGAAATATGCACCGTGTTTTATAGTTATATATAAAATGCCTTGTACAGGATTGACAGATCAGTTAAGGCAGCCAAATACCTGGCTGAAAAAAACACAGGAAAACAGTACACAAGGAACGTCCGAGTTTCCTTTCACCTGCCGTGAAACTCTGCAAATCCCTGTGCAGCAAGTTTATCTCAAGACTATCCTGGAACTATAACAACACGCTAACGCTCCACATCAAAATGGCAGCCTGATGGAAAAATGCCGGGCTACTTCCAGGAAAAACGAGTACTTGCAAACGCATTCAGACACGTTTATCTACTGCCCACTACCATTTTAAGAAGGCAGCTGGTTGAGAGCACAGTCAACACGGTACCCAACCAGGAGCTCTGTGAATCTTTGGATGAGGCTCTCAGGAGGAACGTGCCAGAGTTGTAGCAAAAAGCAGCTTACCAGCGAGCCGTCTACAAAATCCTCCGTTTCCTTCACCTGTGAAAGCAAATGAATAATCCTTTTGCACTTCTCTGGCTGCTGCCGCATCAGGGTTGCTATGGTCGAAAAGCTTCTACAGTAGCTGTGCTGCTGTACTGGTGGCTCAAATGATGAAGCTAAAATTGCTGTGGGTATAGCCAAAACGTGGGCCTTGAAGAGGGCAGCAGATATACTGTAGTTGTTGTTCTTGTGTTCCTGGAGATCCAGCTGAGCAGTATGCAGTTCCGTAGGGGGTCTTGCAATGCTGCGATAGGATTCAGACGGCATACAGTCGCAGGAGCAGTCGTACTGCGTTGACACACGCCTCCGCCTAGCAGGGGGCTCCATATGAATGGCTTCAACATGGCGCACGAAGATGGCTTGGAGCTCGTGAACATGGGGGAGAAGCTCCGCCTGTAGGCGAGCTGTACGTCGTGATGCCTGCATGGGAGAGAGACTGCTCACAAATTCCGCTGCAGCAACAATTAGCTGCTGCCATTCTTCATGGTTTGAAGAGACGGTGGACAAGACCAGGCGTGCATTTGCACTTGTACCAGTCATGGCATGGGGTGTTTCCAAATCGTTGCTTGCGGCTTTCAAAGAAGAAACTGGAATTAAGCTGTGACAATATAATAACACAGGCATGGGATGGTCTTTTGGTTTAGGAATAACCAAAATCTCAATATAAAACCTGGTTAAGGAACACCACATATTCGAAGTTGCTCCAGGCAGTGCTGCTCACCAGGCTGTACTGAAGGGTCGTTTGGCCATCGCGTTGAGTTGGCTGTCGGACGACATTGTTGTTTGATGTGAAGAAGGTCCCTGTGGCATCCTGTGATCTGCTGTGCTGTCTTGGCTGACTGCTGATCCTGTGCACAGGGAATGGGGAGCGGCGAGCTCCTCCGCGAAACAAAAACTTTCAAGTGGTTCTAAAATCCATCATGCGCAAATCCACTGGAACTGCTACAAAGTTGTTTCAAAGAGCCTCTTTCTTCGTCCCCAGGGATGAGCGCAGGCAGCGAACCTTCAAAGTCTCTGACGAATCAAATCTGAGAATTTCTTGGTGGCGAAGCCTCGAGCACAGTACATCAGTTAACCTGACAGATTTTAAAAAGCGTCGGAAGTGAAAAAATTGGAGAAAACAGTTTGCTTCAAGGTCTCTTGTGTTTACACGTAGTGACCCTGTTGTCTTGTGAGGCCCGCGCTAACCAATCCCTGTCCAGAGAAACAATGACGGCTTCTTGGCCAATATTCAAAAGAAATTATTAATGAGTTTTAATAAGTATAATTTGAAGATGGGACAAGGAGACTCAGCATAAGAATAGCTGACAGTTGGTATCTGTTCGTCTGTGAGGCCAGGCGTGCCAGTATGACCGTAACAAACCGAATAGGGGCTTTCGTTTATGCAGACCTGCTGGCTTGCAGCAATTGCGGT
This sequence comes from Eimeria falciformis, assembly GCA_002271815.1. NCBI lineage: Eukaryota > Apicomplexa > Conoidasida > Eucoccidiorida > Eimeriidae > Eimeria > Eimeria falciformis. The sequence continues at coordinate 69,799 of NPHX01000580.1, forward strand.
GGCTTTGCTCTTTTGTTTTTAAATACGGATATTAGCAATGCCTTAGTGCGCGTGCAGGGCAGCGCCGAACAGGCCTGCTGGCAGTCTACAGCTCGCTCTTACAACAAACGCCTGCTCGCTATTACACAGTGACCTTCGCCTTCGCATGAAGTGCAGCCGTACACACAGAAATCAATATCATTAAAAAAAACACGAGCGTCCTGAGGCATGAAAATCTTTTTAATCTACAAAAGTCTTCAGCTAATCTACAAGTTCAGATGTTGCTCCTTTGGGGTATTTTTGCATTCTATGACGGTATGAGCCCTGATGGCCTAGATGCCTTGCTCTTATAAGGACGAGCATGCTAAGTAAAGTTTTTGATTTATTTTCCTGCTTGCTATAGCTGCGAAATGCTGGCTGTTTGAGCTGTAGAAATGCGGGAACTTGGCTATTCGTTCTGTGAGTGAACGATTCAAAATTCAAGTGCTAAACTCTCATTAACAGGACACTCCAACCCAGATAAACCGGAATTAAGAAAAAAGCTGACGAATGTCTTTTTCCCTGTTGTCCAGTTGAGGACAAGAAAGTCGACACACCTGCAGAGTCTTTGCTGACAGGAATCTGAGAAGACCTTAAAGATGCGGCTTTATTGGGATGTACCTACGGGAAGCATGTCTTTCCAGTAGCCGCCCTGTCTCCCCTTCTTGTGGCACAAATACACAAAAACTATTAACATGAAAAGAAAGGGACTTTGAAACTTGTGGTGATCACGGGATGTGAGATGGCCGACGGTAGGCAGCCCGTTATCTGTATGGATCGGGAGCGATGCAGATACATGTCTAAAGATGTATAGAGAGCGGCAAGCAGAGAGAGAGAGACTGACACAATGAAAAAGAAAGCCATGTGAGTGCAGGGAAGAGAAAAGCACTAGGTATTTGAAGAGACTGTGCAGATGCGTGAATGTTGTCGGCTGGTTACTACCTCAGACTCTGGAGAGCAGCAAACGCATTTTTACCTTTTTAAAGTGCTGGCCAAAAAGCTGCCGTAAAATACCTCTGCGCATGTTAACGGGCAAGGTGGTCTCAAGTGCAGTTACTCCCCTGTACATCGGCAAAGCAGAAGTGTGTTGTCTTCTTTTTTATAGTCGTTTGGAGTAGCGCCGTGAGCCAATCCGCTAGTTCCATCATCTCCTTGAGAACGCTAAGGAATCGTTTTCTTTTATTTCTGCTCCTATCCTACACAACGTGTATGCCTAGATGTGAAAATACAGATGCGCAGACATATCGACATATACATGTATGAACACACGTACTTCCGATAAAGAGCTATTTGAACAGATTTACACAACACATGCCTGCACACTCGTGCCTCAACACACATTTGTCTCTTACTGTTTTCCCTCGGGCTCCTCTTGTCTGTTTCTCTCAATATCCTTCCTGCTGGCACACCTATGTCTCTTTCTGTCTCTTTTCCCCACCCCTGAAGTTCCCGCTATTTCTGTGCAGCCCCTTCGTCCCCTTCTCACTGCATCTGTCTCGTTCCCTGCCCCTTCTACCCAGATGTCTACTCAAGCGGTTTCATCTTTCTATATCTAAATTTCCTTACCTCACCCCACTACACACGATCACACTCTCAGCAGCAGCACCAGTAGCAACAGCAGTAGTGGCAGCAGCACCAACGCCAGTAGTAAAATCAGCAACGTCAGCTGCAGCTGCAGCAACACAAGTACTAGGAACAGAGCAGCAACAGCAGTAGTAGCAGCAGCACATATGCCAGTAGCAGCAGCAGCAACAGCAGCAGTAGCAACAGCACTAACGCCAGTAGTAGCAGCAGCAACAGCAGCAGTAGCAACAGCAATAAAGCCACTAGCAGCAGCAGCAGTAGTAACAGCAATAACAGCAACACACGTGAAATTCAATTGGTGAGGTTAGAGTTGGGTTTTGTTTGTCTCCTCCGAATATTTGCAACAATATGCTCAGGAAGGACCACCGAATTCCAGCAGGGGTGAATCCCGCTGATGTATATACACCTGAGCAGCGCTGCTGCTGCTGCTGCTGCCGCTGCTGCCCAATTTGGGCGCAGTGACATCACACATTTCCCATAGTGCTGGGTTAGCTGACCCGGACGGCCAGAGATAAGCTAGGTGTATACATACGAATAAACAAATATATAAAGAAAAATGAAACGGAGAGCACTTCTTCTTGCACGTACTGGTCCGTACATACATCGCACAAAAAGCGCTTATTGTCTTGTTGCTGCTTTGGAAAAAGAAACAGCTGCTCGCTGTCCTCAGCATGACCCACGACCTGCTGATGGTGTGGCAGCAGCAACCACCTGCTGCTGCTGCTGCTGCAGCTGCTGTCTCTGTCTCCTAACACTGGAATGTGCATGCGGCCAGAGACTCTGCAGTACCTGCGGGCAGCAGCCGTTTGTCTTTCCCAGTAAACAACAGGACATCCGTGTGTCCAGCTATCCAGCTAGCCATCTAGCTACCTAGTTAGCTACAAGGTAGGTTCCACCTGCATGAGCTGTATGCTCCCAGTAGCGGCCGCCGTCCGTCTCTGTGCATTGCTGGTCTCAGCCGCTGCTGCTGCTTCCTGCTGCTCCAAACCTGTCCAATGGTCTAGCGTGCCTCTGCTGTTGCTGCTGCTGCTGCGGCTTTAGGAAGTGTCTCCTGACACTCACGCCCTCTGCTCCTTTAAACCTGTCGGCGTCTACTCCTCTCAGTCTCTTCCAGCTGCAGCAGCTGCTTCTGCCGCTACACCACTGCTGCCCCTGAAGCTGAGATATCTGCGCGTCACGTTGTACTATCTGCTGCTGCTGCTGCTGCTGTTGCAGGTTTCTCGCTTGGTACGCCTGCCTATAAAAGCGGGAGGTCCGAAGCCTGCGTGTTGACTTCGTCGTCGGGTATCGTCTTGCCGCTGTCTCCTGCCTTGCTGCTGTGCTGCTGCTGCTGCTGCTGCTGCGCTGCTGCTGCTGCTGCTTTGACGGGCTGTCGGAATGGGTGTTTCCTGTTGCCTGCAATGGCAGCAGCAACCCTGCTGCTGCCTGTCTCCATGTCTGCAGGGATCAGGGGAGAGAACAGCGTGGGCCACACAATGCCTACAGCCGTCACCAGCACCACCACCAGCAAAACAGCAACTGTAGGCCCCTGGAAGGCCCATGAGGCTCCGGTGGGAGGCGCCGCTTCCCCCGGTGGTGGTGGGGTTGTTGTCGCTGTGGGATCTGCTGCTGCAGTAGTAGCTGCCATTTTAGGGAGACACTGCGTGCCTCTCTTGAGGGTCTGAAAAAGGAGGAGACAGACGACCGCGGGCAGAATGTATTTCAGCAGGAGAGACCAAGCGGGCCTCAGCCGCAGAGAGCGCCTGTCTCCCGCCGTAATCACGTTGAGGTTCCTCCTTAGGTGTTCCACGTTGCCCCAAAACAGCCAAAAGGAGACAGGGCCTATCCCTGCACGCACGCCGTTTGCACCGCTGCTGCTGCTGCTACTGTCGCTGCTCGTGATGGTGGCGCTACAGCAGCTGCTGGGAATGGCCAGTGCCGGAGAGGCCGTGGGTGTGGCTGCTGAGGAGACAGTCGGAAGGGGCAGCGCAACTGAGCCTTGGCCTTCCTCCCCTGTTGAGGATATGCTATCGATATCTCCTTCTGCTGCTGCTTGTGCTACTGCACGATGGCGGGTGCGTTTTGTTGCTGCTGCTGCATCGACAAAGCCACAGACCGCAAAGTCATCCCCCACTACAGCAGCAAGCTCCTCCCTATAGACAGCAGCAGCTTCAGCAGCAGCAGCAGCCACAGCAGCAACAGCGGCCTTCTGTTTCTGTTTGTGACTGCTGTAGATGAGGGCAAAAGAGAGACAAATGGCAGCCCCTCCGAGCAGCAGGGCAGCAGCAGCGCCAATACCAGCAGCAGTGGCAGCTGTGCTGCTCCCAAAGAGACCAAAGGTGCATGCAATGAGGACAGCAGAGACATACACCGCAAGCAGACCGTAAGCGGCCCTCGCCCCCACGTGTCTCCTTTGCCTCCCTAAGCCGTACACCCAGCCGAAGGCCAGGGTCTCTGCTGTTCCCACCAGCAGCAAACCCACAACTCCCCAGTGGTAGTCTGCTGTCTCCAAAACCACCACTGCGCTGGGGAAACAGAAGAAAAGGCCGAGGAGACAGCAGGAGATGCAGAGGCCCAAGGAAACATGCCTCAGTTTTGCCTTGCGGGCTAAGAGATGCGACTGCAACAGCAAGTCGATGCTCGGCTGTATAAGAGACGCCACGCTGCTGATGCCCAAGAGCACGAAGGCCACGAAGAAGGCGATGCAAAACAGATGAGGCGCGGGGAGAGACACAAGGGCCATCGGGTACAGCACAAATACCAGTTGCGGCCCTTCAAGGCGCAGACGATCCCAACGATCCCAGGCCGCAGGGTCGCCTTCAGGTGACCCTCCCCCTCCTGAGACGACATGGCCAGCAACAGCGAAGGCGGCCACTGCGGAGACAAGGGAGAGGGCAGCATTGCAGCCAGCAACAGCCAAGGCGTCGAGGGTGGTGTTTTGGGTCGGTGGTTTGTGAGAGGCGTAGCTCGACATTACCCCTTGAAAGACACCAAGGGAGAAAAACACCTGGCTAGCTGCCTCTGCCCACACCTCAGGGTTCTTCAGCAAAACGCCAACGTCTAAAGAAAACAGACGCGACACCCCAAGAGACGCACCCGGTAGAGACACCGCACGCACCATCAGCAGCAACACGCAAAACGCAGGCAGTAAAACACTGAGATAACAAAGAAATTTCAGGCCCCTAAGCCCGCGGGATAAAGCAAGAAATACACAAACCCACACCAACACCAAACAGAGAACGGTGGGCCACGTCAGAGACAGTCCGCTAGCAGTAGCAGCACTTCCTGCTGCTGCTGGCTGCTGCAGCACCTCCTTAGCAAAGAAGGCCGCTGCTTTCGCCTCCACATCCACCACGCATCTCCCCCCAGCAACAGCAACAGCAGCAGCAGCAGGTGCTGCTGCTGCTGCGTCCCACTGGCAGAACGCCCCAGCAGCACGGGCAGCAAGGCAGGCAGCCTCGTGTTGTAGCGAAGACATACTACATAAGGCTGTCTCTTCATTCGAAAGCACCCACGGCAGAGACGGGGAAAAGGAAGAGAAAAGGTATAATAAACCCCAAGCAAGAAACACGGAATAGTAGCTGCAGATGCAGAAAGAGAGCAGCAGCGTTGCTGCTGCTAACCCTCGCAGCGATGGAGAAAGCAGAGACAGCACCCGCATGTGGCCGCCCCGAAACACCTGGCCTAAGGCCATCTCTACTCCCAGCAGCGGGACCCCCAGCAGCAGCAACAGCAGCAGATACGGCACCAGAAACGCTCCCCCTCCCCACTTGTAGCAGTAAGCCGGGAATCTCCACACAGAACCGATCCCAACAGCAGCGCCTAATGAGGCCATTAGAAAAGACAGTCTGCTGCCCCATTGCTGCGGCTCAGGGCTTTCTCTGTCCCCTGCTGCTGCCGGCTGCTGCAACTCCTGCTGTTCAGGCCTCTCGTGGGCTTTCAACGCGGAAGGGCAGGAGGCAGCAGCAGCAGCAAGCTCTCTTTGGGTGCGCTGCTGCTGCCGCTGCTGCTGCGGCGAAAGTGGGGGCTGCGGACGGCCTGTGAGGGGATCCTGGGTGAAGTAAATGCAGCTGGGGACGATCACCTCCACAGGCCCCACCCTTTCGCGTCGCTTCTTGCTGAACTTGAAATTGCTGCTGCTGTTGTTAGCAGTTGGAACAAGCCCAAAACAAGAATCCCCTTGAGGCGCACAAGACACGCAGGTGCTGCCGCTGCTGCTGCTGAGGCTGCTGTTGCTGCGGCTAATGTCTCCTCCTTCAGGGGGAGAAGACGGCAAGGGACCAGCGGGACTCCTGCCTGGTCGGCTGTGACCGCTGCTGCTATCGATGCAGCTGCTGCAGTCGCAGCTCGTATCAGCAGCAGCAACAGGAACAGCAGCCTTGATTCTGCTGCTGCCACCGTTCATGCGGTGCGTCGGAGAGGGGAAGGGGATCTTCAGCACCCTTACGGGGGGCACCATGCCCAACCCCATCTCTGACTGCATTGTGCCTTCAACTGCCAATGTTACAATAGATGCTGCTGCAGCTGCTGCAGCAGCTGCAGCAGCTGCAGCAGCAGCTACTGGCTGTGTTTCGGCTTCGCCGCTGCTGTTGAGGCTCGCGCTAAGGCCAAGGGGAACACCACCAGAACCTGCCGCTGCTGCTGCTGCTGTTGGACCTGCTGCCGGTGCAGGTGCTATTGCTGAAGAAGTTCGGTTGGTGCAGCTGCTGCAGCTGGTAATGTTCAAAAGGCGAAGGTCTTCTAGTCTAAGGCAGTAGCAACTGTTGTTGCTACATCAGCAGCTGCTGCTTCTGCTCAGTGCTGCTAGCAAAAAAAGATCTATAAGCTTTCTGGGGGAGCCCCAGAGGCCCAAATGAACCAGCTATAGGTGCAGAAGAGGAATCAGATGGAGACGATCGGGATGCACAGCACCGCGTTGCACGAGCGGCATACGGGAATCGTTACAAAGGCAAAAGAACTTGGAGAGTACATACAGCTGGGAAAGGGCAACGATTTCTGCTGCTGCTGCTGCTGTGGCTGCTGAAACAAAGGTGAGCGACGCTGCAGAGAGGCAAGGGAGCAGCACCATCAGGAACTCCAGTTGTGTGCATAGAGGTGCACTACACTACAACAGCGGCAGCAAAAGCGAAATTTTTGGCTTTGTTGCCGCGACAAACTTGTAAATCCCTACAACGGATGGGGAAATACGCAACAGAAGGCGTTGGTGGCGCAAAGCAGCCCAACAGCAGCCGCAAACAGCCGCAGTAGAAGATCCAGCATACCACATAGCATCCGCCTCGGCAGTGGCTGTTGCCCCCGTTCCTGCCGTTTCATATATTTCTATTGCTTTTAAATGTTAAAGTTGAATCTGTACGGCTAAAACGGAGCACTAGCCAAACAGCCTATTGCAGCAGCAGCAGCAGCTGCTGTGGCTATCCTGCTCTTCTGCACTGTAAGGACCACCGCCTGAACTATTGAGTATTCGTCGTTGCTACTCGCGCCAAAAAGAAACAGGCCGGTCTCCCTCGCTGACCTCGGCTTAAGCAATAATGACACTACCTGAAGACAAGCTCCGCTCCCACACTTACGAGGCACTGTGGTGTGCTGCTGCTGTGCTGCTGCTGCTGTGTCTTCATTGGATACGGCCAGAAGAACTTCGCATTTGCGTCCCTTTGCAGCAGCAGCATATGTTGCAGTGTTTGTTTATAAACTTCAAAGCGAAATACCCTGAGTGACCTCTGAGTAAGAAGTGTAAGACCGTGATTATGTGGAGCACTGGGAGGGCTCTTAGGACTGCCTGTTGTGCTGAAGGGCCTGAGGCGGTTAGCTACGGCTAGGTATCATCTGCGAGAGCACTTTTCTGCTGCGCGTGAGTGCGGCAGCACTGCTAGTCGTCGCGTTTCTCATCCCAAAACACTTCAGCGGGCACAGACACACCCGAAGGAGCTGCAGACAATTCGCTGCTCCTACCCAAACCTTCGCCTCTGATTATCTGCCAATGCCCGGGCCTCAACTTTTGAAGCCTTAAGGAATCCGTGCGTAGCGTAGCATAGGAAGATGTGCGGTATATGTACACTTGAGGTCTTCTACGGAAGCAATCTTAAACCTCAAACCCTGGGGAGCACACAGGGAAATCCGTCTCCTCAGCAGCTTGGAGACAGGGCGTTAGCAGCGTTTTGGTAGCTACACTGCTGCTGCTGCTGCTCCTGTTCAGAAACAAGGACGCAGCAGGGTACTGCATGCGTATGAGGTGTGTCTCAGAGCTTTAACCTGTATGTTTACATTGGATACAACGAGATAAGGGACAGAAGATGGTCTGTTTTCACTCTGTTTCTGCCTCTTGTGTGCTGCGAAGTGTCGGCCTCCTCGAATCTGCACTAAGAAACGTCGGGGAGAAGAGCGTAGTCTCCGTTGGGAGTCCCTGGAAGCCGTCGTTTTTCTGCTTCAGTAGGTGTCTCCTTTTCGGATGCAGCTGTCTGCATCAATCCCTCTCTATAACCTTTTACCCTCTCAAGCCCATCAACAGCAGCAACAGCAGCAGCCGTTGCTGTTGCTGTTGCTGCTGCTATGCTCCGTTTGCTAAGACAAAGCACCTGCGGGGAGTCAGCGAAATCGCTCGTCCTGCTGCTACCACTCTTCCTGCTGCTGCTGCTGTTGCTGCTGCTGCTGCTGTCCCTTCTGCTGCCTTTGGGAGATGGCAACAGCACCGCATAGGGCACGGCATCTGCTGCAGCAGCAGTATTGTCAGGGCAAAGGGGTTCTCGAATATCCTCCCGATTTTCTCCTTGCTGCAGCTGCTGCTGCTGCTGCTGCTGTTGTTGCTTCTGCTGCTCTGTAAGAAGTTTGAGTGGCTGAGTAAAGCAGCGGCGGTTAACCCAACGGCCCATGGTGTCTTTGCGCTGCTGTAGAGTTTTGCTGTGGCCGTGCCGTAACCCCATAGGTGAAACTGGGCGTTTGAGGTGTATGTACACCCCAACCCGCTGCTGCTGCTGCTGCTCATAGCCTGAGAATTCCCGCACGCTGTCAAAACCCACGGGGCTGCAGCTATAATCTCCAGCAGCAGAACGGGTGCTTGCTGCTGCCCTGTGCGGTCTCTCTGTTTCAACTGCTGCTGCCTCTGGAGCCGCAGCAGCAGCAGCAGCAGCAGCAGCAGTAGCAGTAGCATCGAGGATGCAAGGCGCAGTGGCAATGTCCGCGGCGCTGTGTGTTGAACAGAAGCTGTCCGTGGGTGTTTTTAAGGGACTCGCAAGTAGGTGCAGCTGGTCTATGTCTGCTGCTGCTGCTGGAGCTGCTGCTGCTGCTGGAGCTGCTGCTGCTGCTGCTGCTGCAGGAGCTGCTGCCGGGGTGGATGCTGCCAGGGGCGGCAGCGGGCACGTCTCGAGCTCCCTAGACACCGCAGATGCAAGGTAAAAAATTCCGTGTGCTGCTGCTGCTGCAGGAGGAGAGAGAGGCGCAGACGAAGCCTCAGCCCCACACGAGCCCAAGGGAAGCGTCGCCCCTGGCTGGCGTGTGGCAGCAAAACGACTTATATCCTGCAGCAGCAGCAGCACCAGCGTAAGGAGATTAGTGAAGCAGCAGAGAGAGCAACAACTAACAAACAACCGAAACCGCAGCAGCAGGAGCAGCAACAACAAAGTTACGACGACTAGCATCAGCAGCAGCAGCAACAGCACGAGCAACAGGCTGAGCAGCAAAAGTGGCGGACCCTCTTGCCGTCGAATTCATCCATAATCTCCTCTTGGATGAGCTGCTCAATGACGTCCTCAAGCGTGACGATCCCCAGAAGCTTCGCCTCCGGAGGCGGCGGGCGTCCATCGCGCCAGGCTTCACCGTAAGCCAAAAAGTCCGGAGTCACAAAGGCCAAGTGACACCGCGTCTGCAGAAGCAGCAGCAATTGCAGCAGCAGCAGCTCAACAGTAGCTGTACCAAGACTAGAAGCAAGGCACTAGCAGCAGCAGCACAGCAGCAGCTATAGCAAGACTTGAAGCAACGCATATGCAGAGAAACAAAAAGGAAATGCAGCGGAGAAAAACATACAAACAAAAGAAAGACACACAAACTAAAAGAAACACACGAACTATGTGAGACACAATGCAGCAGCACACATGCAGCCCTAAGGCGAAGGCCCCCAGGCCCACCTCTTGAAAAGCATTGAGGAGCGTGTAAGGATTTATCGAGGGAGACACAAAGAGGGGCCGCGAGTAACTTCGGTAGGCCCGCGTGCTCATCACATCTCCCAAGGTCAGCCCTGAAAGACGCAGAGACAAACAGAAACAGAATTCCTCTCTCTCAGGCCACGTTTGTCTCTCATGTGCCTTTGCTGTTTGGTCCCTTTGTCTCAATCTCTCTTTCTGTTTCCCTGTCTCTCTGTCTCTGTCTCTCTGTTGCCAGCTCCATCGTTGTCTCTTATAGAAAGACACAAAGGAGACAATAACTAATCTCCTCGTTGCTGCGCTGCGCCGTTTCTACAGAAGTAAATCTGCACCCTTACGTAGCACGCAAGCTAGCTAGTTAGCTAGCCAGCTAGCCAAATAGGACTTGGAGCGTACCTGCACCTGGGTCCACACAAATGAGGCTCTTCACAAGTAGGATGCCCCGGATATTGTGTCTCTCTCTGAGCAGCAGCAGCAGCAATTGCAGCGGCATCAACTGCAACAGCAACTGCAGCAAGGTCGCGAGACCGGCGCAGCGACAATATCCCAAACCCTTCATCTCAAACAGCTAGCGTGCAGAACCAAGAGGAGACACGCCCTAAACTTTAAACTCTAAACCCTAAACCCAAGGAACGAACCCCTCATATACGGGAATTCGGGAATGCCCACGACGGAGAATTTGCAGCAAAACGTCCGGCGTTAACTTTGTACTCTTTTCCTGAAGATGCAAAACCCTAAACCCTAAACCCTAAACCCTGAACCCTAAACCCTTGAAGGCTCGCTAGGACTTGCACCTAGCAAAGAAAAAGCAGAGTAGGGTTCAGAGTTCACCAGCTGGTAAACTTCGTTTAAGGGCACAAGGAAGTCGCCGATGCTCTTAGAGGCCATATCCAGTGCACCTGAGACACAGCAGCAGCAGCAGCAGCAGAAAGCATAGCAACCATAGCTCGATCTAGCCAGGTAGACACGCCGTCGCGGGGAGAGACAGCTGCTAGGCTTGCCCCTGCGCTACACGCAAACAAGACAGTGAAGCCCAGCCAGCTAGCCGCATAGTGGCTAGCGCACCTTGGATAACCATAACTTCATCTCGGTTGAGCCAAGGGCTCGCCGTCTCCTCGCCATTTCCTGACCCGCCAGCCTCATCGTTGGTGTCTCTGCTTGAGGCCTCGTGAAGCAAACGACGGCGACCCCTCTGATGCAACCCTGCAGCAGCAACAGCAGCAGCAGCAGCGGCCATTTCAGCCGCAACTGAGAGACACGAAAAACGCGGATAGGCGGTTGCAAAGTGACAGGCACATGCCAATCGCCGTCCCCATAGCTTAGATATTATAGCTGGCTAGCTAGCTAGCTAGCCACGCACCAATGAGAGCTCGCAGATGGTTTCTGCCGTAGAAAGCAGCTGCATGCGAAGGCTGCAGCAGACGGTCAAGAAGCGCAGCGACGGGAATGGCAACAAAGGCAAAGGCCACCAGCAACAAACGAACCAATGGAGTCATCAGCTGCAGCACCCACAAACCCTAAACCCTAAACCCTAAACCACATGAAGGAAAGCGTTGGAGAGCCTAACACAACCACGTGGGCATGGAAAGAGACACAAGAGATAGAAAGTCACTTGGGCGTCCTCAGGGACTGAGGACGACAAAATCCTCATAGCAGATTCGACAGGAGCGGAAGCAGAGAAACAGACTGAGATTGATAAAGACAGGCGGAGGCACAGAAAGACAGGCAGAGACACACAGAAGCACACTGAGCCACACAGAGAGAAACAGACACACCCAGAGACACACAGAGAATGAGACAGATGGAGACAGAGACAGAAAGGAAAAAAAAAGCCATAAAGAGAGAGACAGACAGAGGCAGGGGCAGCGACAGACCGAAGCCGTAAAAAGGAGACAGACGGAGAAGCAGAGATACAGGCAGAGACGGAGATAGAGGGGCAGTAAAGAGGAGACAGGAACTGACCGCTGCGACAGCGAGTTGGTTGCGTCCTGTGCAAACAGCCTGTGGAAATATTTCCCCGACAAAAAGGATGAGCGTCACAGCCAGCAAAACCGCATGCAATGGAGACACAAGCTTGTCTAAGAAGAGAGGCAGGGCCTCCATGGCCAGCGAATTCGCCACCAGCAACGTCACTAGCAACTGGTGCCGTCGGGAGAGCAACTGATGCACTTTCCGCGCCCTGCCACCAGCCAACCACAACACAACAACCCCACTTTCTCCTCCTCCTGCTGCTGCTGCCGAGAAACAGGGGGAGATTGCTTTATGAGTAGACAGAGCTACGCGTGAAGAGGAGCTACTGCTACTTGTCGTGGAAAGGACGGGGAGATAAACACCCTAAAACCAAAACTCTAAAACCTAAACCATGAGCAGACGCACTGGGCTCTCTCCTTTTCCGTTCCCGTCTCCTGCAGGACGAGCAGCTGCAGCTCGTCGAAGGCCATGAAACCGGTGGTCAGACCACTGGAAATTCCAGCAAAGGCCACCAGCAACGCGCTGCATCCTATCAGCATCCACATGCGTACCGTCTCCTGGTCGCCGCTAAAGTAGTGGGAGATGGTGCCGCTGTTGGTGCTGTTGCTGTTGTTTTTGTTGTTGTTGTGGCTGACATGATGAGGAAGATGCGAATCCGCAGGCTCCTCACCACTTGGGGGAAACGGCTGCTGCTGCTGCTGCTGGTGCTCCGGCAAAGGCGCATCTTTTGATGCTTTGCGCGTCAGAAAGGGCTCCAGCGGCGAGCTGCTACTGCTGTCGTTCAGCTGCTGCTGCTGCTGCAGTTTAAAGTTCCTGTCACGCTCGATATCAGCAGCAGCGGCGATTGCGGCCTCCTGTGGGGTACCGAAGCTCCAAAGTGCTGATGGGTTGGCTTCTGCTGCTGCTGCTGTTGCTATTACTGTGAGCTGCAGCAGCAGCAGGAGGAGGAGGTGTTGTTGAGGCTTCTTAGTTGATGCCATCATGACGGTGTCTCTTCTTGATGCCGCGTTTCGGCGGTTGCTGCTGCAGCTGTCACTTCTGCTGCTGCTGCCACTGCTTCTGCTGCTGTCTCTTAAATGTCCCTTGGGCTGCTGCTACTGCTGGTGCAGTAGCTGCTGCTGCTATGCTTCTGTGGCTGCTAGTGGACCTTCCTTGCAAAGCATCGAAAAACTAAAGCGCGGCCTTCGGCTGCTCGCTGCTGCTGTGGCTGCTGCTGTGGCTGCTGCTGTGGCTGTGGCTTCTAGTGTTTCTGCATCAGGGTGTTGTTTGGCGGTAGTGTTGCAAGGAATTGTAGTGCCGTTGCAGCAGGTCTTTGTGTTGTTGCCTTGCTGCTGCTGTGCTGCTGCTGCTGCTGCTATGCATTAGGGCACTCGTTCGTGTGGTGGGTCTCTAGGATATTCCTTGTTATAATACAGCGGCCCCAACCAACGGAGCTGCTGGTAGCCTCGTTGCATTAGAGCTGTGACAGTAGACGAATAGCCACCTCGAGTCAAGCTGGTGAAGCAGCAGCAGCAGCACCAACAACAGCAGCAGCAGCACGGTGCTGCTGCGAAAGAAGCCTAAAGATACAGCAGGAAGACAAAGCTAAGAGGAAGGTTAAGTGGATAAGGCAAACAAAAAACAACTCCAAAATGTGTAAGGGGACGTGGTGCTTAGTGCGGCTCAAGGCATGCTATACCACCAAAACTGCTGCTGCTGCTGTTGCTGCTGCTGCTGCTGCTGCTCTTTGCCACTGCGGCTCGTTAGATTTATTGGGGTTTCTAGCAAGAGAACTATAAAGTGACATTGCCAGAGAGCAATAGGCTGCCTTGGCTCCCCTACAAACCTATACCCTCTGCAGGAGCTGGAGCAGCAGCAGCAGCAACAGCAGCCTGTGTGAGCCTTCTAAGCATCATTGGTGCCTTCTGGGCCTGAGGGTGCTGGTGTAGGTGCTTTCAGTTTTAGTGGAGGCAGCAGCAGCCACAACAACAGCACCAGCCGCACCAGCACCAGCAGCAGCGACAGCAACAGCGGCTTGCTGCCTTGCATACATTAAATGTGGATTTGTTACTTCTGCGTATCCACAGCAGCAGCACCTAACTGCCGCAACACATCTCTTGCCCTGTGCCAGCAACAACAACAGCACCAGTGCCAGCACCAGCAGTAGCAGCAGGAGTGTTTCTGAAGATGAAGTTCTCAAAGCGTCTGCAGGAGCTGAGGGAACGGAGGCGTGCGGCGTTTTACGTGTCTTATAAAGAACTGAAGAAGGTGCTTTTAAACACAAAGTTGGAAAGCCTAGGGAGGTGTCTGTACACCTGATGCTGTCTTTTGCTGCGCCTTTGCGCAGGCACTGAAGCTCATCACCGGGGCAGATGTCTCCGCCGTCTCCATTAGCGACGCAGTCAGCAGCTTTGCACACACCAAAGCCCTTGAGGGAGAGCACTACCGGTATTTCTCCCTTCTGCTGCTGCTGCTGCTGCGGCTCCCGCATTAGCACTAGCAGCTTCTGCTGCTGCAGTTGTTCCTGGTGTATAGCTGGTGCTTCTGCTGTAGCTTCAGCGTATGTGCTGGTGCCTTTTTATGCGTCGCCTTCAGCAGCAGCTGCAGCAGTTTTTCTTTCCGCTTAAACCCCCATTGCTGCTGCTGTTGCTGCTGCTGTTGTTGCTGCTGCTGCTGCAGGCCCCCAGAGAGCCGGTTTGAGGATTTGTTGCAGCATGAGCTGGAGAAAGTAAACTCGTTTTCTGTCAGTGCTCTTCTGGCTGCTTCTGCTGCGCTGCAGCAGCTGCTGCTGCAGCTGTATGCACTGCAGCACACGCAGCAGGAGCTTCTGTTAAACCCACCGTCTCCTCAGCAGCAGCGGCAGGAGCAGCAGCAGCAGCAGGAAGACCAGCAGCAGCAGCAGCACCGTGATGGGGATGCGGGCAGCAAAAGGCCTTCTGGCGTGCCTTCTTCTGGGACGAGCAGTCCCCAGCACAGCGCCCCTAGTGCAGCAGCAGCAGCATCAACAGCAGCACCAGGAGGGAGAGAAGAGTGTGTTCCCCAGGAGGCAGCAGCAGCAGCAGCAACAGCATTTGAGAGGGAGCTGCTTGCAGTGGAGGCCGCCTTGGACGCACAAGGCCAAGAAGTTGTTTTCCTCTCTTCTTACACAAGATTAAATTTCACAGCTTTTAGAAAGATTGCTAAAAAATTCGACAAACTCAACAACTCCAGCTCAGCTGCATACCACATGTGCAGGTGAAACACCCCTGCTGCTCCTGCTGCTGCTCCTGCTGCTGCTGCTGCTCCTGCTGCTTCTAGAGCAACTGCGAAGTGGAACCAAAAGCTGCTGCTGGTGCTGCTGCTGCTCAGGGTGATGCGCCAGCCGTTCATGCGGTTGAATTTGCCGCTGCTGCTGCAGCAGCTGGCAGCAGCCTATGCCCAGTTGCGGGCCTTGAAGGCCATGAGAAAGTTCCCCGAAGCAGCAGCAGCAGCAGCCAAGGCGGCAGCAGCAGCAGGAAACGCAGAAGCTGATTCCTCTTTTCTTACAAAGGCTGCTCCAGGTGCAGCAGCAGCAGCTGCCGCTTCTGCTGCTGCTGCTGCTGCTGCTCTCTCTGCTCCGGATGCTGCAGCTGAAGGCCTGCCGCCAGGGACCACCAAATATCTCATTCTTCCAGACGAAGTTGTCAGGTATAAGAGGGTCTCCTGTTGCTGCTGCTGCGACTGTGCCGCTGGATGGCGATATCCCTTCCCTGTTTGGGGACACCTGTACAGCACGCATGCCAGATTGGCCCCGGTTCTGGTGCTGGGGAGGCTGCACCTGCGAGTAGTCAGCAACTTTTTCTTGGTGATGCTGCGAAGGAACAGCGCAGAAGCAGCAGCAAAGTAGGGGTTTGAGGTGTATTGGCAGCTGGTGATTTGCTTTCGGGTGTATGTACTGCTCAGGCTCCAAGTGACCCTTGCCAGGCATTTGCAACTGACGTCGATCAAGGGATGCTGCGTAGACACTGCAACGCCTCTCCCAGCTGCTGCAGCAACAGCTGTTGCTGCAGCAGCAGCAGCAAAGGAGGACAATTTAAAGGCGCCAGAAGCCAGCACTGGCCTCACCAACAGCAGCAGCAGCAGCAGCAGCAACAGAGTAGCTGAGGCTCTGGCGTCTGGAGACTCCCGACGCCTTACCTCTCTCGTTTATTTTGATACTCCTAACCTTGACATTTTTGTCGCGCTGGTGTGCTGCTGCTGTTGCTGCTGTTGCTGCTGCTGCTTCTACTTCTGCTGCCCTTGCTGCTGCTTCTCCTACGCGTATTGCTGCTGGTCCTAGTGCTGCTACGTGGTTGTTGTGCTGCTGCTGCTGCTGCAGCACTCCGCCGTGCGCTGTTGCTGCTTTTGTTGTTGCAGCAAACGAAAGGGCGTAACGACAGCAAGAACGCTGATAGCAGCAGCACCAACAGCAGCACCAGCAGCAGCACCAGCAGCAAGGAGCTGCTGCGCATTCGGGAGTTGAATGGAGGAGAGCTGGCGCCTGCATTTCAAGGCCAGTCTCTTTTCCTAGAGTTTGCAAACCCCCAAGAACCCGCCACGGACCCTCAGCAGCAAATCTTCGCTGCATACGACGTAAACCCTAAACCCTAAACTTTTGTAAAGAGCAACACACGGGGCAAAGAGGGCTATGTGAAGCTGCTTGGCAGCAGGCTGCAGTATGCGAAGGGTGTATTCAGTGCTGCCTCCTGTGCTGCTGCTTCTGTAAAGGGGAGACAGCAGCAACAACAGTAGCAGCAGCGGCATGAGTTAACCTTCAGCAGCCTTAGGTTGGAGAGGTAAGGGTTTAGGGTTTGTTGGTGCTTGAGTTGTGCAGAGCCCAGAGGTGCTCGAGGCTCTGCCACGAAGTGTGCTGCTGCAGCACCAGCAGCTGCAGCAGCTGTTAGCAGGGGAAGCAGCAGCAGCAGCCCAGCAGCTTGAGCAGCAACTCATAGAGGCCGGTAAGGCACAATTACAACAGTCCCACAATTAGGTTTTAAGTTTTAGGTTTTAGGTTTTAGGTTTTAGGTTTTAGGGTTTAGGGTTTTAAATGTTTAGCCCAAACCTTAACCTCTTTTCCACTCTTATGGGCTGCTGATGTCTACCGTTGATGGTTTAGGGTTTATGGTTTTGGGTTGTGGGTTTTGGGTTTCGGTTTCAGGTGTTTCTCGGGCCAATGCGGCGGCGCGGGCGGCGTTGCTGAGAGAAGCGGGGGAGGCGATCGCTCAGCAAAACCTGCGCCCTTGTCTTAGGGTTTGGCTAACAAGGACCTGCTTCAAGTAAACCCTAAACCCTAGCAAGTTTTACTACACTCGAATGGCTTCCAATCCTTCAATCTTTGCATACCATGAACTCTCGTTTTCATTTTTGTGGAACAATAACTTCTGCTGCGCAGCGTTAGGGTTTAGGGTTTAAGATCTAGGGTCTAGGGTCTAGGGTGTGCGGTGCAGATCGGAGGACGGCTCAATCTTTGTGACTCTGGACGAGGATATCCGCTTCTCCAAGAAGGGCTCAGACGCCGACGTGAATGGTGCGCAAGGGTTTGTGTTTTGTGATTTGTGATTTGTGGTTTGTGGTTTAGGGTTTGTGTTTTGTGGTTTGTGGTTTGTGGTGAGAAGGGTTTGTGTTTAACGGCGCGGTTGCCTTGGCCTCTGAAGGGGCTGCTCCATTCCCTTGGGGGGTGATGGACGTCTCCTGTCGCCGGCCTGCTGGGATCGTTCGATCCCAGCAGCCTGAGGTCAGTGAGGCGCAGGAGGCCTTGGCCCCGCCACTCAGCTGCATCCGGGAAGTCATTGGTGAGCAACCCTAAATCCTAAACACAGTGTGGGAGTACAGCGAGCTGTAGTGCATGCAGGAGAGGCAGCTTTTAGGGTTTAGGGTTTAGGGTTTAGGGTTTGTGCTTCATCAGGGATGGCAAGCGTGACGGAGGTTTTTGGTTTTTCTCTCTTTCTCCACGGCGTAGCCAGCTGCTTTCAGCAGGAGCTGCAGCGCCGGGCACAGGAAGACAGCAGCAGCAGCAACAGCACCAGCAGCAACGCGCTGCTTCCGCACTGGCTGCCATACACCACAATAGCTGAGGAAGACGACGAAGAGTTTCAGGCAGCAACAAACATTGCCGCTGGGGCTCCCCCTTCGCCCCCGCCAGGTGGACAAAAACTGGCGCTGCGGTCTGTGCCGCTGCAGCAGCATGCGGAGGAGCTGCAGCAAGAGACACCTCCTGCAGCAACAGGGAGACAAACCGCTCGTTCTTCAAAGCTTGACGTTATCTATAGAGGCCCAGGCTCGTCTATTGCCCACGACCAAGAGGCATCCGTACAGGTGGACGAGGGTTTAGGGTGTAGGGTTAAGGGTTTAGGGTCTACGGTTTACGCTGTACTTAGTGTCTCGAAGACCTGAAGCTGTCTCTAAGCCTGTCCATTACACGCCCTCCCCTATCTTCTGAGCCTCCGGTAGTTTACTTAAAAGGTTTAGGGTTTAGGGTTTAGGGTTCAAGGTTTAGGGTTTAGGGTTTGGTGGTGCTTCGCAGGAGATGCGTCACTCTCTAGAGACAAGTTCGACGGGGGCGCCGCTCGTATCAAATGGGCCTTTGGGTGCAGGAGGCCGGGGTCGAGGGCTGCGTGAGCCTCTGCTTGGCGGCGGCAGCAGCAGCAGCAGC
>NPHX01000580.1:98850-111403 GCA_002271815.1 Eimeria falciformis
GGTTTAGAGCTGAAGTGGGTTGGCGAAGCGATTGCAGTGGAAAGTAGCGGCGGCGCTCAGCATCCCAGTAAAACCCTGGCAAGTCCATGAGAGTTTAGGGTTTAGGGTGTAGGGTTTAGAGGAGCTCAGTAGGCCCCTGAAGGGCTAGAAGCGCCCAGCAGGTGGAACTCCACTTGCTGCTGCTGTTACAACTACTGGTGCTGGTGCTGTTGCTGTTGCAGCAGCTGCTGCTGTTGATCTTTTGGCTCCTGTACTGTACCTGCTGCTGCTGCTGCTATTGCAGCTGCTTTCGAAGCAGCTGCAGCAACTGTAGCAGCCTGCTGGACTGGCATAAAGATTCGGGGATAACAGCAGCAGCAGCAGCAGCTGCTGCTGCAGCAGAATAATGAGGGGTTATCAAAAAGAGTTGGCGCAACACAAGAAGAACTGCTGCTGTTACACTTGCTGCAGCTGCAGAGCCTCGCCCTCCTGTGGGGCCCTTACTGCTTCCTTAAATTTTGTGTCTGCTGCTTCTGCTGCTCAGTACACCTCAAAAAATAGATGCAGCTGCAGCAGCAGCACATAATCTCCTGGGCTTTAGAAACGGCTAGCCAGACATACACCAAAGGGGGCCCCAGGGCCCCTTGCATGCAGCAGACTAGTTGTTGTTGCTGTTGCTCCTCCAGCAAAATAACTAAAAAATTAATCAACAGAAATTGCAGCCTGGCTGTTGTCTGCTTTTTTCCTGAGCTCTAGGTTCTTCCCTCTGGGCCCCGCCAGCAGCCTTGAGCAGCAGCAGCGGCAGCAGCAACAGCAGCAGGAGCAATCTAGAGACTGTATTTTAGTCAACAGTAAAACAAGGAGACACTTGACGGTCAGCACCTTTGCAGCACCTCACAGGTGCACCTGCCAGCGGTGCCAGCAGCAGCAGCAAAGGCGACAGCAGCAGCACAAGTAATAGCAGCAGCAGCAGCAATAACAGCCAGGGCAGCAGCAATAGGGCAGCAACACCAGCAGCAGGAGCAGTAGAAGCAGTAGCAGCAGCGGCCATACCAGCAGCAAGACACCGAGGCCTTTTTCAAGAGGCTCAGGGACGTTTCGGCAGAAGCATGAGGGGCCCAGGGGCCCCTGCTGCCCCAGCAGGAGCAGCAGGAGGAGGCGCAGGGGGTTTCTCAGCAGACGACCTTGAAAAGGCCCGAGCCTCTTTTCGTGTGTTGCTTGAGACAGCTTGCTGTCTGCTTCCTGCTGCAGATACACCTGAAAGGGCAGCAGCAGCAACAGCAGCAGGGGGAGGGTTGCAGACTTCTGTGCTGCTGCTGCTGACGCGCCTTTGTGAGGAAAGCTGGGCCCCTGAACTTCTGGCTGATATGATTTTAGCAGCAGAAAAACACCGAGACGAGTTTATAAGTCGGGCGACCGTTCAAAGAAACATCCAAAACTAAACAGCAGCAGAAGCAGCAGCAGCAGCAACTGTTGCTGCTTCTGCTGGTACAACACTTCTTTCCATCGGGCGGACGCATTCGATGGCGAATTCAGGTGTATGTACACCCGAGGGAAGGTGGGGCTAGCTTGGTGTCCCTGTGCAGCAGCAGCAGTTGCTGTTGCAGCAAATTTTCTGTAAGGTCTCATGACTCGGCTGTTGCTGCAAGCCTGCTTTTTGATATTGGCAGTAGCAGCAGTTGCTGCTGCTGCAGCACGAGCTACTGTAGTAGCTGCCCCTCTCCCTTTGCGGAGCTTTACTGATCGTTTGAGTGTTTGGTTTTGCAGCTGCAGCCTCCTTTAGCATGTTGCTTCGCGGGGTCTTTTTGGTGCTGAGATTTAGGGTTTAGGGTTTGGAGTTTAGGGTTTAGTAGTTGTATGAGCCTGGTGGGTGCGTGTGCTCCCTGCTTTCCCACCCCTTTCTCGGTCTTTCTTTGTTTCCTCTGCTTCTCGGTTTCCTTTCCGTCTCTTTCTGTCTCCTCTCTTTGTATCTCTCTGTGTGTCTCCTTTCAGCGTCTCTGTGTCTCATCTGCATCTATGTCTGTCTCCTCTCTGTCTCTCTTTGTCTCCTTTCGGTCTCTCTGTCTTTGTTGCTTTCTCTTTTTTCTTCCCTTTGCCCTGGTGCATGAGTCTCCATAGGTTCACACTCACCGGGCAGGAAACCATAAAAGAGAAGAGAGAGAAAAGTTTGCTTCCCTCTCGAAATAAAACGCATTGCTTTTTTAATTAGCAAGAATTTAGGGTCCATGCGTACTGGGTGTAAAGGCTTTGCAGGGGTCGAGGTGACCCTGTGCAGAAAGCGGGTTTATCCCCCTCCTTAGTTACCTTTTCTGGCTCCCCTTTTTCTTTCCTGTTTACCATTTTCAACTATAAATCCTGCATTTAGCGCCTATAGCGCCAACACACTCCCCAAATTCGGAGCTGCTAAGACTCGCCTTTGGCCTTGTGGCTCTTCGAGTATATATATAGCGCCTTTCATGCACCAAGGCTAAAGACGGAAAAATGCTATTTTACAGTTTGTATTCACTCGAAATAGTTAAAATGAAACAAATACAGCTTTTTTCTGCTGCTTCTGCCCGTAACAGCTCACGAGGCGCGGATGCTACTGTGTGAGGGCGGAATGGCTCAGTTGCCTTGGGTGGTGCTGCGGCTGTTTTTGCGGCATCTGCACACAAAGCATATTTAGTTGCATTTCTTTGTGTGTTTATCCTTTTGTTTTGAAGTGTCTGAGCAGTGTTGTTAGGAGCAATTTGCTCGCAATGCTGCAGCTCCTTTTGCGGTGCTGGCGCTACTCTAGGCCTTAAGAGACTCTTAGTCGGTCTTCGTGATCTTCCGAGAGCGTCGGCGTGTGTGTGTCTTTGTGTCTCGGTTTTTTCTTGGGTTTTCCCCCTTCTTGTGAACGCTTTGTCTCCCCAGCCGCTGCCGTAGCGCAGCACATGCTTTAAGGGTCTTCGCTGCTTTAGCCTTCTCTCTTGCGGATTTGCTCTTCGCTGAGCGGCGGGGGGACCCCCGCCCAGTGACGAGCTGCATGAAGGCTTTGCACAAGCAGTGGCGAAGGCAGAAGCAGAACTGGAGGTTGCTGCATGAGGGTAAGTCTCTGTTAGCTCCGAGGAAAGGTCACTTCTTAAGCGCTTTTTTTACCTTAGGTCGCGCTGATTTAGCACCAATATATTGAGAATTTGGAATATAATGTGTCTCTTTGGGTGCTATACGTGTTGTTGTGCTGCCTTGTCGCAGACGCAAGGAGACCAATGGTCTCGATACGAACACCAGTGACCTCACTCCCCCGTAAGGCCTCCCCAGCACAACCTGACGCCTCCTGGGCCCAAAGCCCTCTGCTTTCAAGCAGCTGCAGCCGCGCCCCCACGGAGGCAGCGGCGATGCAGCGGATGCACAAGCAGATGCTAGCGGAGCAGTGGCAGCATCTGGAGTCACCGTTGAAGAGCTCGCTGCGACCGAGCAGAGCCTTGCCGTCGCATGCCCGGCTGTTGCTCATTGGGAAAGCTGCAGCGAAGCGGACGACGGAGGCACTCAGCGGGGGTGACCAGTGGTGCGCTGTATGCTTAAGGAGCCAAATATTAACGGCGTGGAGAGAAAGAGCGCGCTGCGAGGGCCGGCGACATTTCTTCCAAGAAGAAGAAGGAGGCTATTACCCAGTTTCCATTGTTTCCACAGCGAGTGCAGCAACAGTGATAAAAGCAGTAAAAGCAGTAAAAGCAGTAAGAGCAGCAAAAGCAGGAATTACCAAGCGGATAGTAAAAGGGCTACGTATGGAGGAAGATTCTCGGGCGTGCCCCCCCTTGGGCTGGTCTGCCCAGCAGTCTCCTCGCGATACAGAAATGGGAGCCGCTGCGCCGACTGCACCCAAAGCAGACGCGACTGCCTTCCCCTTTAGCTGCTTCGGCAGCAGGGACGAAGGCCTCACGCTGGAGCACGACTTGGCAGACAGCCCAGCGACTAGTAGTTCTGTTCTTTCTGAGGAATTCTCTTCTTGTCCATCCCCTCCCTTCGTCCCCGCACCTGCTGCTGCAAGAGCAGGAGTAGCTGCTGCTGCAACAGCAGTTGAGAATGAGACACGCAGGACAGAGGATCGCTTGGAGGTTGACAGCTTGTCTCTTACAGAAAGGAATAGAAATGCCGTTGACTCCAGTGCTGTCTCAACTTCTGTTACTTCGTCGCCGCGCTGTTGCAACAGGTTTTCCTCGGAGGAGCGTCTCGCGTCTTCACAAATTGCAGTAGAGGCTCGCCCAATGGTAGCACAGGAAGCACCACAAGCCCACGAGGAGAAGCCGCAGGGAGGGGCAAATGCAGCCTTCATAGACAGACGGACAGCCTTGCGGAAGCATCATCTTTTCAGCCACTTTCCGGCTGTCACTACACCCGCATTTTTGCTGCAAGCGTTAAAGGAGGGGGAGGGAGGAGCTGGATATGATCTTGTGATCTCGAGGCTTGTGGCCCTTGGCATCTCGCTCAAGCGTGGGTCCGTGCCTGTAGGCCATAGGGCTCTCTGCTAGGGGTTACATATCCTGAGGCCAGTAAGACAGATATGATGAAAAAGCAGCACATCCATTGATAGCCGCTGCTTTCCTGGAAGTGTCTCAACAAGTACGGCAGTGTTTTGGGGTGATCGCAGCGAATAACACCGTTATATAATTGAAAGTCCTTTTGTGGTGGACTGGCGGACTTGCCTTTGCGGCCCCCCTGAAGTGTTCGGTCCTATAGCTCAGTTGGTTAGAGCATTCGGCTAATAACCGAAAGGTCGCCGGTTCGAGACCGGTTGGGACCAGAGAACGTTATTTTTCCCCGTGTACTTTCGCTTTTATTAAATTTTAATGCTTGTAATAAGCTGTTTAACATTTTTACAAGGATACTTCTAGAGCTACGAGTCTAGTGCGTGCAGATGTAGCCTCTGCCACACATAAGCCTTCTTAAGACATAATAGGGCCTACTATGCATGTTGCGAGTGGAGAATTCGGTGTTGTTAAACGCATTTAAAAGCAGAAATAGGCCTTTTTTGCATGCAGTTTGCGTGTTACTTTAACATAAAACTGACAAAGTAAACTGCCATGCCGTAAGGAATTTATCGTAAGGAGGGAATGATGGTAAGTTTCCTTTTACAGACAGTGCTGCTCACATTGAGCAGAACCTACGCCCAGTCCGTTTGTGTGTTGATTGGTGATTTATCGCATTTTTGTCGTATTAACCAGCAGTGCCATTGCTAATAATTGGTATCGACAGAAGAATAAAGTAGGAATAGCATGCCGCCTTGTTGCAAGTCTATATTCACCTAGCTGAATGTCGTCTCAGGTGCCGCGAGCTGCGTCTCAACCTTCTAACCATACCAAAATGGTGCACTGCCAATATCCATAAAGAGGGTGTTTTCTGCGTTTCTGTTATCCCATCTCGTGAAGAAGAGCAGACAGAGAGAAAGCGCAACTCTGTCCTGGTGTGCTCTGTTAGTCACTGCCTCCTTGCCTGGAGGCAGGGAGATGCAAGCAAGGAGCAAATAGATCCATTTGGTTTTAAATAAGGTATTTGAGAGGCCTTTCTGCCCCTCTTTAACTGTTGCGGCATACAACAAAGCAACACAGCAGCTGCAGCAGAAACAGCGCGAGTCGGCCAATCGTTTTGTGGTTGGGCCTCGCAGCCCCCCTCGCCCTTCTTTCTGTGCGCGTCTTCTGTTTGGTTTTATTTGTATTTAAATTTTTGCTTGCTGGCAGGCAGCTGCCTTGCAGCGTCTTTCGTTCTCGCTGGCCCGTCCTAACGGTGCAGAAGAGCTCAGCATACACCCGAAGAACCACCCAGAGAGAGTGAACGTTTAAGAAAAACCGCACGATGAGCGGGGTGGTGGTTGACTGCCTCACCCTCCCGGTGCCGGGTCGGTGTCTTCGCGCTAACGAAGACCGCAGCTTCTCCCCTTCCACGAACATTCAGGTGTCTCTGCAGCAGGTGTTGCAAAACAGAGACGCAGCCCTTGATCAGCCGCAGCAGCAGCAGCAGGACGGGCGGTTGATGGGGGTCGGCAGGCCTCTGAATGCGCAGCTTCTTTCTAAAGAGGAGCGGGACAAACTGAAGGCTGGTAAAGACATTGTCTGGACCACCGACATTGACGTCGAGCTCCCTATCAAACTCGCCGAAAGGTAAAAGCCGCGCCCTTGCTTTCTGCTGTATGCACACTGCAGCAGCACCTGCAGCAGCAGCAGTTGTAGAAGGTATGGTTGTGTGTATGGCGATATGGGGTAAATATTGCTAGCAGTGATTTGGTGTCTCCTCATATGTGTGGCAAGTGTCTCCTTTTGTCTCCTGTCCCGCCTGTCTCTGAAGCGGCCCGGCGTCTCTCCCCCCCCAGACAGTCGTTGAGTTTTTCGCCGATTGCGTGCGGCGCTTCGGAAACGAACCCGCGATGCTTTTCGAGCCTCACTATCCCAGCAGCAGCAGTAGCAGCAGCAGCAGAGCAGCAGGAGCAGCATCAGAGAAAGACGATGGTGGTTCTCAGCGTGTTTGTTTTGCGAAAGGGAGCATTTCCTCTCTGGCCTCCAGCCCTCCTTCCTATGTGCCAAATCTGCAGCCGGGTTGGTGCGGATACACCTGGAATGGCTACTGGGCAGACGCTTGTTTTTTCGCAAAGTCTTTGCTGCACCTGGGAGCCCCGCGTCTCGCCAGAGTGGCAATTATGGGCAACAACGCACCGGCCTGGGCTATTGCTTTTTATGGCGCAATCTTCGCGGGGGGCATCGGGGTTGGGGTTTATACCACTAACAACACAGAGGCTTGTCGTTACGTTATTGAGCATTCGCAGTGCTTCATCGCCGTTGTAGATACACTTGAAAACGCACGGAAAATGCTTGAAGTTCGTGCGCAGCAGCTGCAGCAGCAGCAGCAGCAGCAGCTGCAGCAGCCGAAACTGCTTGTAGGCGGCAGCAGCGTGCTGCAGCATATTGTGGTGTATAGGGACCTCGTGCCCCCTGAGCTGGCAGCAGAGGGTGTGGTGAGCTCTTTTGACGACTTTTTGGCCTTGGGCCGGGGAGTCAGAGACAGCGAGTTGTCTCTGCGGATGGAGAGACAGAAGCCTGGAAATTGCTGCTCAGTTGTTTACACTAGCGGGACCACTGGTAATCCCAAGGGCGTTATGTTATCTCACGACAACCTAACGTGGAGCGCCAATGTGGTTGCTCAAATCATCTTTCTGACAAGAGAGGACCGCATTGTCTCTCTGCTGCCTCTTTCCCACGTGGCGGCGCAGCTGGTTGATTTGGTGTGTCCTTTGATTATGGGCTCTGAGGTGTTTTTTGCAAGGCCCGACGCGCTAAAAGGAACTCTCCTCCAAACGCTGGTCAAGGTGAGGCCCACCTGGTTTGTCGGCGTCCCTCGGATTTGGGAGAAGATGGAGCAGAAAATCAAAGAGGTCGGCAGCAGAGGAGGCTCTTTAAGGAAACGGCTTTCAAATGCTACTAAGGATATTGGATATGCAGGGGCATGCGCTCTGCTCGAGGGAAAACAGCCGCCATGGGGCTTCGCACCCATCAACAACCTGCTGCTGCACCAAGTCCGAAAGGCTCTTGGCTTTGACCGCTGCAACGCCTGGGCGAGCTGCGCCGCCCCCATAAATCCAGAAACCCAAAAGTTTTTCTTGTCGCTGGGCATGCCTATTAACTCCATTTACGGCCTCAGTGAAAGCACCGGCCCACAGACCTTTATTGCACCCTCTCCAGGATGGTGTGTTGCCCTTGTTGTCTCTCTCCGTCTCACATTCTCTTTTCGTCTGTCCCCCTGTTGCTACCTGCTTCTCTCAGGCGCACTGTGGTAGTATTTCTCTGTCTCTGTCTCTCTGAGTCTCTGCTTTTTCTGTCAACTGGCCGTTCGCTGTCTTCTTCTTTGCTGTTGGCGGCTGCCTGAGCGTTAGTCCTTGTGTGTGGCTGTGTGTCTGTCGGTCTGTCTCTAAATGCGCGCCTCTATGGTCTCTGCACCTCACACGCAGGTTTAAGATTGGCAGCATAGGCCATTCGATGCCGGGCACGGACACGTTTGTCCTCAATCCCAACGCGGATGGCGAGGGTGAGATTTGCTTTCGAGGGAGAAATATCTTTATGGGTTACCTTGCCAACGACAAGGCCACGCAGGAGACGATCGATCCCCAAGGCTTTCTCCACACGGGCGACTTGGGCTTTATTGATAGCGAAGGTTTTATCTTTCTTACGGGGAGGGCAAAGGAGATTTTGATTACTGCTGGCGGGGAGAATGTCGCCCCTCTCCTCATCGAAGAAGCCATAAGGCTGGAACTGCCAATCGTCTCCAACTGTATGGTGGTGGGAGACGCTAAGAGGTTTCTTTCCGTCCTTATCTGTCTCCAAACCACCGTCGATAAAGACGATCTTCCCATGCCAAACCTTGCCCCTGAGGTGCTGAGGGTCATCGAGCCGGCAGGCAGCACCAGCAAAACCACCGCAGATGCGGCAGACGATCCCGTCATCAACAAAATGATTCAGGCCGGAATCGAAAGAGCAAACAAAAAAGCTATCTCAAGGTCAGCAGACTCTCTGGCGCTCCTCACCCGCTGCGTGCACTTCTGCTTCTCTCTCTCTTTATTCCTGCCAATGCGTTTTCTGTTTTTTCCTGATGTTTCTGCTTTTGCTTCGAACCTCCTTTGTGCAGTCTAGGTGGCTAGTACTAACAGCATATGTACCTATTGTAGCGGCAGAGAAGACAGCGGATAGA
Source organism: Eimeria falciformis (assembly GCA_002271815.1). NCBI lineage: Eukaryota > Apicomplexa > Conoidasida > Eucoccidiorida > Eimeriidae > Eimeria > Eimeria falciformis. The sequence continues at coordinate 107,524 of NPHX01000580.1, forward strand.
CAGATATATATATATATATATACCTAAAGAGAGACTAGATAGATAGAGAGCGAGCGAGCGAATAGACTTACATATGCCCATCTCTCTCTCTATCTCTCTCTCTCTCTCTGTATATATATACATATATATATATACATATATATATATATCTGTGTGTGTACATATGTGTGTATACATATCTTTATTTATAGCTATGTATACATATTATTATATATAGAGAGATGTATATATATATATATGTATATATATATATATATATATATATATTTAAAAGAGATTAGAGATCTATACGTAGCGAAACATTTTCCCGCCTCTGCCTAAGTCTTCTTTATCTGCTGTGCTTTGTCTCTCTGTTTGTCTCTCGCTTTCAGTGCGTCTCCCTTCCGTGTTGTCTTCTCCGTGCGCTGCTGCTGTTGCTACTGCGGCTCCTACTACTACTAGTACTACTAGTACTACTACTGCCGCTGCTGCTGCTCCTGCTGCAGGGCCCAGCGGGTGTTGGCATGGCGTGTGCTTCCGACCGATTTTTCTGTGGGTGGAGGCGAGCTGACGGCCACTCTTAAGTTGAGGAGAAAAATCGTGACAAAAAGATACGAAGACGTCATCGAGGACATGTACGCCAACCCCCTCCCTCCCTGCCTCCAGAAAAACCCTACGCATTCCAAGCTCTAAACGGCTGCTGCTGCAGTTGCTGCTGCTGTAGTTGCTGCTTGTGTGATTGAGGGCGGCGGAGGCGGTGGCAAGCAAGGGGTCCTGCCTTTGCAGAAATAGTAGTAGTAACAGCAGCTGCTGCTGCTCCTTCTCGACTTGCTGCTGCGAGCCTCTGTATAACGTGGTTCTGCACCAGCAGGGGGTAAGGGGCATAGGCCTCAACGGACGAAAGAAGTAAGGCTTTCTCTGGAGATCCCAAGAAGGAGTCCCAAAGGAGTAGCAGATGCCTTGTTGCTGAACCCTGAGTAATGCATCAGCAGACGCAGCAGCAGCAGCAACGAATCACATTGAGATGTGCAAAGGCACAATTTTTTTAGTGAAGGGACTAAAACTGACAGACAGTAGCCATAGAAAGACAATAGAGACGACTATTCGCAGGTGTCTCCAATGAAGCCTTAGGGGAGACAGAATGTATTTGTTTGTCTCGCTGGCTTTACTGCAGCGCGCCAAAGATATTCACTATTTAACACTTGGGTTCTGCAAAGAAAGCCCAGCAATTCTGCCTTTAAGCTAATGGTTTCTAGCCTGCATTCCATCTCTATTCCTTGTGTCCCTGCCGTGTATAGTCGCCCCTACACTCACGGCTTGTGTTGGATGTACACTCTTTCCGACTCGTCTCTACCTGACACACGCGAGGAGTGAAACGCTTTCGCTGGGAAGAATGAGCAAAAAGAAGAGCAAGTCTAAAAGGCTCTCGCTTGTCAGTAACTCCGTTAACGAGGCGTTAATAAGCATAGGCTGGTGCAGCGTGTTTGCGTGTTTGTTTAAAGCCCTAATATTTCTGGAAGCTGTTTGTCACTAGCGGATGTGTGACGTATCTTGAGTTGCATTTCAACATAAAAGTGCGACTGCGGAAACTAAATAGCTAAATTAAGGAAAAATAAAGCTTCTTAAAACGAATAAAACAGCCGGTATGGTAGGGTTGCAGCCGAAGGCGCTGAGCGCCGCATCAGCTCCCCCGATGCTCAGGCCTTCTCCCAAACCCCTCGGTGCCTGCAGACTTGCAGGGGCAGCCCTTGCAGTAGGGACTCCCACGGTGGTCCCTCTTTCACCGGAAAATTTTGTGTGTATCGCAGAGGGGTGCTCGCTACACCAGCTAGGCACACACAGAAGACGACACCCAACTTTGTCTATCAGAACGCCCGTGATGGGGGCTATGGCACGATCCAAGGGACAGACCCAGGGACCGGCAACAACTCTTTTTAAACCAGCAAATAATATATTTTAGTAGATTGTAACAGCAGGCCGTGCGAAACCTTTCTTCCATGAGAAGGGGATTGAGTCGTTTAGAAGTGCCCTGGTTATTCCTCTCCCTCTCCCAGTATTGCCAGGCAAAAGTTACTTTTATTGCGCTGTACAAACAGACAGGCATGATGTATTTCCAGGGCATTTCTAGGCCTGTTTCTTTGAAGTAGCTTAGGCTTTTGTGAACCCGAGCAGACACACCTCTCCAAAGTGACCCTGACGAACCCCACAAGCCTCCTGCAAAACCAGCAGCTCCCGCCGCTTGCTGTAAAGCAAACAAACAAGCAAAAGTTAAAAGCAACTAAAAATTTTTTCAAATTGCTGTGTATTTATTTCACTCAGAAGAGATCGAACCGCCTAAAGAATGGCAAGAAGGCGCCCTTCCGACTTCGTCTCCTCTGTGATACAGCTAGGCTTTTCCTTTTGATTTAAATTCCGTGTGTGCCTTTGTCAAGTTTAATTTGTTTTTTTTATTGAAGCTTGAAGGGAATAATCGCAAACTTTTCCAGGGTCACTTGGAGGCTTAGGTCCCACGCTTTGGGGCCATCGGGCTGCTTCTGCCCAATTGGCTTATTTCTTCCGTTCTCTGTTTTGCGTATTTATAATCCTTGAATCTTCTTTTTGTTTTTTTAGTTGAAAACTTTAGGGTCCCCTCTTTCTCTATGAGCTTTTTTCGTTGAGGCCCTGGGGCCTCCGTTACGCTCCCCCTCTCGCACGCTCTTTTGTTATTTTAGTCCACGCCTTTTTTCCAAAAGAGCTAGCAGTTAAATTAGGGACCAGCTGTTGCAGCGAGCCTTTTTGTGTTTGCACTGCCACTTCGCCTCTCGGCCCCATTTTCCCTCCTCGCTGAGCCACCTCATCCCTAACCCCTGTTTCCAATGGTTATCAGAAACCCTTCTTTTAAAAAGCTTGACTCCTGGTCTTCCTCAAAGCTGGGGCCCCCTGTGCGTCCCCGGGGTGCGTCGAGGGTCCGCGTGCCTGCTACATCTGTAACTCTGAAAGCTGAGACAATCGAGACTCTTGTATCTTGGGGTTTGTTCTCTTCCTCCCTGTTAGACGCAGTTAACCCCAATGGGCTGTCCGTATTAAATGGGCCTCGCAGTTTGCACCTCCGTAGTGGCGTGGGGGTGGCGGAGGTGCTCAGCTTCGCCCTGGAGAGGCGGGGAGTTGAACACCTCCCTGATCCTCGTGGCTTCTCACATGCCACAAACCCTGCTGCCTTCTGCAGCAACTGGCAAAGCCTTTGGTCTCACATTGAGACTTTCGGCATTTGGGTTGGAGACACATGGGCCAAGGCACTCGAGAGGGGAGAGGCGGAGGCTGTGGGGTGCCTTGTCGATCTTATAGCAGAGAGACAGAGCAACTACGAGCAAAATGTCCTGGCCTATGATAACAAACCTATAGCAACGGCTGCTGCTACTGCTGCTGTTGCTGGAGTTGGAGCAGCTCCCGCAGCAGCAGCGGCAACAGAAGCAGCGGCAGCAGCAGCAGCAGCTCCGCATGCAACCAACTTGAACAGCAAAGATATTAACGCCTCGCGGCTTCCAGAGGCAGCTGGGGCTCCTGGCGCAGCTATTCCTGTAGCAGCAGCAGCTGCTGATGAGGATGATGCTGCTGCTTATCCTGCTTGTGCTGATGCTGCTGCTGCTGCTGAGAGGTCCAGCTCCTCTCTAGATCCAAGTGAGAATCTTCTACTCCTTGCGTCTGTCCCTGAAGCCTCACCACAAACTGCTTCTCCGCCTCTGCCGCTACAGATTAAGTCACAGCTTTGGCATAGGCAGCAGAGACAGCAAATGCAGCAGCAGAAGCAGCTTCGACAGCAACAACTGCAGCATCAAGTGGAGCAGCAGGAGCAGCTGCAACAGCAGCAAATGCGGCAGCAGGAGCAGCTCCGACAGCCGCAAGTGCAGCCACAAGTGCAGCA
>NPHX01000580.1:111700-133349 GCA_002271815.1 Eimeria falciformis
ACAGCGGCGGCAAGTGCAGCAGCAGGAGGGGCTCCGACAGCAGCAAATGCAGCAGCAAATGCAGCTAAAAGAGCAGCAAATGCAGCAGCAAATGCAGCAGCAGGAGCAACTCCGACAGCAGCAAATGCAGCAGCAGATGCAGCAGCAGGAGCAAATTCGACTGGAGCAAAGGCAGCAGCAAATGCTGCAGCAAAAGCAGCAAATGCAGCAGCAGGAGGAGCTCCGACAGCAGCAAGTGCAGCCGCAAGCGCAGCAGCAAATGCAACAGCAAATGCAGCAGCAGGAGGCGAGGAGTCTGTATATTCCTTGCAAGGAGACACTTTCTGTCGCTCCTCCACGCGAGGAACAGCGCACCTCCTCTGCACTGCACACAGCAGATTCTGCTGCAGCAGCCCTACAAGAAGAATCAGCAGCAATAAAAGCTAAAAGTGCAATAGAAACAGCAGCAGCAGCAGCAATAGAGGCAAAACCTGCAATAGCAACAGCAAAAGCAGCAGTAGTAGCAGGTGTCTCCTCGAAGCAAGCGGAATGCCAGAGTGCGTTCGTAAAAAAATGTTTCTGTTTTTGCACCCGCTCGCGTAACTGTTTATCTGTGTCTGTCTCCGTGCAAGTGCACTTGCTGCTGTTCATTGCTGCTGGTTTTGGCTGCTGAACCACAAGCCTCTCAGCTCCTATTGAATGCCTTGTTTGCCTCTGTCTTCCTGGGCCTTGTGTGTGTCTCCTGCAGCGGATCTTTCAGGCTCTTCTGCGTCTCACGTTGCAATACCTGAAGCATCTTTTAATTTTTTCGATAGCAGCAGCAGCAGCGGCAGCAATAGCAGCAGCGGCAACAGCAAGTTGTTACTCCACTACCTGGCTGAGGCCTTGCTGCAGCCGCTGCGGCGTAGCAGCAGCCTCGCGCTGTCTCCTGAGGCTTTGTGCTGCAGCGAGCCAAGTGGCCTCAAGCAGTCTCTTCTCTTCACCCCTGTAGAATGTCTAGCCACAGAGGCGCCCCTCAGGAGTTCCAGTGACTTGCTGCAGCAGCTGCAAGAGCAGCAGCTGCAAGAGCAGCAGCTGCAAGAGCAGCAGCTGCAAGAGCACCAGCTGCAAGAGCACCAGCTGCAAGAGCACCAGCTGCAAGAGCACCAGCATGACAACCTCACAGAGGAGACAAAGGAAACAACAGGTTTGCTGCAGCCTGAGCAGCAGTTGCCAAACGCAAACGACCTGCGCGTACAGTCCAACGAGAAGCAGCAACTGCAGCAGCAAGAGACCACCACGAGCTGCTTTAACCTCAAAGAACATCAAGGAGACATTTCACTGCAGGAGGATACCCCCATAGAACCACCACCGGAAGTGCAGGAGCAGCAACAGCAGCAGCCGCAGCAAGAGTCTACAGCGGAGAAGTCAGCAGACGTTTCATCTGACACAGAAGACGAGGAAGAAGCAACGCAGCAGCAACAACCCTCGCCCAAAGCAGCAGCGGCAGCAGCAGTAACACAAACGACAGAAGCAACACCTTGTAGAAAAGTCTTGGAAAACTCAAGATGGAATTTGAGTTCTAGGCGTCGCACCAGCAGCATTTTTGTGTCTCCAATAGGAGACTTGGGTTTGCCTCAGGAGACTAGCCCGTTCTTTGCATCTCCATGTACACCCCAGCAGCATCAGCACGAGCAACAGGAAAAGCACGATCAGCAGCAACAGCAACACGAGCAGCAGCAGCAGCAACAGGAATACAACAGCGACAGTGAGGGAGACAGAAGGAGCAATTGGAGGAAGAAAGACAACATAGAAGAGTTGCTGCTGCAGTCTCTTAAGAGACACTTTGGCTGCAGCTGGAGCAGCAGCATCGCCATAGTGCAAAGAAAGGGACAAATGGTGGAGGCTCTCTTTGAGGCTGAGAGACACCTGACGGCCTGCTCAAGTCTCCCGGATTGGCTCGAGGGATTAAGAGATAATGCGGAGGAGGCTGGGAGACGTTTGCAGAAAGAACCCCAGAAAGCCTCAATAGTCCTCCAAATCTACAACTGCGGTAAGACTGGGAAGAGATCTCAGTGCCTCAATGCCGTATTCGCATTCATACATGCTTTGGCATATGTCTGTTTTTAAATATATTTATATGTTTTTGTGTCTGCTTTTGGATATTTGTATATGTATCTATGTCTGTCCGAAGATCTTTGTGTGTATTTATGTCTGTTATATTATATATATATATATATGTTTTTGAGTTCCTTTATAGAGAGAGCGCCATTTTGGTTCAAGTTGCTTTCCACATCCACACATGTGCCTTTGCACTTTCTTGCAACTATGCAGAGAGACGCCCATTAGGGCCTAGGCACACATGCCCCTAGTGGCCTCCGCAGAGACACCCGCACAGATATGTGCAGTTGTGGATGGAGACACACACGGCAGAGGAAGAGACACCTCAGAAGCAGGTGTATCCTTATCCAGCTGCCCATAGAGACTGCCGCTTAGAAACGCTTGGAAAAAAATTCACCCACAGTTGCCAAGGGTGTGGAGCGAGAAGCATAAAAACATATATAAATATATATATGTATATATATATATATATATATTTCATTTCCTTTATAGATACATGTATCCTTATCCGTGTCTCTAGTTAAAAACATATTTACACGTTTATACGTAGGTGTCTATGGGCACACCGATATAGAGAGAGATACGGATACTTACACATACGCCTATATATCTATCTGTACTGCTGCTGCGGCATTTGCTGCTGCTGCTGCTGCTATGGCGTTTGCTGCTTTTGCTGCTGTTGCTGTGGCGTTTGGTGCTCCTGCTGCTGTTGCTGCGGCGTTTGCTGCTGCTGCTGCTGCATCTCACAAAGGCAGGTCCCTAAGGGCCTAAGGTCATCTTTGGTTTGCCTTGCAGTTTTTTCGCAGCACAAGCATCATCTCCCTGGTTTCCTCTATTGTTTCTACTGCTGTTGCTGCTGCCGCTGCTGCAGGTGCGGTGTATCTTCATTCCCAGGGTTTGGTGGAGCAGGCAACAGCTCTGCTTGAGGCTCTGACTGCCCTGCTGAAGCAACTGCCTGTCTCCTCTCCCCCCCTGCAGCAGCGCCTGCTAGACCAACTGCGTCGTTCTGGTGCTGCTGCGTCGTTAGCCCAGCTAGCAACCGCAGCAGCAGAAGCTGAGGTGTACATACACTCGAAAGCAGCTGCAAAACTGTTGGCAGCAATAGGTGGTGTTCTTTTCCTTTGGGCCCTTGCAGACCCCACGGTGGTCTGGACAAGGGGGCTTCTACAACTGGCGTTGGGCTCTGAGGGCCCTTATTTTTTGCTCTCCAGACTCGTACTGCAGCACCAACAGCAGCAGCAGCTGGGCAAAACGGGGAGTTTGTTGCCGTTTGAAGTGCTCGAAGCAATTGCTGTGGAGGCCTGCAGCGTGGTGAGAAGCGTTCGAGCTGTCTCTCTCTGCCCTTTCTTTTCACGTTGTGTACTGCGTCCCAGGTTCTCTGTGTCTTTCTGTCTTTCTGTCTTTTTCTTTCTGTCTCCCTTTCTGTCTTTCTATATCGGTCTGCATCTTTTTTGTGTCCTTCTCTCAGACGTTTCTCGCTTTCTGCGTCTTCTGCTTCCACACGCGCCTGCGCGCTGTCTCTCTGCGGCTTTAGATAATCTCCTCACCCCTTCTGTTTCCGTTCTGCTGCCTGGCATCTTCTGTCTCTTTGCAGGCACTGCAGCAGCACAAGCCCCTAGATACCCGTTCTGCTGCGCTGCTGCTTTTGGGGCCCCTCAGCCGCTGCTGCTGCAGCAGCAGCTTGCTGGCCCAAGGAAGCGCTGGCCCCGTGCGGCTTGGCAAGCAACTGCTGCACTGTCTTCGCATGATGGCGGTGCAAGGGTAGGCCTTAGAGAGACATCCTTAAATGCAATCATCCCTAAATTTATTCTTACACGTTTGTTTAATTGATGTATTTATTTATCGTGTTTGTTTTATTTCCTTAGTTTGCTTTTTTTGCTGTAGGGAGGCATGTCTCCAAACTGCAGCACGAGAGTCCTTGCATGAGGTCCTGTTAGGAGCTGGGGAAAGCAACTCTAGCCTTCTGGCTGTTGAGATTCTCTCGGACTGGGAGGTTCTTGAGGCGCTGCGTCCTGTTGCTGCTTTTTCTGCAGTAGCAGAGACAGGCGTAAACACCGTACCTGTTGTTGCTGCATTAGCAGCTGCAGCGACAGCCTGTGCAGTTGATACAGGAGCAGCCGAACCCCTCGAGAGTAAGGTTGTTTTGTTTCTTTCTCTCTGTCTGTGAAATAATTTAAGCTTTTCTATTTCTGCCCAGCACTTGGCGTGCCTCCTTCTGTCTCCTTCTCTCTCCGTCTTCTTTTCTCTCCTGTGTCCTTCTCTCTCCCGTCTGCTCTCTCTTGTCGCCTTCTCTCTCCCGTCGCCTTCTCTCTCCCGTCGCCTTCTCCCTCCTGCCTCTTTTTGTTTCCCGTCTCCTCTCTCCCGTTGCCTTCTCTCTCCTGTCTCTTTTTTTCTCCTGTCTCCTTCTCTCTCCCGTCTCTTTCGCTCTTCTGTCTCCTCTCTCCTGTCTCCCTTTGTCTCCTGTCTTCACTTTTCTTCTGTCTCCTTTTGTCGCTTTTTGTCTGCTTCGCTTCCGGTCTTTTTCTGTGTACATTTGTCTCGCATTGCGAGTGTCTCTTAGTTTATGGGTCTCCAAATTTTCTGTCTTTGGTGCCTCTTTCTGGACAACCCATGTGTGCCGCACCTGGGTTTTTGCCTCTGTTGCTGCCGGTATTGCCGGCAGCAGCAGAAACAGCAGTCGCGGCAGCGTGTCTCTGCTGCTTCCGTTTCTGCAGCAAACTGTCTCCTGTCTTTTTTAGAGAGACACCTCAACGCTACTAGCGCAGTAGGCCCAGATGAGGCGCGACTTTGCGCAGCAGTCCTCCGACACCCGAAGTGAGTGCCTCGTAAGGGGGCCCATGAATTGCTGCTGCTGTTGTCTCCTCCTGCTGTTGCTGCAGCTGCTGCTGTAAAGTCAAATGTAGCTGTTGTGTCTGTCTCCCTCAGTTCCTCTCTAGAGTTTGCGGTGTCGCTGCTGTCGGCCGTCTCCTCGGTACGTAGGGGCTGCTCAAATAATATCAACAATTAGAGCAGCCTATGGAGCAATAGCAGCAGCAGCAGGCGTCTCCTTTGCGGTGTCTTCTGTCCTTCTGTCTCCTGCGCTGCAGGTGCACACGAGAAGGGCCCGAGTCGACAGCGTGCTGCTCTGCAGTGTATTGACAGAATGCTGGAGGAGACACGGGAGCCCTCACGTGCTGCAGCAAGCCACAAGGAAGTTGCTGCTGCAGGACCGCCTAGCAGGAGCAGCAGCAGCAGCAGCAGTTGACGGAGAAGCAGCAAAGAAAACGGAATGTCTTGCGGTGTCTCTCAAGGCCTTTGTTAAGGAGCTCCAAGGAGCCTTCCTTACAGAGGACTCCCGGCTGATTCTTTTGTCTCTCTGTGAAGAGTGTCTCCAGTGCGTTTGCCGCTGACGGGCTGCAAGGGTGGGAGGTCTAGAAGACAGAAAGAGACACATAGAGACAGAGGGACACAGGGAAACATCCCACTCTATTAACAAAATGATTCTCTCTTTGTGGCTTACAGAGAGGAGACACCAGCAACGGCTTCGCGCTTCGCAAGTCTCACTGAAACAGCGGCTCAACAAACTGTCCCTCAGCTATCATTCTCTGCTGCCGAAAGTCTTCTGCAGGAACTGCAGCAGCACCCAACAATAGCAGAAGCATCAGCAGATGAGCTTCTGCAGCAGCACGAGGGATACTTTGAGACGGGCAGCAGCGCGCATTGGCTAGAGGGGACGGGGAGCCCCACAACCTCCGTCTCTTTCAGCTTGCCTGCAAACAGCAGGCTGTCGTCGGCTGCGTTTTGGGAGCAGCAGCAGCAGCCAGAAGCAGAAGCAGTCGCAGCAGCACCAGCAGCAGCAGAAGGCGAAGGTCAGCGTCAAAAAGAGGTATCGCACTGTCTTCGGCTTGGGCGTAGCACCAGCAGCACAAGCGTCTGTTTGCCTTCCTCAGCCCCCTGCTAAAAGAAAGCCTTTTTCCTTTGTCTCTTTTTTCAGCGTTTCCTTCCCCACATAAAGAGTCGCCACACGCTCCACCGCAGCCTCGCTGCGACCTTCCATGCCTCAGAGGCGGGGCTAGCTGGGGCAGCAGCAGCAGCAGCAGCAGCAGCAGCAGCAGAGCCGCTAGAGGAGATCGAGTGCAAGCTGCTGCTCCACTACTTCCGGCCTGTCTTTCTCAAGCTTTTTGATATCCTGCAGGCAAGACAGACGCACTGGGCCCTTTCGGGGCCCCCCGAGAGCCCCCTAGTGTCCCCCCCATCACCGCCGCCCCTTCGGGCCCCTAGGAAGCCTAATCCCAGGGGCCCTTACTCCTTACCCCACAAAACAACCGCAGCCGCAGCAGCAGAAGCAGCAGCAACAACACGCACAGACAGCTTCTGCGGCAGTAGGGGTTTACTAAAAGCACTTTAGGCGCTGTTGGTGGTGCTGCGCTAGAAAGCTGCGTCTCGGGCTTCCGGAAGTGAGGCGTTTGCAAACCCCGTAAGAAACAAACCTTAAACCCTAAACCTTAAACTCTGAACCTTAGCTGCACTTATTACAGTCGCTTGAGGAGGAACCTTGAAGCTTCACGGTATCCAAGCCGTAAACCCTACACCCTACACGTTTTGTGCTGCAGTGCGAAGGCGAACTGCTGCCTCTGACGGCCCTCCCCCTCATCCTGCAGGCCGTCGGAGCCCCCAGCAACAGCAGGACTCGAGTCTTCTGTACCAACCTTTGCAGGGCCATGAAACAACAAATTGCCAGGTAGGTTTTAAGGTTTATGGTTAAGGGTTTAGGGTTTAGGTTTTAAGGTTCAATGCTTGGGATGTTGAGCAGATGGTTTGGGATTAAAAGCAGCAGACGTTAAGAGCTTGCCACAAAGGCCGCGTCTCGTCCTTCCTTCTTGAAAGCGGTAGCACCATGTTAAACCACCATATGGCTTAGGGCTTAGGGTTTGGGGTTCATGGCTTAGGGCCTGCATTGTTTAGGTTGGAGCCTAATGAGCATTCACATCAGCTAAACGAACTCACTCTCGTCGAGTTTGAAATTTTCCTCTGTCAGCTGGCCTTTTCAAGTAACAAGCTCTAAATCCTAAACCCTAAACCCTAAACCCTAAACCCCAGCGTCTTCAATAAGACAGCAACAAAGCTGCCCAGTTTTCTCAGGACCTGTGCAGCAAAAGGATTGTTATGTTAGAGTTTAAGAGGGTTTAGGGTTTAGGGTTTAGGGTTTATCGCTGCAGTGCAGAGCACCGCGCCACCTTCCCTGTCCTACAGGGGTGTCTCCCTAGCCCCTAAGACAGAACGGGGGTCTCAAATTCTCTCTCTTTTGTACCGTTTAAAGCGAGAAGGAGGTGAGCCGCAGCAGCCGCAGCAGCAGCAGCAACTCAGCAGGCAGCCTCATGGCCACCTCCATTTGCTCTGTAGTGGCAGTCCCTTTAGTTCGCACCTTTCTGAAACCCCTGTGCATTATTAAGGGTTTAGGGTTTAGGGGTTTAGGGGTTTGAATTTAAGGTTTAGGGTTTAGGGTATAGGTGTCCCTTCAGAGGTCCCAGGCTCCCGCACCTCTTCTCTGCCCCCGTTGATCAAGGGCTGTGAGACGAGGCTCGCAACAAGGCACGCAGCCCTCTTGATAGAAAGCATTAACTGTCTTCTCCAGATGGGCGTGCCGATTCAAAGGCTACCTCCAGGTAAACTCTAAACCCCAAACCCTAAACCCTAACTTCTTGCTCATTTCCTTGATGCAACTCTGAAAGCTGAGTTTTAGGATTTAGGGTCTAGGATTGTGGTGTTGAGGCTTCAGGGTTTAGGGTTTAACGGTTGGGGTTTAAAGTTTAATGTAGGGTTTAGGGTTTATAATAGTAGTGGTTTTGTTTGCGTAGGCCTCGCACTTTCTGAACAAAAGAGGGCAGACGGCACGAGTGTCAGGTGAGGGTTTAGGGTTTAGGGTTTAGGGTTCGGCGTGTAGCTCCTAAATAACTCTATTTCGGCCTTGACTTTTGCAGGCGAGTGACTCTGCGGCAAGGTGCAGATACAGCAGGAACAGCAGGTGGGCTTGCAAGGCCTCAGCTGCAGGTGCTATCCTCCGATGACTCGTTGCTGGCTGGGCCAGCAGTGCAGCAATGGGCAATTGCGGGCACGCTGGAGCCGCACATGGTAAGTGACTGTTTTCGTGCTGTCTCCTTGTTTCCATCGCTGCCTTGGCTGCTTAACCTGTTGCCTGTCTGTGTCTCCCTGCAACTGGCTGTCTCTTTTTGCGGTCCTTCAGCGTTTTAGGGTTTAGGGTTTAAGGTTCATTCTTTAGGGGTTCGGGTTTAGGGTTTAGGGATTGAGGCGACTTCCATGGCCTTTGCAGCAAATGCTAGGGATCGTGAGCCGCCCAGGAGACGCAGAAGATTCGCCCCTAGCAAACACAACAGTTGAGATTATAAAGTCTCAGATTCGTGAGATGCAAAAGGAGAACTTTTCTAGGGCGGAGGAGTGGAAGCGAGTAAACCTTAAACCCTAAACCATAAACCCTCGGACCTCAATCTCTCGATGTGCCTAGAGATTCCTGAGGTCGAAACGAGCTCTGAGCTGCTCCGAAACCCTAACCCCTAAGCCCTGAACCTTAAACCCTTTGGGTTTGTCGTTCGGCTGTCTCTAAGGTTCTGGAGGCGACCAGATCACCAAGCGAGCCCTCGAGGCAAAGCCAGATACAGCTGGAGCGGGTGAACAACCTGCTGCCGCTGCTGCTGTTGCTGCTGTGTTGTAGTAGTAGTAGTAGTAGTAATTGTTGTTGTTGTTGTTGTTGTTGTTGTTGTTGTTGTTGTTGTTGTTGTTGCTGCTGCTGCTGCTGCTGCTCGTGCTGCTCCTGCTGCACTGCTGTTGCGGCTATTGCTGTTATTGCTAGTGCTGCTGCTGCTGCTGCAGTCCTTCCGCTCGAATGTTCAAGGGCACAGCGGCTCTGCAAAGGCGCGTTCCTCAGTAAGCTTTGCTGCTGCTGGTGGTGCTGCCGTACTTTGGCTGGTGCTTCCGGTGTTGCTCTTAGGCCGTGGTTGCTGCTGCTATTAAAGGCTGGGTTTGTGTGCGAATTTGTGGGTTTGTGTCGGGGGGACTCAGCGGGGAAACAGGCTGCAGGTGCCCCCGCGCTCGTGCTCTCCAAGACCTTCGTCTCTGCTGCCAGTGAGGAGCCAGGAGACACCTATATCTCTTTCTCCATCCCTCTCTGCTGCTGCTGCTGCTGCTAGTGCTGCTGCTGCTGCTGCTGCTATTTGTAGTTAAGGAGATCCACGCTCTGGGATTAAGCAGCACGGGTGGGAACAGCAGGAGTAAATAGTGTGTGTGTCTCTGCCTATCACTTTTTTTGTTATTTGATCTTGCTGGCAAGGAAGCCTGCATCAAGGCCAGCTGTCTCCTGCCGTTTGTTTCAGACGCCTGCAAGCCATCTGGACACCAAAAGGGCAGCAAGGGGCCGCCCTGCGTACAGCAGCAACAGCAACAACAACAGTAGCAGCAGCAGCAGTGCAGCAAAGCGCGTCCTAAGCAGCACCAGCAGCAACAAGCCAGTTCCCTCGAAAGCTGACAGAGAAGATATTCGCAAGGCCCAGCAGCAGCTGCTTAGGGGCCACGTGGTGCAGGGCTTGCTGCAGCAGAGACAGAAGGGTATAAGGAGACTTTTTGATGGATTTGCAGCAGGAGGCTACCTGAACCAAAAGGCATGGGGACGATTCTCCCTTTTTTCTAATCTTTCATCCCCACCAAAAATGCTATGCTTCTTTAAACAAGGTCAGGCGGCCTGCTCATGCTGCTGCTTCTACTGCTGCTCATGCTGCTAATGTAGCTGCTGCGCCTCATACTGCTGCTGCTGCCGCTTGGTACCCCTCTTGTTGCTTATGCTGCTGTTATTGGTTGCCGCAAATGGTTGCACTGTTTCTGCTGCTGCTGCTGCGTAGCGGTGTATCTGCCTGTCTCTTCTACTGGGGATCCGACTCTAGCAGCTGTGTGATTACTGCTGCTGCTGCTGTTTGCTGCAGTTGGTGGCAGCAACATGGATGTGGTTGCCTTTGAGACTGCCCTCTTCCTGCTAGCCTTAGCCCTTTTTGACATCGATGCCAGAGTGAGCAGCAGCAACAGCAGCAGCAGAAGGAACAGCATCAGCAGCAGCGAAAAAGTGTAGCTTCTGTGTGTCTCTGAGCAGACTGCAAGTGAAGAGACAGTCGGCGGTTGCTTCTCTCGCGTTCTTTCTCATTGTTTAGTGGATGACCCAATGGCATTGCGAGAAGGGCAAGCCAATTCTCGAAGCTAGCTGGCTCGATAGCTATATAGTTAGCCAGCTAGCCATAGATAGCCAGCCAGCTAGCTAGCTAGCTAGCCAACCCGTATGCTACTATCGGCTGTGTGGCTAGCTATAATTACAGAGCATAGGCAGCTAGGGCAGGTGCAGTTAGCTGCAGCTGGCAGCGGAGGGGCCTTGGCCTCGTGGCAACCCCTTAGCTAGCTGTGGCTAGCTGAAAGACAGACAGCACGCTAAAGACCCGCCTCTCTCTGAAAAGGAAAAAAGAGGAACTGGAGAGACAGAGTTTTATTCACCCCACAAAACAAGAGACAGATTGGTAGTGTCTTCGCTGCGGTGTATCTACGGCTTGTCGCAGGCTGCATGCGTTTCAATCCGCGGGGAGACACCTTCCTCCCTTTCTCCCCAAAACCCTCGACCAAAAAGCCAGCTAGCCAACAAATACAGCCAGCTAGCCAACAAACACAGCCAGTTGGTCAATCCATACAGCTAGCTAGCCAACAAATCCAACCAGCTGGCCAACCCATCAAGGCAACGCCTGTCTTCTGTTTTTTTCTGCAACTGCCGAAACGGCAAATTCTCCAAAATGTCTTCCTCAGGCTTCCACTCAAATCCAGCTCTTTCCCCTGCAAAGACGCAGCTTCAGTGCTGCTGCTGCTGTTGCTGCTGTTGTCGCTGGATATCTGTCTCTCTTCTTTGTGCAGGGGCACTTACTACATCAAAAACTAAACGCAGGATTTCGCCGCAATGCGTTAGCACTGCTGTAGTCTCTGCTGCTGCCGCTGCTGCTGCTGCTGCTGTTATTGCCTCTGCAGGAACACGTAATTATGGGGACACCTGCGCTGCTGGCCTTGTGAGGTTCGCTGCCGATTGCTGCATGCCAATTAGCAGCAGCAATTGCTGCTGCTACTGCAGCAAGTACTGATTTGCTGCTGCAGCGTCTGCTGTAGCAATTAGTGATTTGTTCCTGCTGTTGCTGCAATTAGTGATTTGCTGCTGCTGCTGTTGCAGCGCGAAAACGGTTGCGGGAAGGGCCCCAGCAGGGAAGGGCCTTAGCGGAGGCGTGAGGCCAAGGCCCATCTGCAGCCTCCTCAGGGATCGAGAGACACTCCCACTGTTCTGCTGCAGCAGCAGCTGCTGCTGTTGCTGCTGCTGTTGCTGCTGCTGTTGCTGCTGCTGCTTTGCTGCTGCTGTAGCTGCTGTTGGGGGCATTCTGGGTGTCTCTGGCGTGTCTGCTGCAGTAGGGACCTCAAAAAAGCTGCTGCAGCTGGTGCTGCAGCAGTTGTCTCCAAGTGAGGCTCTTAGAACAGCTGAGGAGACGAAAATAGCAGCAGCGTCGGCAGTTGAAGGCGTGAGGCACAAAGAGGTTTCTATGGAACGAAGAGACAGCGGATCCCCACACGATCCCGATCCCAGGGGAGGGCCTTTTTCCACAGACAGGAAGGAGGAGGTGTTTGCTGCACCAACAACAGAGACAGACACAGAGACTGCTAAGAGCAGACAAACCCACATTCAACTAAACTGTCTCTTCATTTACAGTCGCAGCCACTCCCCCCGGAGTGTCTGGAGACACGCAGAGCCAAAGGCACGCAAAATGAGGTGTCTGTCTCCACAGTCTGCTGCACTTTTGGAAGGCTCGAGATGTCTGTGGCTGCTGGGTATGGCGGTGGCCGGCAGGCTGCGACCTGGGTGGATCTGCTGGTTATAGCTAGCCACAAAGCCAAGGAGAAGGAGACACTTAATGTGTATCTCCAGCTAGAGAAAAGCCAGCATTGGCGTTTAAAACACGCTTAGCTCCATCGCGGTGCTGCAGGGGAGTCTGTCTCTCTGTGTCTCTGTCTCTTTCGTGCCTTATCCATAAGAACAAAGCAGTACTTCTGTCTTTTGGTGGCTGTGTTAGGCTGTCTCTGTCTCTAGGGGTTAGCAGCGATCTGCTAGCTTACTGAGTTTGTTTTCAAGGCCTGCTGAACTTCGCGGCTCTCCTAGCCAAAGTGAGTCCCGCCAGGGCTTCACCCACGCCGCTGCAGGGTCACTTCGGGCTGCAGGGTCACCTGCCGCTGCAGGGTCACCTGCGAGCTCGCTCTTGAGCTCCTGCAGCAGCTGGCGCAGGTCTTGTTGTTTCTTAGGGTCCAAGCCTGAGAAGGGAGAAGCCGCATCCTCCACCCCTTCCCCCCGGAGAAACTCCAGTGCTGCCATATGCAGCAGGCCACTCCCTGCTTTCTAGAGGCCCAGCTTTGTCCTTGCAAACTCCCTCCGAGCAGTAAGAGGTGGGGTTGCTGTTATTATGAGAGTTTGCGGGGGCATACGAATTCCTACGGAAAAAAGTGCGGGCCCCAAGAAAACTTCAATCGCCAGAAAGAGCATGCAGCTCCAATCTCTGCTGTCTGTCTGCAGATTTTTCCTCCTCGATTTGCACAGCTGAGAAAGTGCCGATGAAGACCTGCAGTGCCTGGCGGATGGAGAGAGGAAGTTAAAACGAGTTATAAATAGGACACCATCGAGTTATTTAAAAATACGTACAGAGACTCCACAGAGAGACCAACGGCAGGAACCTCCCAGAAAACACCCACAACAGGCAGAGGCTGGAAGAACACAGGACGCAGGAGCCGCAGCAGCGACTTCTTCAACATGGGCTGGCTGTAAAGTCCTTGTCTGTATAGAGAGGGAGGAAAGCCCTAAATCTGTTTATTAAAAAACTAAGATCTTATTCGTATTCTGCATGTGATGATGGTTTGACCGCTCTCTTTATCTTGGGAATGGGGTTTATAGGGAACGTCACCTGCCTCTGTACTGTTGGGCTACACGCACCTTTATAATAATATTTGTCTGGGCGCCGTCACAGTCAACGAAAGCCAAACTAGGAAAAAAAGTAAAACAAGTAATTACTATTTTTAGAAGGAGCAAACGAATGCTTCCTGCAGTGCAACAAGAAACCCAAAGGGCACCATAAAGAAAGTGCATGGACATAGGTAATCCCTCTTCGAGTGAGGGTCTCCAGAGATTTCTTTAGAGACACAACGAGAATCTCAGACTTTGTCTGCATAAATTTTAATTTGCGGTTTTTAACCAATCGAACCAGCTGCCTTGTGCCGTGGCAATTACCAGATATCCTCGACTCTAGGTCTGCTGCCCTCTCCAGGCCAGCCCAACGACTTGTGGGGAAAAACGTAAAATCTCCAGAATTTGCTTTTTATTAAAACATTTTAAGCATTTTGAGGTATTGCAAACGTGTTAACTCATTCGTTTACTGCCCTGACAGGAAACTTTACGATGGAGTGCTAGTGGCAGTCTTCTCGATTTCACTTGAAATTCTTTAGCTTTCTGCCCATCAAGGCTTCAAAAAGCGTTTTTTAATTTCCCTATTATGCGTTAAGGCCTTAGGGAAAGGCTTGTTTTTTATTGAGTACAGCAGTGTGTGTGCAAGGAAATATTTAGTGTGAAATCATTTGCCGTTGGTAGCAAGCATCAACAGGTGTGCTGCTGCTGCTGTTTGCGTGTGTCTCCAGCATAGAAAGCGGACAACCTTTTCAGTTGTGCTAACTGCGGGAATTTGTTAAAGTCTGACGGGGACTGACTGAGGCTTCCAATAATTGCGTGTAAGATTATTTGGTTATCCATTGCGTGCATGGAAGTCAGGAGGCAGCAGCTAGTGGCCCCGCCGAGATGAGCCAAAATGCCCAGCTGCTCATTTCCATTCTGCACAGCTGGTTAAGAAAAGAAAGGAAAAGCAACAATTCTACATGCTCACAAAGGGTGGGCTAAACGAGACACCGAGAGGCCATTCAGCCGGCTACAGCTAAGAAGGTTCCAAAAAGAGACCTGCAACCAACGCGAGGATAGATGCAAGAATATCTCAGAAGATAACGCGGGAACTTTATAAAGTTTGGGTATTAAACTAAGAAAAACAAGCAATTTCAGTAAAAACCAAAAGGCCCTGAAGAGCGAAAGGTTGCAGCAGGCATCCCAGTTAAAGGTTTAACTGCAAGCTCTCTTGCCGTAGACACAGTTAATAAGCCAGTTCCCAGAAAGCTTGTTTGGTTAAGAAGGAGCTTTTCACGTTTTAGGAGGGAAGTTAAAACTTGAGGCAGAATTGAAGTATAGAAAGATGCCAGCATTTCACCTGAGGAGACACCTGGATGCTAAGGCGCTGCCAAGATGAAATGCAAACTTCCATTCGCAGGGGCTTAACAACCCTCAAAAGCTTTCCGTAGCTAACGCTTGGGTTGGCCGTGACAGACCGGGCGCCCCAAACCCTAAACCTCAAACCGTAAATCCTAAACCCTCACATAACAAGGAGTGCTGCTACAACCTAAACCCAACATTAAACCCAACATCCTAACCGCTAAATCCTAAACCCTGAAGGGGAACAGCTCGATAGAAAATTAAATAATAAGGGGGGTTGTGTGCACATACACTTGGAGGTTGTGGTTTTTGGCTTAGGGTTTGGAATGGTGGTGATGCCTTTCGCATCAGTTGCGGGACAAGCGCCTCTGCGTCTTTCCACACCTTCTCAACCCAAACCCTCAAACAACCCCAAAACCTCGAAAGAAGGCTTCCCTGTTAGCGGCCCGTCCTAAGGGCCTCAGGGGCCCTTCCCAGGGGTCCCAGGTGCCCCTCCTAGGGGCTTAAGAGGTGCCCCCCTGGGGACCTCGAGGCCCCTAGGAGGCCCCTGGGGCCCTTAGACGAGAAAACGCCTCAGTAAGGTATCTCTCGTGTTTCCCTTAGATGAGAGCAGCCAGAAATCGGCTGTCCCTAAGGGGCAAACGCTGCGATACTCTGCATGCAGCCTCTCCCGGTTGTTGAGATGCTGCTGCTGTCGCTGCCGCACCTGTGCTGTCTCTGCTGCTGCATCTGCTGTCTGTTGCTGCTGTCTCCGGAGCAGCAGTGGCAGGCGGTGCCCCAAACCGATTTTCTCCTTTTGTGGCATTAAAGGCAGCAGCTCCGCACTGCGCTGTTGGGACCAATGTGGAGACAGAAGACGCCTGTGCTTGCTGCTAAGGCAGCAGCAGCAGCAGCAGGGTGTCTCTGTCTCTATGGACTTCCCCTGGAAGCGTCGAGCCAAGAGGCGTGTTGAGGCGCTCGGGTGTATCTAGAACTCGTGTAGACTTCGAGTTGTGTCTCCCCATTGAGGACAAAACTCTCTTTAAGACACTCTGGGGTCGTTTGAGTGATCTCCACAAAAGGGAGCCCTGAGCTTTTCAAAGAATGTCGGTACCTGCTGCATCTCAACTGGGGGATGGAGAACATGGAGAGGAAGTTGTTGCCACCGCTGCTTCTTTCTCCTGCTGCTGCTGCTGCTGCTGCTGCTGTCTCCTGCTGCAGCATCACAGAGCAAAGGGGGTCTCTGGATTTATAAAAGAGCGTCAAGTAATAAAGAGGGTTGCGGGGAGAAGGCATGACGAGTAGCCCGAGCGGCCTCTTGACAAAGGGGCCCCACTCAGAGGCCGGCAAAGAGACACTTGCACGGCCTCCTCCTATCTGCACGTGTGGCTCCCAGTCTTCAGGGGCCGCCGCTGGTCTCTCAAATTTCTCAGAATACCAATAAACCTTCACCCGCAAATCGGGGAAATGAAGCCCGTCTGTCGCCTTCGATGTGTCCAAATGCAACAACCCGAACGGAGAGTTCAGTGCTTGCTCCTCAAACTGCACATCCAAACAAACCACAAACCACAAACCACTGACCACAAACCACTGACTACGAACCCCCCATTCTTCAGCCTACAAATTGTGAGGGACCCTCCCGTTCAAGCACAGCAGCAGCAGCAGCCTGCGTCCGACTTCCCATTTGGGGTGTACACGCATATTAGGGGTTTAGGGTTTAGGGTTTAGGGTTTAAGGTTTATTGACCTTGATTTTCGTGTTGGTTGTTGCGATCCATGAGAAGAGACTTTGTGGGACATAAATGCCTGCCCTGAAGATGTCTGACATCGGCGCATAAGCTGCAGCGGTATCTTTGAGTTTTTGCTTGTCTTCTTCATTTACCAGAATTGTTAAGGTTTTGTCCATAGGCAGAATATCATGTCGCTCAAGTGACCCTAAGAGAGACGATCCCCCGAGGGCCCATCGGACTCCCTTGAAGTTCATTACTTTCATTAAACTTTCAAAAAAGCCCAGCAGCCCCTCGTGCTGCGAACGCGAGAGAGCCCGTTTAAAGGGGACATCTGCTGCTTTAGTTGTCTCCTTCTGCAGGGCCTCCCCTAGGAGCTCCCGCCTGCCCACAAACACCAAGGAGATCTCCGCGTCTTTCGCGTAGACTCTAGGGGTCTCCTCAAAAAGAAGGCTGCCGCACCTCTCAATGTCGACAGAGGACACTTCTGCTCCTGCGCTCTGCCGCAGCTGCTGCAGCTGCAGCAAAACGGGGAAGGTAAAATCGTTCCACAACAGCAGCAGCAGCCCGACGATCGACATGCCAAGGAAGAGACAGTACCGCTGATAGAGGCTTCTCCCATGCAGCCGCCTGAGCTTCAGAAATCTGAGGGCGTGGTATCCTCTTACACCGTCTGCAGTTGCTGCTGTTGGCAGCAGCATGGTGTATGTCTCCTTGCCCTTCCGAGGCGCATCAGGGTGTTTGTTGTGATTGTTTGAGGCCATTAAAGGAACCTCCCCTACCGTCAGCGTGCGCGCAAACCCCGGGGGCACCCGGGAGTCTGGAGTTGGAGCTAGAGGCATCGTGATGTGGCTGCTGCTCCTGTTGCTGGTGCTGCTGGTGTTGGTGCTGCTGCTCGTTGGCTTAGAGAGAGGCTGAGGGGACGAGCGAGAAACAGCTGGATAAGCTGCTCCTGATGCTTGTGCTACAGCAGCAGCAGCAAATGCAGCGGTAAGGTGAGGAAAAGAAAAGGGGGCGTGGAAATGAGTTAATGAAAGAGGGGTTGCTGCCTTGCTGCTGCACTTTCATGACGTCGCGTTGCTGCAGCAGAGGCAGCAGCAATAACACTGGTAAGTGGGGAAATACAGAAAGCAGCGGGAGGAAAAAACGTTCGGGTAAAAACACCAAGTGCGGGAATTAGCAAATCGCCACTCGATGCTCCAGTGAGCTGTGAGGGTGTAGAGAGGAGGTTTCGAGGCCCGGGAATATTACATTTATTTTTAAAAACTAAATGAAAATAGCGTTGAAAAAGGAAATATCAAGTGGGAACAAGAGACAGAACCTCCACGCTTTAATGCGTGTTCCTGTCGGCTCCCATTCGCTTGACAATTAACTAGCTGCCAGTCTTTCGTTGTCCTGTTCTTCCTGGTAGACACCCAAAGAAAATATAAATAGTCAGTTTAAATTGGTAATGGGAATCTGAATGGATTGGTTGGTGTGTTGCGGTACAAAAAGCTGCCCATACATCCCTAAAGTGTGTCGATTCCCTCTTAAGTAGATTGGCTCCAAGCCGCTTTGTTCGCAGTTCCGTGTGAGCCATTGTGTTTAATAATACTGATTTGTTTAATGTTCATTTGTAATTTAATTGCATTTAATTTGAAACGCCACGAAAATTGATATGCATTAATACAGGGGAAGCTTGCTAACCCGCATGGATTACTGGTGAGTCTTGCGCTCTCCTCTCATCAAGCACCACACAAAAACCAGGTAGATACAAGCAAACAGCCATTGCATTCAGAAGGAAGACAGCGTCTAACGCAACGCCAGGAGAGGCAGATCGGCATGCCGTCGAGTTAAGAATGTAACTAGCAGTTTAGGGAGGTGTTTCAGCCTTTTCAATGTACAAGCACTGCTACGCAGCGTTTTTTCTTAGGTATTTTTTGTCCCTCTTTGTACCTCGTAAACCGTCCTCTTTAATCCCCGCGTCAACAGTCTGCCTGTAGTGGGTTGTTCGCTGGTGCTGGCTTAAACACCTAAATAATCTGCGACGGGTGGGACGTGGGCAAGCAATAAATAGCACGGCAACACCTTAGGGTCCGTCCACTTCCGCTCCAAACGAGCGCAGACGCAGATGTACATACACGGCAGGGAAACGCTGCAAGCTTTCTGCAGTAGGCGCGGGGATTTGCTGTTCGTCTGCAGCGCGTTGCTGCAACCCGACGCCAAACCCTTCTGCTTGCTGACAACAACACTGAAAAGATGTCACCAAGATTTAGGAAATGCAGTAAAGCTATCCATCCTAAAGCGGTTTAGGAAGACAGTAGAGAGACTGCCAGGGAGTCTTCTGTGTCTCTATCCAACAGCCCGAGCTTGAGAAAAGTATTAGGTGCTGTTCAGAGGTTCTGGGGCCCTTAGGCGAGAGGAGACAGAAACGGCTGAAGGCCAGCCTTTAGCTGTTTCCGTCAAAACTTGGCAGCCAAATCTCCTGCCCTCACAAAGGCAAACACCTCGTCACCCATTTTGAGCTGCGACGCGTCCTCTGCGTAGCTCGAGTAAACAACTTTGTCTCCCGCGCTAATCTAAGAGACAGAGATAGACACCAAACACAAAACACCCAACATAGCAATAGAAGCAGCCACACGCGATTCAATTCGTAATGTTCTCGATTAGCAAGCAACGCAAAAGAGACAGACAGAGAGACAGCAGCAGCAGCAACAGTAGTAGCAACGACAGCAGCAGCAACAAGTCACGCCCACGTCCATTGGAGTCCTGGAAAGATTTTTGGTGAGTCTCCCCGGACCGGCAGCTATGACTTCCGCCTGCTGCAGCAGCCGCTGCTGCTGCTGCGGCATCAGCAGCAGCCCACCCGCGCTCTTCTGGGCAGGCTTTAGCAGACGCACAAAAACCCTGCAGCAGCAGCAGCAGCAACTAGACAAATTGCCTACATCCCAAACAGCAGCAACAGCAACTACAGAGATTGCCTACACCCCAAACAAAAGCAGCAGCAGCAGCAGCAGGACTCACGTGTCTCCGAGAGGCATTACATCCTTAGGCTTGAGGCTCTGGGGATCAGCCACTTTAGCGAGCAGATCGTCTCCAGAAAGCAACACGCAATCCGCCCCGTCATACTTCAGCTGAGGTGACAACAACACAGACAGCAGCAGCAAACTGCATCAGCAGCAAACTGCAGCAGCAGCAAACTGCAGCAAGAGCAAACTGCAGCAGCAGCAAAAACGCACTGTCTCCCCAGAGTGCTTGCTGAAGACAACGAGATCTCCAGCCTTCACGTCACACGCCAGGCGCTTCCTGCAGCATCAGCAGCAGCAACAAAAGTACAGCGCCTCTGCAGTCTCAGAAAACCTTGAGATTCAGCGCAGCAGCAGCAGCAGCAGGGACAGCAAAAACAACAGCAGCAGGCACAGACACACAGAAGCAATAGCAGCAAACCCACGAGACAAGAAAAACCCCTTTGCTAGCCAGCAGACAAAGTAGAGACACCAACTGCAGCAGCAGCACGGAGACAAACAGCACTAAGAGGTAAACAGCAGCAAGGCAGGCAACACGAAAAGGAGACAGGCGCAGCAGCAGTTTCTTTTAACAGCCACAGCTCCCGTTCTGTCTGTCTGTCTGTCTCCCCAGTTCCTCAGAGAGGAAACATAATTCTTTGAGCAAGGCCGAGTTGCTGCCTTTCTCAAAGGCCCCCGGGGAAAAGACAAAAGAAAACAGCAGGGCTGTCTCCTTTGTCTCTCTCTTTCCCGCCAACTACCATACCAGTGACACCCAGACCGCGAGTGACACGCTCAGCCGAGGCGGAAACACATGGACAAAGCAACAGCAGCAGCAACAGCAGCAGGCGCACCCTGTGTCGGCGTGAAACTCGCCAGGGCCTGTGGCAAGCACGCGACCCACGAGCTGCTCCCGACGAAACTGAAGAGACAGAAACAGACACAGTGTGGAGACAGAATGGAGACAGAGACAGATGCAGAGAAACAGAGACAGAGATGAAGACAGATATAGATAGAGAAATAGAGACAGAGCATACAGAAACAAACACAAGAGACAGAGAAGGCACAGAGAAACAGACATAGATGGAGACAGAGGAGACAGAGACAGATGCAGAGATAGAGACACAGATGGAGACAGATGCAAAGATGGACACAGAAGCAGAAACAGAGACAGAAACAAAGACACCCAACCCTACAGTGCCGCTGCTGCAGCGGCAGCAAGAGAGAGGAATAGCGCAGGGAAAGACGCGCAGAAGAAGTCAGTCGCAACGCAGCAGAGATAGATAGGCAAAACAGAGAGGAGACTGACAAAGAGACAAAAATAGACAGACAAAGACGGATAGAGACAGACAGAGACAGAGAAGGAAAAAGAGACAACGAGACGCGGCAAAGGCCGACGCAGCTGGCACAAGACGTGCAAAGGGAGAAGACACTTGAAAAGAGATGACGAGACAGCGCGTGGCCTCGCCTACTTCGGTCGGCAGCAGCAAGCCGCCTTTCGTCTGCGTCTCTGCATCAAGTTTCTGCAGTAGCACCATCCCACGTAATGGCACAAGGGGGCCCTCGATGGCCTCGCCATCCAAAGAATGGCTGCTGCTGATGCTGCTGCTGCTGCTTGCTGCTGCGGTTGCTGCACCACAACACCGCACATACCGCACCACGCCCGGCTCCTCCTCCGCATGCTGCCGCTGCTACTGCCGCTGCTGCTACTGCTGCAGAGATCAGAATGAGGGTTGTGGATGTGATAGCCCCAGCTCACCTGTTGTTGCAGCAGAAGCAACGAGGGGCCTCAGCGCGGCCTGGGGAGAAGACGAAACTGTCGGTACACTCTGCAGTAACAACAACAAATAGCAGCAGCAGTACATAGCTGCAGCAGCAATAACAGCAGCAACAGCAGAAGCGACGTACCTGCAGCACTGGGCTTGTCTGGGGGATGGCAAACGCCGCAGCTTGCTGCGCTGCTGCCGCTGCCAGCAGCAGCAGCATTAAAGCGTGTTGAGACAGCATGATGTAAACCCTATACCTTAAACCTTAAACCTGAACTTGTAGGCCTGGCGTATAGGCTCCCACTGTTAATTATGATACCGGGCTCCCGCCCTCAGTGTAATCGTAAGCCCAAAACCCTAAACCCTAAACCCTAAACCCTAGGCTCCAAACTCTAAGGCCTAAACCCTAAAACCTAAACCCTAAACCCTAAGGCCTAGGTGGGCGAGACACCCCACGTCGATGTCGGCAGCAGCTGGGGCGCTGGGAGGAAGAGCAGCAGCAGCAGCAGCAGCAGCAAGTTGCTGCCTTGTTAACAAAACAACCAAACGCAAAATGGAAGGAGAGGAAGATTTGCAGGGGGAGAACAGTCGCACCCGCCCCACACAACCCACTCCTGCTGCTGCTGCTGCTCCTGCTGCTGCTGCTGCTGCTGCTTGTAGGTTGCAGCCAACCCAGCAGCAGCTCAGCCTTCAGCTTTTTTAGGGCTTGCGGAGTTGCGCTGCTGTTGCTGCTGTCTTTTTTGTCTTTTACAAAACGAAGCCT
>NPHX01000580.1:134283-149485 GCA_002271815.1 Eimeria falciformis
GAGCAGGCCCTAGGGCAGCTGTCGGCGCTACAGCAGCAAAACGAGCAGCTTCGAACTAGCTTAAAGGATTGGCACAAGCCCAGCAGCAACAACAGCAACAACAGCAACAGCAGCAACAGCAGCAGCAGCAGCAACATCAGCAGCAGCAGCGGGTCTGTTGACTCGTTAACGAGCAGCGAGAAGGAAATGGTGATGTCTGTGGGGTTGCTGCTGCTGCTGCTGGTTGTTGGGACGTCTCTCTTTTTCTCCCTTGCTGCGAAGCGGCTGCAACAGCAGGTGCTGCAGCTGCCCCTGCTTGCCACGCTGCTGGGTTTGCTGCTGGGGGCTGTGCTGCACAATCTCCGCCAGCAGCACAGCGACAGACTGAGGAGCATTTTGGCGTTAAAAGAAGAAATCTTTTTTGTGTTGCTGCTCCCGCCTATTGTCTTCCAGGGGTACATACTACATACTACACACCCACACTTCCTACAAAACACGCTAGTTGCGGCTAGGGTTTAGGGCTTGGGGCGGTTTAGGTTTAGGGTTTGTGGTTTGTGGTTTAGGGTTTTTGGGTTTAGGGTTTGGGGTTTGTCGTCTAGGGTTTGGGGTTTGTGGTTTAGTGTTTCGGGTTTGGGGCTTGTGGTTTACGGTTTGTGGTTTACGGTTTGTGGTTTAGGGTTTGTAGTTTTTGGTTTTAGGGTTTAGGGTTTAGGGTTTGTGGTTTGTGGTTTAGGGTTTGTGGTTTGTGGTTTATGGTTTAGGGTTTAGGGGGCTTGAAATAACCGAGCAGCCATTTGCCTTCGCTTTCGTTGAAAACTTTGGAACAATTTTATGGCTTGCCGTAGCAGCGACTCTCGCCAGCACTTTCCTCATCGGAGGGTATATGCTTGCTGCAGGTGCTGCTGTTGCTGCTGCTGCGCCTGCGACTGCAGTTGCTGCTGTTGCTGCTACTGCGACTGCAGTTGCTGCTGCTGCTGCTGCTGCTGCTGCTGTAGTTGCGTTCCGCGTGTGGTTTTTGTCGTGTCGGGCTGCTGCTGCTGTTGCTGTTGTTGCTGCCGCTACTGGTGTTGCTGCTGTTGCTGTTGCTGCTGCAGGCGGTTTGTTGAATGGGGTGTCTCTGCCTCCTCGCCACGCCTTCGCCGTGGGTGCCCTTATCTCCTCCACTGATCCTGTGGCGCTCCTCAGTGCATTTAGGGACTTGAAGGCCAAACAAATCATCCACGTCCTCGTAAACCACAAACCACAAACCCTCGCTGCCTATCACCAACACGCAGTAGCTGCTGGTACTGCAACGGGATTTGCTGGGTGACATCCATCAGCAGCAGCTGCTGCAGCAGCACCAACAGCAGTAGCAGCAGCAGCAGCGTGTTTTGCATGAATGTGCATGCAGGTATTTGGAGAGAGTTTGTTAAATGACGCAGTGACGCTTGTGCTGTACAGGGCAGTTGTGGATGGCGGGCCTGAGCAGGGCCTTGCTGCTGGTGCTGCGTCCTTCCTTGCCACTTTTTCCGCATCCACTTCCCTTGGCCTTCTCACTGGAGCTGTTGCTGCTTTAGTACGCTGCTGTTGTTGTCGCTGAGGATATGAAGTGCTTTTCGGCGGCTTCTAGGGGATTTTGAGGACATAGTTTTTAGGTGGTGAGAGTTTACGGTTTAGGTTTTAGGGTTTAGGGTTTGGGGTGATTGTTTAGGTGTACAAGCACATCGATTGGCAGCGGGAGGAGAATCTTGCGATGGAGGTGGCGCTCCTTTTGCTTTTTCCTTGGCTGGCCTATCTGATAGCTGATGTAGGCAAGACTCCCAAGCCCTGGGCCTGACCACGAGGCCCTCCTGCTAATCCCTAAACACCTCTAACGAGCTGCCAGCTTTTCTGTCTCTTACCTCAAGTGCTGCAAAACCCTCAGCAGCAAAAGGAAGGGTTTAGGGTTTAGGATTTAGCGTTTGGTTTTTGTGGGGTGTCTAGGGGTGCGGCGGCAGCGGCATTGTGGCCATATGCTTTTGCGGGGTATCGATGGGGAAGTATGCCTTCCTCAACCTTTCACAGTCTGCGAAGGTGGCAGCATGCGGTAAACCCTAAACTCTCAACGCACCACGTTGCTTCTTTTGCTTCTGCCCATTGCTTGTCTCTCTTTATCTTTCTCTCTTTCGGTTTTTAGGGTTTAGGGTTTAGGGTTTTAGGGTTTAGGGTTTAAAGCTTAAGGTTTTGGGGTGTACGTGCAGCGGTGTTTAGGGCGTTTGCCTTGCTGGCTGAGACTGTGGTGTTTGTGTTTTTGGGGTTGGCCCCCTTTTTGTTTGACCTTATGCCTCTGAGAGAATGCGGGGCTTTTCTTGCTACCGGCATCGGCGCTATTGTTGCTGCCAGGTAACCCACCCAACTTTTCACCTCGGATCCGACAAACACCAAGGGTTTAGGGTGTAGGATTTAGGGTCTAGGTTTCAAGGTTTAGGGTTTGTGTGTGCAGGGCGCTAAGTGTTTATGGGACTTGTTTTCTTCTCAATCTTTTCCGTGGCCGCAAAAGACTGACCTCAAATGAGCAGCACGCCATTGCGCTCTGTGGCCTCCGTGGAGCCGTCGGTGCGTAATTTAGGGTTTAGGGTTTAGGGTTTAGGGTTTAGGGTGTAGGGTGTCTGTGTGGCGTCCTGCAGCGTTTGCCCTTGCTGAAAGGGCGCAGCACGACTTCGGCGGTCTCGAGGGGCAGGCCATCCTCACTATCACTCTCGTCGTCGCCTTAGCCTCAGTGCTTATCCTCAGTACGTCTGGAGTTTAGGGGTTGGGGTTTAGGGTTTAGGGTTTGGGGTTTGGGGTTTGGGGCTTAGCTGGATAATGGCTTTGAAACCACCTTGTGAAACGTCAAGGTGGCGATGAGGTGTAAGTACACCACAGCAGCAGCAAAAAAGGAATATTCCCTTGGATAGCGCTAGTTAAGATTTAAGGTTTAAGGTTTAAGGTTTAAGGTTTACGGTTTAGGGTATTGTGTCTGTCTGCTCAGCCCCTGCGCTGCTGT
The DNA here is from genome assembly GCA_002271815.1 of Eimeria falciformis. Taxonomy (NCBI): domain Eukaryota; phylum Apicomplexa; class Conoidasida; order Eucoccidiorida; family Eimeriidae; genus Eimeria; species Eimeria falciformis. The sequence continues at coordinate 137,267 of NPHX01000580.1, forward strand.
TTGCATTGAAGCCGCTGGGTGTCTTTTTGGAGGGGCCTGGCGAGGGCGAAGGAGCCCTGGAGGATGCAGCTGGCGGCTGCCTCCCGTTGAGCACCAGCAGCAGCAGCAACAACGAGAGGACAGCTGAGGAGGCCTGCAGCCAACTGCAGGAGCAGGAGGGCACCCGCTCGGCGTGGTGCAGGAACAATTGCTGCGCTTATCTACGCCGAAAGCTCGCCCTTCTCGATAGAAAGTGAAGCTTCTAAGTTTATTTAATTAATAATATTAGTTTGATTTATTTTAACTTCCTTTATTTTCAAAGAGACTCTCCGCGGTCTGCGGTATATGCTCAGGTACCTCATCCCCTTCTTCGCCAGCCGCCGCAGGCCACGCAGCAGAAGCGACGGGTCCTCTCTTGAGCTGCAGCATTTTGCAGATAAGCAGCAGCAGCAGCAGGAAAAACGGGCTTTTGGAGTGTATCTGCACCTCCCGCAGATTCCGGAAGGGCCAGAATGCGAGGAGACACCTGCTGGTGCGCTGGTGGAACATGGGGATCTGCTGCAGCAGCAGGAGCAGGAGCATGCGAAGCAGCAGCAGCAGGGGCAGCAGCAGCGGCAGGGAGTCGCGCTGCTGCTGCTATCCGATACAGAAGGGAGCTACCCAGGGTTAGGAAACGGGAAGATGGCGCTGCGGCAACGCCCCTTATCAGGAACGTCGTCTCCCGCGTCTTTGGGCAGAGTGACCCCGTCTTTAGTGAATGAATATCCTGCTCCTGCTGCTGCTGCTGCTGCTGTCTCAAGCACGGCCCCCGTCGGCGTGCAAGAGGCTGCAAGCAACGCAAAGAATGTCAGCCTTTAGGGTTTTTTGGCTGTGGTTGTCTGTTGGGATCGCCTGTGGTGCGTGGATACGAGGCACGACGGGGTGAGGCCTTTCTTTTAACGAACAGAGAAAGCAACGTTTAACAACAAAGATGACGTCGGGCCTCATGCCGCTGTCTCTGCAGCTAGCCCTCGCATTGCCGAGTCTGCAGGCAGGCAGCCAGGTATTTCCCTGGCTGCAGCACTTTAAGAAAAGTGCCTCCTTTGATAAAAGACACACTAGCACTGTGTATGCGTGTCTCCTTTTTCATTTCAACGCAAATCAGCAGCTCTTAGTGTTTTGAAAGACTTCTCGACTTCGTGGGAAACAAACGCTTGCGCCACAAAAGGCAACGCACTTAAAGATGCAATGCTTGACACATTAAAACCATCTCTACAGCAACACTCTCAGAGACTCTTGTGACCATCTGCCTTTGTCTCTGTCGCTCTGCCTCCGTCTTTCTGTTTCTGTCTTTGAACAAACCGCGCTGCGAGTGAAAGGCCTCAGCCTCAGCAGTTTTTCTCGCTTGTAGCGAGGCAAGCAACCAACTCAAAGCCTCTCTATAACCTTTGAAGTGCCTCAGCGAGATGCCTTTTTCTGCACGCATTTTTAATAAAATATTAAAGTTTTTAGTATTACATAGGTGATTACCAAAAAACAAAGACTAATCTCTTTCGAAGCTAAACGCAGCCAGCTTGCCGCTCAACCTTTGCTGGACTCAGCACCTGTGGGGAAACGCGGAAGGAAGGCTATAGGGGCCGCACTGAGGTGCGGCAGTTTGCGCTCCTGTGCTCCAGAATGCTTCCGAAATGCCACTAAAAGCACATTTGGACTGAAGGAGCACCAGAGGCCACACTGGATAGATACCTTATGGTCAATCTCTCTTCTCTTTTCTTGCCAGAATACGTTTCTGCCCCAAACAGGCCTACAGACAAGGCTCACTCCTGATTACAAAGCGCCGGCTGTAAGTGCGCTTCTAAGTAGACACCACAAAAAGGCTACTCTGCTGCGCCTTGGCAAGCAAGACAAACACCGAGGAGTTGGCCTGCTGCTCCTGTCACACGGGCCCAGCCATTCCACTCACAGATCCTTTAAAATACTTCCGATCCGAACAAACAGAGACAAACTCAGCAGTAACAAAACCAAGCTTTATTCACCTTCTACAAACACTGCGTGGCTCTTCGGGAACATTCACGGAAAGTTTGCCTGCCTGCTAAAAAGCAAAGAAACAAATGAAAAATCGACAGCACAGGTAGTTAAAGAAAATTCATCTACCGGTGAATTTACGGGGTGCTTCTCCCCACGTACAACCCCACTCCAAATACCAAAATCGCTGTACAACACTACGTTCTACATGGATTCTGCGTTTTTCAGGGTCCAAGCACATAAATGAAGCATCAGATCATTTCCTAAATATTAAAATGTTTGCAAAAGTAAAAAACAAAGCCGAATTCTTGTAATTTGTGCTCTTCAAGCAACCCCTAGCGACCATTCTGCGAGGCAGCGCAACCGCTGCTCACAGCAGCCACTCAGCATCATCAAAATTGTTGCAGGAGGCAAGTGTCAGGTTGCTTCTTTGGATTCCGACTTTGAGATTTGTTTCCTGATTTTAGAGAGGACAAGACGCAGAAATAGAGGGTTTATAAATCCGTATTGTCTTGGCGCATCTGGGAGCCAGCGGCCCAGAGCCGACGGACGATCGTTGCGTCACTTCCTGTTTTGTTTTGTCTTTTTAGGGTTTTCCCACTGCAAATAATTGACTGATTAATATTATAGGTTTTATTTTGGGCTTACGATTGGCTTCACGAAGCGCAGACGGACTCCTCGTTTGTGTACCAGAGCTATAGGCGAAGGTGATTCCTGAACTGATTCCTGTTTTGTTCCCTGTTCCCCGCCCCCCCTTTCCTGTGATGGAAAAGCTCAATGGGCCTCAAATGGCCTCCGAGACCGCCAGCACCACCAGCGGCGATGGCAGCAAACTGGAGTCTCAGATGTACCACCAGTTGCGAAAGTTAATTAACGTGGTGGTAAGCATAGCGAGCGGTCTGCCGCTCCTTCCCCTTCCTATTCCTTTCAATCTTTGTGGAGGCCAACAAGCGATAAGCAGGGCCCTGGCGACCCTCTGCCTCGTCGAGCAATCAGTCTCCCCACTTAAAGGCTGCTAACAGCAGTTGATGGTCTGAAGCAGCAGCGTATCTCTTTCGTTGCTGCTCCGCGGCTTTGTCTGGCTGGCCATGGTGTAGGGTTTGAGCAGAAATGCTGAGGCTCTCCTAATGAGGCACAGCGTCGCTGCATGAGAGAGCAGTGAGAGATCTTTCTTCAGCATCAGCAGCTAGTCTTTAGCGTTGGTGTTGGATTGGTGATTCATCGCTTGGGTTGGGTGCTGCAGGATGAGCTCAGAGACTGCGGAGTGCAGCAATGGATCCAGCTGCCACGCATCTGCGTGCTTGGCACGCAGTCTGCGGGTGAGCGAGGATGCTGGGCAGGCCTTCTGAGGCCTTCTGTACAAGCAGAAGTCAAGTCACAGAATGCCTTGCCGCACAAAACAAATCTCGTTTAGCTGCTCTATCTGCTGCACTTTCTCTGCGTTCAGGGAAAAGTTCTGTCTTAGAGGCAATCGTTGGTGTGGACTTTCTGCCCCGCGGCGATGGCGTTGTCACAAGGCGGCCTCTGGAATTGCGTCTTGTCCACCTCCCCGAGAGTAAGCTATCCAGCTAGCTGGCTAGCAGATGTTGTTGCATGCCCACATGGCAGCTTCAGTCACGTCTGGCTAGCGGAGTGTCTATCTCCTTTACTGCCATTGCATTCTCGCTCTGCTTTCCTTTCGTTTTTGCTTGTCTCCTTTCAAGTTGTTTGTCTCAAACTTGTTTGTGACCTCGTTGTGTCCAGCTGAGCACTCGCCAGAGGAGGCTTACGCAATTTTCGACACTTGCAAAGAAAAGAAATACACAAACTTCGAAGAAGTGCGGAAAGAGATTGAGAGGCTGACAGACGAGGTGGCAGGTGGGCCTTTTATCTGGGGTGTACAGACAGCTCGTCTAACCCCCCTGCAGCTCAGAAGGAGACAATTTCTGTGGGATTGGGATCGCTTGTGCATCTGTTAGTGGCTGAAGTGTCTCATTAATTGCGTTTTAAATCGCCCTTTTGTGTTTTTTAGGAAAGAACAAAGGCATCGTGGATTCGCCCATCGTCCTGACTGTCTACGCCACACGCTGTCCGGATTTGTCACTTATCGATCTTCCGGGCATCACGCGCGTCCCTTTGAGAGGCAGCGATCAGTCTGACGACATTGAGGCTCTCACGAGACAAATGGCCCTGAGGTCCGGTGCTGCAGCAACTGTCTCCTGTGCTGCATGCGGGCAGCAGCAGCAAAAGGCGTCTATTTTTTCCCCTGTCTTCCTCCTGCTTGGCTGTTTGCTGCTGCCAGGCTGCTGCCGTCTCCTTCTTTAGCTTTCTCCGTTTATTTGCTGCTGCTGTTGGTTTTCGTCTTTGAATGTGCAGATACGCAACAGACCCAAGGACCATTATCCTCGCCGTGCTGCCTGCCAATGCAGGTGAGGAGACAAACAGAGACACCCAGTTTTCAGAGACTCGCGCCTCCCTCATACCTGAAGAGCTATTTGTGTCGTTTTGGTGGCCAACGGTTTTGTAGCTTTACTTATAAGGTGTTTGCTTTGTTTACTGTCTCCTGGCGTCTCCTGTGCAGACATGTCTACCTCTGACGCATTGCAGCTAGCACGCCGCGTGGATCCCCGGGGAGTCCGGACCATTGGTGTTATCACGAAAGTCGACTTGATGGATAAAGGAACAGACGCGTCGAAAATGCTCTTGGGCGAGGAGATTCCTTTGCGGCTCGGCTATACTGGTAAGCAGCAGGTGTCTTCTTTTGCGATCCGTCTCCTCCTGGGCAGACAGAAAGACGCACCTGCAGCAGCAAAGAGGGAGGTCAGCAGCAGCCTTTCAGCGTCTCTGTCAGCACTTTGTGCGTCACCTTTTTGCAGGAGTGAAAAATCGTTCTCAGGCGGACATTAGAGCCGGCAAGAGCGTCCAAGCTTGCCTTGAAGATGAGCGGAGTTACTTTCAGTCGCATGCAGTGTATGGACACATGAGCAACCAATACTTTGGCATTCCCTCTCTGGTGGAGAAGCTAACTCGCGTCTTGTTTTTGCATATCAAACACGTCCTCCCCGAAATCCGCAGGGAAATCCAAACAAAGGCTCGCGGAGTTCAGGGCCGCATCTACGAGCTGGGCGAAGTAAGCTTTTTACCACCCTGGGATCGGTTTGCTCCAGCATGTGCCATCTGCTCCTTAGGAACAGAGAGAGGAGACAGAGAGACATGCTGTTCTCTTTAAGGAGCTTGCCAGCTTAGTGTCAGCATTGTCTCCGTTTGGCGCATATGCAGGGGGTGCCCGTGGAGACGCGAGACAGAGCGCAGCTTCTTTGGACAGCAATTACAGATTACGTGGAAGTTATTAAGAGCGGAATTCGCGGAAAATATGACAAAAGACTGCAAAAATACTTCGACCAGGTTAGCCCACTGACTTAGTACAGACAGACAGAGTTAGAGACAGAGAGACAGAAACAGACGCCATCATCTGCAATTGCAGAGCAGCAAGTCACTTCGGGCAACTTTCTGTCAACTTTGGCAGTAAATCCGCCGGCATAAATAAACAAAAACAAAGGAAATGCTGGACAAGGCAGGGGTGCTGTTCTATGCAAATCAGACAGAGACCTTTTGTGGCAACGAGTGGATGCATGCTTTGTCGTCTTTGGGGCTTTGTTTGCCCTTCTTCGCTCGCAGGACCAATGCCTCACGATTGGCTCGTGCATCCGTCACGAGTATATGACCTTGCTTGAGGATTTCTGCGACAAAAGTATTTCTGATGAGATAACCGACAAACAAGTTGAAAACGCCATCCGTCTTCACGAGGGAGAGTCGCTCCCAGGCTTTCCTTCTCCCGACACTTTTGAGCACCTCATTCTTCCCTATCTCCGAAAACTGTCTCCCCCCGTTATGGACTGCCTCGGTGAGCAGCAGAGAGAAGAAAGAACTGCCGGGGTTCAAACCCGCGCGACGCAAAGTCCTCAGCTGTCTCCTTCCTGAGGGTGCAAACCCCAGTTTTCTGCGCTTGTTTTTCGGGTGTATGTACACCGCAGACCGCGTGGCGCAGACGTTGGAGAGTCTGTCGCAGCGCGTAGCAGGGAGAGTTTTCTGTCGGTTTCCGGCTTTGGCGGAGAGAGTGCTGGAAATATCTCAGGAGATTTTGCTGCGCGAAAAGGAGAACACGAGGGAAATTTTGCAGCATGACGTTGATGCGGAAATGGGCTATCTCTTCACGAATGACGAACGGTTAGCTGCTGCTGCAGCCCTTCTGTCTCCTCTTTAGATTGGTATAAACGCGCATGTTTCCCACATACAGCTGCTGCTGCAGTTGTCTCCCTATACAGTCCACGCGCAACTCTGCGTGTTTTCTCCTTTGCTGCTGCTGCAGCTATCTGCAAGATCACGGAACGATGATAACGCAGCAGCAGCTGACGCTGGAGCAGCTGCAGCAGCAGCAGCAGTTGCTGCAGCAGCAGCAGCAACTCGGCATAGGGCTCGATGGGAGACCCATTCAACAGCAGTCCCACGCAGAAAGGGCGCAGCAGATGCTGCAGCAAGTCCAGTCGCAAGTCAGCACTCTTTGGCAGACTAAAGACAAGAAGAGACCCATTTACAGCGGTCAGCCTTTTCACCCCCAATGTCCGCTTCTGCTGCAACTAGAACTGTGCTGCTATTGCTGCTGTTGCAACTAGAGCTGCGTTGCTGCTGCAACTAAAACTGTGCTGATGTTGCTGCAACTAGAACTGCGCTGGTGCTGCTGCTGCTGCTGGCACAATTGTGATTTTATTTGTTGGGAGTTGTCTGCGCAGAGCAATTTATTCAGGAGATCCGCAAGCGGCTGGATGCTTACTTTGGTTTGGTCCTGCATAATGTCAGAGACACGGTGAGAGGAGCAGCTGCCAAGAGCTGCTGCGGCCCCATCCCTAGCAAATTCGATAGTTTACGCCGCTGTGATTTATCAGGTGAATGTACATCAGCATGCGCCGATTTTGAGTAGTTATCTTCACCCTAGGCTGCTGCCCGATGCTAGGCGTAGAGGCACCATGAGCTTCTCATGCTCCTGTTTGCTGCGGCATCTTTCTGAGTAGCATTAATTATTTTCTTTACGTATTCATTTCCTCATATTTATTTATTTATATATTCATGATTTTATTTATTACTTTATTTATGTTTTAAATTATATACATTTATTTATATTTTTATTTGTTTGCTTATTTATTTTTTTATTACTCTATTTATTTAATTATTTAATTTTCTATGTTGTTTAGTATTATATGTATAAATTAATTCATTCACTAAATATAAGTATATTTATTAATATGTTTATTTGCTTATTTATTTGTTTGTGCTGTCAGGTGCCAAAGAAAATCGGCTTCTTTTTGGTGCGGCAGTTGCAAGACAAATTGCAGTTTGAGCTTTACAACAAGCTGAACGACGAGCAGCTCTTCTCGTCTCTTCTAGGGGAGGTGCGATTCCTTTGAGAATTTTGCTGGCTCTTGTGTTCTCTTCTGCATGCGCCTTTCTTCTGTCTCTTTCTGGCTGTGCTTGTTGCTGGGAGTCACAGTGTCTCTGTCTCGTGTATCTGCTGACTCTTATGTCTCCTCTGCCTATTCCGTCTCTGCTGCAGCCTTCCCATATCGTTGAGGAGCGTCGGAGCCTCATAGCTCAGCTTAACACGCTGAAGAAAGCTGCTGCTGTTCTGCAGCGCGATCCTCAAATAGCAGGTATCTACTGTCCCCTTATTTGTCTCTCATTGTCTCATTGCCCTCATGTGGGTTGCTGGTGGCTTAGTTTCCTCCTTTTGTTTTCATCTTTCTTCTGTCTCTTCTCGTCTGCTGCTGCATGCAGCCCTAAACTATGAAACTGTAGACGCGATGTTCGATTCTGACCTCCGCGAGTTGCAGCGCGGTAACTCGCAGCAGCAGACGTCTCCCGGCTCTGCAGGGCTGCCGCAGCGGCAGCAGCAGCAGCAGCAGCAGCAGCTGAGACAGCAGCCTGAAAGCCTCCGCACGGCGAATGGGGTTCCGCCTCCCCGTAAGACATGCATTTGTTTGTTCAGATGTAGTTGCGAGTTTATGGCTAACACGTCGACCAGCCATAGCTTTTTACTCTATAGCTGTTTTTTCTGTTTCTGTGCTGCATGCGGCAGCTCCTTCAGCCGTAGGCTCTTCTAGCAGTGGAGTTTCGCTGTTTGGCGCGCCGCAGCAGCCAGCACCAGCAGCCCCAGCAGCAGGTAAGGCAGCTCCTAGGCATGCGTGCATGCACGTCTTTGCCTCTTCTTGGGGCTGCATGCGCAAAGCCCCAAAGAAACCTCAGAAATGCCAAGAGGGTTTGCAGCTGCGTGTGCGTCTGCTGCCTTTCACAGAGAGCCGAGGAGCACCCAACGCACGCCATCTCTTTGAGCGGCCCGTCATGTTTCAAGTGAGAATCTTTTGCTTGCGATGCTTTGCCGTCTCTACTCCTGCTGCTCTTGTCTCCAGAGGAGACGCGAATGCTCTTCACAGGGCATGCGCTTTTAGAGGCTTTGGGGCTTTACTGCAATAAACTTACGGGGGTTTGCAGCTGCGAGTTTGGGGTTTGCTTCTGAGGCGCCACTCTACTACGCCTGAGACAGGACAAACATTTGTCTCTTTCTCATTTGTGCGTCTCTGTCATTTGTGTCTCTTACATTTGTCCCTTTTTGTTTTTGTGGCTCGTCTTTGTGGCACTCAGACTGCGTCCAATCCGCTCTTCAACGACTAATCTCTTTTTCAAGTTTGCTGTCTCTTAAGGCATGTCTCCGCCGGAAAGAGGGAATGTGTATGTCTCCCTCTTGAGGTGTACAGACAGTTGATGCGGCTTTGGATATGCCGCGTCTTTGGTCGCCTTGTCACTTCGTTCCTTTTGGGTTGCACTGCATGCTGAAGCCCGCCAGACAACGCATGCCGTCTGCAACTTGCAGTTCCTTTTGTGCCTTGTCCTTGTCGTGTCTCCGCAACAGAGCAGCACTTGGTGTCTCCTTCGCGGCATGCATGCAGCAGAGTCTTCGAGGCCGTAGGTGCGATCGTAGGATCGTAGGCAGTCTGCTTTGGGCTTTAGAGGCGGGGAGCAGCAAAAGTGCGAATTTTGCCGATTGGTGGCACTAGCGCTTATTAGTTGAGGCTTTCGGGATGGCAGCAATAATAGAGCTCGCCTCTGCCGAAAGGGGACAAACTGAATAGACGCAGTTGACACGCAGTAACAAGCAAGCCCTGTTGAGGCTTTTATCAACGCACACGAGCATCAAGCAAAACGCTCTAAAGCATTTTCTTCCGCATTGGACACCGCTAATCCACGGGTATTAGAGAAAAAGTCTCTGTCTCCTTCTGTCGTCTCAGCTGTCTCTTTTCCCTTGTCTTTCTGTCTCTGCTTGTGTCTCTCGCTCTCTGTTTCTCTCCCTACGCAAAGCTAGCGTTTTGGTCTAAGCATCTGCCGGCTCTTCTTCCTTCTCCAAGAACCTCTTGGTACGCCAAGCGCTAGAGAAAAACTGGCGATACAGCAGCACCAGCAACAACAGCAGCTCTGGAAGGGCCCTAATGGTTTGGCGTATCTCCATAAAGAGGCTGAGTAGCAGCTAAAGTGCATGCAGGTTTTCTGATAAAGGAGAGACGAGGCCTCTCGCGAGATTCTGCAGAGGGCTAGAAAAGGGACTCAAGAGTGCAAAAGAAGACAGTAAGGGGGCAGTGAGAAGACATGCATACGGAGATACAGCACTGGTAGCCAGCAGAGACTTAGATGGCGATGCAATCAGCGTTTGCGACGTTGCGGGATTTTTCTAGTTGAAGTTGGCGGCCAAATGGCTTGCAGACACCTAGCCTTTGCTTTATAACACTGACCCGTTTACAAAGCACAGCCAGCTGAGCCTCCGTCTTTATCTAATCCCTCTTTTTGAGACATTGGAGACCCGCACACAGGCATGGCTGACAGCGCGTGGTAACGCTGCGAAAAGTCGGTGTTGAAGGCGACACCCTCGGCAAACCCAAGAAAACGAAAATTTCCTTTAAAGACTGACAGAAAGTTTCTGAAGTTTCTGCCGGACTTCTCCGGCGCTTTCGGCGCCTTGCAGAGAGCCTTGCCTGGAGGCAGTTCGCGTAGTAAATGCTGAGTAAATCGAAAAAATAAAAGTGCTGTATTTGCATTCGCCACACAAAATAAATAAATTGATGAGAGGCTTCCAACGGCGTTTCTTCAAAGCGCAGCATGCGGATGTCTCTTGAAAGGCTTTCATATCTCTTGGGTGCAGCCTAGTATGTAGCAAGTGGGGACGGGCTGGAGACAGTGGAGACACTTCAACACCCAAATCCGCCAACAACGCAGACACAGGGACCGCCGCCAGAAACTAGAGTGTCTCTCCTGGTTGCTCTTCAATCTCCACGGTGTCTCCGCTGCAGTGGCAAGCCCCCTGTCTCTCTGTCATTATGTCTATGTCTGTCTCTGTCTAGCCCTGTCTCTGTCTCTCCCTTTTTCTGTCTCTCTCTCTCTGTCTCCCTCCGTTTTTGTTTCGGCCTGTCTCTGCCTCTATCTCTGTCTCTGCCTTTCTCTTTGTGCCTGTCTCTCTCTCTGTGTCTGTCTTCTTCACTCTGTCTCTGTCTCCGTCTCTGTCTGTCGCTCTCTGTCTCTATGTCCGTCTGTTTGCCTGTCTCTGTCTCTATCTCTCGCTGTCTCTGTCTCTGTCTCTCTCACTCTCTCTGTCTCTTTCTTTGTCTCTCTGTCTGTCTGTGCCTTTGTCTCTGTCTCTGTATTTGTCTGCCCTTGGCTCTATCGCTGCCTCTTTCTGTCTCTCTCTGTCGCTATGTCTCTACCTGTCTCGCTTTGTCTTTATCTCTGTCCCCCTCTGTGTTTCTCTCTGTCTGTCTCTGTCTCTTATATCTTTCTCTCTGTTTTTTTCTGTCTGTGTCTCTCCCTGTCTTTTTCTGCTTCTGTCTTTGTCCCTCTCTCTCTGTCTGTGTCTTTCTCTTTGTCTGTGCCTCTGTCTCTCTCGGTTTCTGTTTGTGTCTCTCTCTGTCTCCGTCTTTGTATTCGTCTGTCACTGTGCCTGTCTCTCTGTCTCTCTCTATGTGTCTCTGTCTCTCTCTATGTGTCTCTGTCTCTCTGTGTCTCTGTCCCTGTCTCTGTCTCTGTCTGTGTGTCGCTGTCTCTGATTTTATCTCTGGCTCCCTCTGTCTGTCTCTGTCTTTTGTTGTCTCCGTCTCTAATTTTGTTTCTGTCTCGCTGTGCCTCTGTCTCCGTATTTGCCTGTCTTTGTCTCTTCGTGTTTCTGTCTCTCTGTGTCTCTGTCTCCGTCACAATCCGTGTCTGTTTGTCTTTGTCCCTGTCTGTCTTTGTCTTTGTCTCTCTCTGTCTCTGTCCCTCTTTGTCTCTGTTTCTGACTCTGTCCCTCTTGTCTCTGTTGGTCTTTGTCTGTGTCTTTGTCTCTCGCTGTCTCTGTCTCTGACTCTGTCTCTCCCTGTCTCTGTCTGCTTTTGTTTCTGTTTGTCCTCGTCTCTCTCTGTCTTTCCCTGTCCTTGTTAATGTCTCTGTCTCTGCCTCTATTTCCGTCTCTGTCTATCTTTGTCTCTGACTCTATCTCTGTCGCTCTCAATTTCTGTCTCAATCTCGCTCTATATATATCTCTCTCTTTCTATCTCTGGCTGTCTCCGTCTCTGTTTTTGTCTCTGTCTCGTTCTATGTTTCTTTTCGTCCCTGTCTGTGTCTCTGTGTCTCGCTGTCTCCGTCTCTCTTTCTCTTACACATGTATATGGAAGGAAATATACGATATATGCATGGAAATATACAAATGCAGATATGAATGCCTTTCCTTAGAGTTACATATAAGGATTCAAGATGTTACATTAAGGTATATAATTGTTGTGCTTTTAAAGCCAAAACGTGGGTTACACTAAAGGATATAAGTCTTGTGTCTATTAGGTCTAAACGTGGAGGGTTTAGGGCCCCGTGAGATTTTTGCTCTTTTTTGTCTCCATGTCACTGCATTCCTCTGAAATGTTTAGAAAACAGCTTTCAATTCTTCCATCTGATGTCGTCAATATCCCTACAGCCTTCTGTTCAATAGACGTATGACACTTTTCAGTCGCCGTAGTCATTGTATATATACATTTATAAACATGCGTTGTTTTGGGATTAGTTTGCGGTACGATGTTACACACACATGCAAACTGTATTTAGGAAACTATTGTGCACGGGTTTGTGCATGTTTGTCTAGTTCCGGCCTTGCCGTCGTTCATACTGCGTCTAATGCACCGGATCCCATCTGAACTC
>NPHX01000582.1:13348-25866 GCA_002271815.1 Eimeria falciformis
CGCACCCTGCTGATAACGGGGCCGAACATGGGCGGCAAAAGCACCCTGCTGAGGCAGACGGCCCTTTGTGCCATCTTGGCGCAGATTGGCTCTTACGTCCCTGGTGGGCCTAAACCCTAAACCCTAAACCCTGTTTCTAGGGTTTAGCTTTTGCGGTGTATTTGCAAAGCGCCGCACCAGAAGCATTTAGGGGCTAGTGTCTCCTTTCCTGCTAAAAGGGTTTCTAGGGCTTTTAGGGTTTAGGGTTTAGGGTTTAGGGTTTGTGGTTTGTGGTTTGCAGCTTCTGAGTGCGTGCTGACGCCCATTGACAGAATTTTCACCCGCTTAGGAGCAGAAGATTACATTTTGCAGGGCAGCAGCACTTTCTTTGTCGAGCTGTCCGATGTGGCTGAGCTCACCACCCATGTAGGTTTAGGGTTTGGGGTTTGGGGTTTAGGGTTTGGGGTTTAGGGTTTAAGGTTTGGGGTGTATCTGCAGCACCAAATTCCTTTTGGGCGGGCCTCCGCGATTCGAGGGCCTTTTGCTGCTCGTCTTCTTCTCTCAAATGTTATATTTTGGGCTTCTCTCATTTAAATGTTCTTGGCAATTTGAAAACTAGAAACTGTTTCTTTTTCTGTTTGTTTTTTTGTTTTTGTGTTTTTGCTTGTTTTCGTTTTCTCTTTTTGGACTTGACGATTTTGATATTTTGGGTTTTTCTTTGGATTACTTGACATTTATTTGTAATCATTTTGAATTATTTATTATTTATTTTGAATTATTTATTATTTATTTTGAATCAATTTGTTTTTGTTTTTGTGGCTTTAGGGGACTCGATATTCCCTGGCTTTAATTGACGAGCTTGGGAGAGGCACGTCAACCAGCGACGGAGTGGCCATTGCCCTGGCCACCGCAGAATATATCACAGACAACATCCGGGTGAGGAGACACACGGAAATGGAGACAAAAGAGACAGAGCGATAAGAGAGAGACAGAGACAAGGCAGACATAGATAAACAGAGACAGAGATAAAGGGAGAGCGAGACAAGAGAGACAGAGACAAGAGAGACAGACAAAGAGGCACAAAGCCAAGAGGGAGACAGAGACAGCGACAAACCTTTTAGAGTTTCCTTTCCCTACTTTGTGCATTTCTCTTTATATTTTTTTTAAAGTCACTCGGGGCTGTCTTTGCGCGGTGTACGTACACCGCGGGTGGTGTGTTGTGGCGCGTGTGTTGGGGTGTACGTACAGTGCAGGTCCTTGTTTGCAACGCACTACCACATGCTGTGCTACGAGCTGCGGCAACACCCAGGAGTGTTAAATGCGCACTTGGGGGCTGCCGTCGAGGAGGAGACAGTCTCCTTTAGGTACAAAGTCAGGGAGGGCATTTGCCCAAATTCTCACGGCATCCTTGTGGCCAAACTTGCAGGCATTCCACAGGCCGTTTTAGAGTAAGCAACTGTCTCCGTCTATCTCCTCCTGTCTCCTGCCTCCTCATGTCTCGTTCTGGGTTTTTCTGTCTCCTTCTGTCTCCTGTCTCCTCCTCTTTCCTTCTATCGCCCGTCTCCTCCTGTCTCCTTGTCTGTCTCCTGCCTCCAACTGTCTCCCGTCTCCATCCGTCTCTGCCTGTCTCCAGCTCTCTCCTCCTACCTCCGTTTGTCTCCTGTCTCTTTCTGTCCCCATCTGCCTCCAGTCTCTTTCTATCGCCTGTCTCCCGTCTGCTTCTGTCCCCTGTCTCCTGTCTCCTCCTGTGTCCTGTCTCCTCCTGTCTCCCTACCCTTTTTCCCTACCACGTGCCACCCCTCGCTTGCCCTATGTTCTGTCTCCTTGAATGTTTGTCTCCTTTGTCTCCTCTGTCTCTCTTTGCTGCAGCTGCGCTGCTGAGCAGTCCCAGGTGCTGCAGAAGCAAGCAGCACAGCAGCAGCGGGACGCTCGCATCCGTTCGGTTGCTGTTGCTATTCTAAGGGCCTTGGCCTCAAAGCCTAGGGATCTGGAGTGTATGTACACCCGGTTGAGAGCTGAGTTGCTCTCCGACGCCGAGGAACAGCAATCAGCAGACACCGCTGCTGCTGCTGCGCTGTCTGCAGCAGCAGCAGCAGCAGCAGAGTGATCCTTAGCAGCAGCAAGCGGCGAAGCAGGACACGCCAAGCACGTTCTTTAAGGAAGCCCTCTGAGGAGCCTCCCTAAGTTAAGGGGCCCCCCCAGTTTTCTGGGGGTGGCTCGGGGCCCCCAGTCAAGTGTGGGGCTGCATGCATGTTTGGATTGGTGCGAGTCGCACCAAAGCCACCTGAGACAAATGCACTGCTAGCTAATTCCTGTCTGCTCTACCGCTGCAGCAGCAGCAGTTGCTGCTGCTACTACTACTGTTGCTGCTGCTACCGCTGCTGCTGCTGCTGCTACTGCTACTGCTTAAGTTGGTACTAGTGGTATTTTTGCTGTGTCTGCGCTGCATCACTTTCCGAAAATGTTGCACGTCAAAGACAAAAGGAAAAACAGCCCAAACAGCAGCAGCGGCAGCTCCTGCTGCTGCTGGGGTGTGCAACTTTTAGTCTCGGGGACGCAGCTAGAGTGTCTTGCGGTGAAGGATGCTTGGCCCATACTCCTCGTATTCCTATCAACGCACACAAACCCCAAACCCTATGCAGCAAATAACACGTCCTCCTCTCTAGGTGCCCAGCGAACTGCTGCTAAATTCGTCTCCCCTTGCCTTGGCTAGCTGCATGTGTAAGAGGGTTGGCCAGCTAGCTAGCTAGCTAGCTGCAAAAAAGAGGATTGGCTCGCTGGCTAGCTAGCTAGCGGAGTGTCTTTGGGTAGCTGACCTGTTTGGCCACCCACATCTTCTTGAACGTCGAAAGAGACGCCAAAATGGAGCCTCCAATCCACGTTGAGAATTTGCGCTCGGGGGGGGCCGAGATGCGAATCTGCATGCAACGCATGCAGCCCCAAACAGAACCAAATGCATGCAGCCCGTCTTGCATGCAGCTCCATGCACGCCTCAACTTTAAGCGTAAAATCCCCGAATAAGAAAGGCAGAAAGAGAGAAAGCAAAAAGAAGTTCAGCAAAACACAAACAGAGACAGATGGAGACAGAAACAGAGACAGACAGAGACAGAGAGAGGCAGGCAGATAGATAAAGAGACAGTCAAAGAGGGACAGAAAGAGACTGCTAACCTTGATGTCTTTTGGTGCGAGCTTTCGAACTTCGTTAAGCAGACGATCGCCAAAACCGTGAAAATATGTACTGCCTGGAAAGAGGGACAAACGGAGACACACAGAGACAGATGGAGACAGAAAGAAACAGATAGAGACACATGGACGCAGAGACAGATAGAGACACGTGGAGACAGAGACAGATCGAGACAGAGACACAGAGACAGATACACACCGAGACAGAGTGGCAAACGCGGATGGAGATAGACAGAGACAGAGACAGACAGAGACAGACAGAGACCGAAAAAGACAGACAAATGCGTGTCTCCTTTTGTCCTCACCGCCAGCCAAGACGAGTTGCGTGTAAAGCGTCTTCCTTAAATCGAGATCAGCGCGGGAGATGGAAGTGGCAATCAACTCATGAACCCCTGGAGACATACAGAGACAGATAGAGACACACGGAGACAGATAGATACAGGAGACAGAAGGAAACAGATGGAGGCAAAGGGAGACAGAGACAGAAGGAACAGACGCAGCAACAATGGCTTAGCCCCAAGTCAAGCAAGCAGAGAAAGAGCCAACTCGGGACAGGGAGCGAGGAGCAGGAAAAGAGACAAAAGGAGACAATTACAATACGAATCTGCTGCTGCAGTTGCTGCTGCTGCTGTTTGTAGTGTACAGACAGCGAAACTTACCTGGATATTCGAGTCCGATGACAGCTGGATGGAAAAGAATCTCAGGGGCTCTGTAGCGCTCAGCTCCAACCTGAGGAGCCACAAAAAGAGACAATTTGTCTCCTTGTATTTCTCCTCTCTCTCCTTGTCGTTCTCCTCCTGCCTCTCGTCCCGTTTGCTGGCAGGCTTTTTAAAGGCACGGAAATGGAGAGGAGACAAGGAGACAAAGGAGACAAACAAGGAGACAAACAAGGAGATTGAGAGGAGGCCGAGAGGAGACAGACAAGGAGACGGAGAGGAGACAAACAAGGAGATAGATGGGAGACAGACAAGAGGACAAAGAGAGAGAGAGAGAGACAGAGGAAATTCAAGGATATGAGAGGAGACAAGAGGAGGAGACACACAGCGGAGAGCCACAGAGAGAAAGACAGAAACAGACAGACACACGCGAGGAGACAGGAAAACAGAAGCCGACTGCATAAGAGACACAAAGACAAAAAGAGACAGACACAGAGACAAAAAGAGACAGACACAGCGAGAGGAGACAGAGATGGAGGGAAAGAGACAGAGAGTGACTGAAAGAGAGAGTAAAAGAGACAGGAGACAAACCGAGAGGGTCGTTCCGTCGGGAAGTCTGAAGGGGTAACCACCTCCGCTCTTCTCAAAGCTTGCGGTCTCTTCCTTCTGGGGATTGAACGCCACGTAACAAGCCTGCTCCTTTATCTGACGCACTACCTCGTACTCAGCCTGAAACGCAAACCCTAAACCCTAAACCCTAAACCCTAAACCCTAAACCCTCAACCCTCAACCCCGAAGAGAGAAAGAAATGAAGCAGCAGCCTAGAGAAGGCGCAAAAAGCACCAAACCCTAAACCCTAAACCCTAAACCCTAAACCCTAAACCCTGACCGAAGTATGGAAGACATGGCCGGCCCTTCTAAGGAGGACAGCCAAGTGCTCGGTAATGTCTCTGCCAGCAACATCTGCGCGGGTAATTGCATGCGACAAGGCAAAACCCTCCACAACGGGAACCGCGTGGGAGACTCCGTCTCCGCAGTCCAGCACCAGACCAGTGGTCCGCCCGCTGCTGTACCTGCAGAGACGCCAGGAGACACGAGGAGACAGAGAGAGGGAAATGCACAGGCAGGGAGAGACACAAAGAGACAGAGAAAGACAAAGACACAGGAAGAGACTAATAGACACAGAGAGACTAGGAGGCAGAAAAGGAGACAGCTACAGACACAGGAGGAGACAAAGGGATACAGAGAAGCATACAGCTGCAGACACAGGAGGAGACAGAGGAGACAGAAAAGGAGACAGAGAAGGAGACAGAGAAGGAGATAGCTAAAGAAAAGGAGACAGCTAAAGAGGAAGAGACAAGTGGAACCTACAGAGCGAGGATGGGCTGGGCAGACACGAAGATCGCGGGGCAGTTGAAACTGTCAAAGAAAATCTCTGCGGCTTTCTCTCGCTGACGCCGAGGATTCAACGCGCTCTCCGTCAGCAAGACGGGATGCTGCAAACAAAAGGAGACAAAAGGAGACAAACTTACACAGAGGAGACACCTGCAGGAGGAGATTGCAGGAGGAGACAGCAAGAAGAGACAGCAGCTAGAGGAGACAGCAGCTAGAGGAGACAGCAGCTAGAGGAGACAGCAGCTGGAGGACACAGCAGGAGGAGGAGACAGCAGAAGGAGGAGACAGCAGGAGGAGGAGACAGCAGGAGAAGGAGACAGCAGGAGGAGGAGACAGCAGCAGAAGGAGACAGCAGGAGGAGGAGACAGCAGCAGAAGGAGACAGCAGCAGGAGGAGACAGATGGAGGAGCAGACGTCTTCAGAGTTGACTTTGAGCTCGGAGAAGACGAAGGCCCAGAGAAGCTCCATGTCCAGCCAGTCCTCCACTATGCCATGCTTCATGGGATACGTGAGCCGCAACAAACCCCGAAGAGACTCCTGAGACAAACCAACATCAAGATGCAGCAATGCAAACTGTGCAGACAGCAGCAACAGGTAGCCTCCTAAAGACACTACGCAGGAGACAGCAAAGAAACAAAAAAGAGACAGCAAGAGATAAGAGACACAGAAGGAGACAGCAAGAGAAAGAGACAAAAGGAGACAGCAAGAGATAAGAGACAAAAGGAGACAGTAAAAAAAGGACAAAAGGAGACAGCAGCTTACAGCCTTAGATCCCACGAACACGTCGCCCTCGGCAGCACCAGCCATCACTCTCTTATGCTTCGGACGCCCAACACTGCAGCAGCAGCAGCATCAAAAGATACACTCGCCACAAACCTTATACTCTAAACCCTAAACCCCAAAACCTACTAAACCACCGGCGATAACCCCTTGCCGCTTTGCAGCTGCCCAACCCCAAACCCTAAACCCTAAACCCTAATGCAGCCTCGCCTGCTTGATTTCGAGCTGCACACGGGAAATAACTGAATTGGCAAGTGAATGGTTAGGGTTTGTGGCTCTTGCTAGGGTTTAGGGTTTATGGTTGTTGGGGTATTTAGGGTTTAGGGTTTACAAGGCGGGGAAGGTGGCCTTGGGAGCGTCTTCTCCCGCGAAGCCGCATTTGATGATTCCAGTTCCATTGTCAAGGACCAAAGGCTGATTGGCAATGACCTCTTCAAATACAGACCCCATCTCTTTCTGTCTCTTTCTGTCTCTCTTTCTGTCTCTCCTTCTCTCTTTCTGTTTCTATTGCTGTCTCTCTTTGTCCTTCTGTCTCTTCTTTTGTCTCTGTTGCGGTCTCTTTGCCTCGCTTCCTTGGCCGTCTCTCTTGCTGTCTCTTTGTTTCTGTTGGTGGTCCCTCCTGCTGTCTCCTTTCTGGCGGGTAAGCTACTGCCTCCCCTCAGCAGCTCCTGCAGTGCTTGCTGCTGCTGCTGCTGCTGCTGTTGCTGCTGTTGCTGCTGCTACTGCTGCTGTTGCTGCAGCAGCTGGATCTGTCTGACAGATTTTCGTCTCTTCTGTCTCTTGTTTCTTTCTGTCCTTCTCCGCTTGCGGGTGACTAACCTCCACAGCGGGGTTGAGGGTTTAGGGTTTAGGGTTTCACCCTGTCATGGGATCTCCCGTTGCTGATGCTCTGCTGTTATTACTGCGGCTGCTGCTGCTAAACAAGGCGCTGCTGCTAAACAAGGCGCTGCTGCTAAGAATCTGGTGTTCCTCCTGGTGCTGGTGCTGCTGCTGCTGCTGTGCAGCTGGCAGGGCCCAGGGAGAGCGCGGTGTAAAGGAGATAAGAGAAGCCGCAGCACGAGCTGCTTGCTGCTAATGCCAGAAAAAGGGACTTTGATGAGGCTCTCGAGGTGCCTATACACTGCAACTGCAGGAGCAGTAACAACAGCAACACCCCAACGGCTTGCTGCTGCTCGTTGCTACTCGGAAATCGCTGCGCTGAACGTACACCGCAGGAATGCTGCAACAGAAGCAAAGCAAACGGAAATGTTGCAAATATTTGCCCTTCGCAGTTGAGAAACGCTGCTGCTGCTGCTGCTACAGCTGCTGCTGCATGTGGTGCTGCTGTTGGAGCAGCAGCAGCTCCAGCAGTAGCAACACAGCAGCAGCAGCAGCAATTAGCCGGCCTTATAAGGAGCTTCCTCTCTAGCCCCCTCTGAGTCCTATGCTTTAAAGTGTTTATTAAAAAAAGGGTCTTTGTACAAGCAGCAGCAGCCGCAGCAGTAGCAGCAGCAGCAGCAGTGAGCCGTGACCACCGGTCTCCTGCAGCTGCTGTTGTTGCTGCTGTTGCTGTCCTCTTAAGAGTCTCTCGTTGGGTTTTCCAGCCTTGCCTCGCATGCTCTCTCCGGTGTCACCGCTGCTGCAGCAGCAGCAGCAGCAGCAGCAGCAGTCGCTAGAGAAGCAGTAACAGCAGCAGGAGCAGCATGATGGACGGCGTGGGGTTTCCGGGAGTTCCCGGGGGGCCTCCTGCAGTGTTTGTTCCCAACCTAGCTGCGGAGGCAGTAGCTCAAGAGCGTGAGAGTTTGTTGTGTTTTTCTCCGCTGTCTGTACAGCGCGTGGCCTTAGGCCTGGAGCACTCGCTGTGTGTGGGTCTCCGAGGCCAGCAGCCGCAGCTCTTTGGATGGGGCCGCAACAGAGACAATGTCTTGGGCCTTGGCCACGAGACTAGGGAGCGTGTGTTCCCTGGCCTTGCTCCTTTCTTTGTTAAGCAGGCGGTGTTTGCAGTGGCAGCAGGAAACAGACACTCTCTAATCCTCATTAAGCGGCCCACTGACGCCGGAGGCAAAGTTTTTAGCACCGGCCTTGGCACGGAGGGACGCCTGGGCTATCCCAAGCGTGGCTCCATTTCTGCTACAGGGGAGACAGAAGCAGCAGCAGCAGCAGCAGTAGACGAGGAGGAAGAGGAGTCGTGGTTCACTCCAACCCCCTTTAGAATTAAATTTCCAGAGAGAGCGAGGATCGCTCGCATTGCATGCGGCGCTGCACACAGCTTGGCTGTCTCCGATTGCGGCATTCTTTATGCCTGGGGCCAAGGGTCTTATGGGGCACTTGGCACAGGAGACAGCAGCTGTAGATACACCCCAGTGAAGGTCAACATTTCACGCACGGGAGCCTTTGTCACACAAGCAGCAGCAGGGGCAAAGCACAGCATGTGCTGCCTCATGGATGGAAGTTGTTGGGCATGGGGATCGGGCGGTGGGTTGTCTCCCTTTGTCTCCTCGCTCTCTGTCTGGCAATAAGGCTCTGTTTCCTTTGTCTCCCTAGAGCAGCCCTTGTCTCCTTGTGTCCCCTTTTGTCTCCTCGCTGTCTGTCTGTCAAAATACTTCTTTGTTTCTGCTGTCGCCATCAAACAAACAACCTGTGTCTCCTTTAGTCTCCTCGCTGTCTGTCTGTCTCTAAGCTTGTCTGTCTGTTGCGCGTTGTCTCTTCCCGTCTCCTTATCGTGTGTCCCCTCGCATGTGTCTGCGTCTGTTTCTGCTGTCTCCTGCTGTCTCCTTGCTCTGCAGCGAGCGGCCGTTTGGGCTTAGGCCACAGCCGGGGGGCCATGGTGCCTGCCGTGATAGAGTCTCTGCTGCAGCAGCAAATAGTTTTTGTTGCTGCTGGTGAAAGCCACAGTGCAGCTTTGGACAGAAGAGGCCGCGTGTACACCTGGGGCAGTGGAGCCTTTTTCAGGCTTGGGCACGGAGACGAAGTCGACTCCCCGGTCCCAAGGATCCTCGAGAGCCTCGGAGGCATTCCTATCATGCAGGTCAGGTGGGGATGGCCTCAAGGCCTTGGGATATGGACACAGAAAGGAGACAGAAAAGAGACAGAAAGGAGACAGACAGGAAACAGAGATGAGACAGAAAAGGGACAGAAAGGAGACAGACAGGAGGCAGAAAGGAGACAGACACAGCTGCAGCAGCAGGACAGAGAAGTGGTTCCTGTCTCCTTCGTAGTGTCTTTGAGCGTGTCTCCTTCCTGTGTCTGTCTCCGTGTGTCTCCTCCTCGCAGATTGCATGCGGCACGTTTCACACTTTGGCTATCTCCTTGACGGGTTTGTTGTTTGCCTGGGGCTCTGGCCTTGGCCTAGGCCTTGGGTTTGGGGAGGATGGGATCGGTGGGTTTTGTCCTCAGCCCCGCCAAGTGCCTGGGGTGGCTGCGCCTGTGCTGCAAGTAGCAGCAGCAGCCTACCACTCTGCTGCAGTGACAGTCCAAGGAGACCTTTTGTGTTGGGGTGTGGGGGGAGCTAGCCGCCTGGGCACCGGCACCCAGGACAGCCTGCCGTCTCCCAAGTTTGTCCCGGATTTGCGAAACCTTGTTTTTGTTAGTGACTTGAGGGCAATGCTGGGGGCCCAAGTTGGAGACAGGGGAGGCAATCTGCAGGCTCCTGCGGCCTTTACCGGTGCAGCAGCAGCAGCAGCAGGAAGCTGGCAAATCCGCACGATTGCCTGCGGCGGCAGCCACACCCTGGCCCTGACAACGGGCGGATCCCTGTGGGTTTGGGGCAGCAATGAAAAGGGACAGCTCGGGGTGGGGCAGGAGGAGACAGAAGATCAATATGAGCCTTTTCTTCTCGATTGTTTCTCGCTCCCCGTCAAACGCATTGCATGCGGAGACAATCACTGCCTCGCAGTGACGGAGCACGGGACTGTCCTTTCTTGGGGTTACAACGAAGACGGACAATTGGGGCTTGGCTCCACCCGACCTGCCTATACACCCCAGGGTATCTCCACTCTCCGCAACGCGATTGACGTTTTCGCCAGTGCCACGTACAGCGCATGCATCACCTCCGGCATAAAAGATGCAAACGCAGAAGCAGCAGCATTCAACACCCCTCTCCAGCAGCTGCAGCAATCGGGAGAACTCTGGATGTGGGGATGCGCGGAGAGCGGCAAACTTGGACTCGGCGAAAAAATACTTGGAGGAGCAATTACTGTCCCTCACTCTGTCTCCATAGCTTCTCCTGTCTCCAAACTCGCATTAGGTGCCAAGCAACACCGCGCTCTGGCTCTGCTTCGCTGCATTTTGTCTCTCCTTTGGCTCTGATTGGTGCCTTTGTCTCTGTTTGTCTCCTTTGTCTCTGTCTCCTTTGTCTCTGTCAGTATCATTTGTCTCCTTTGTCTTTGTCTCCTTTGTCTTTGTCTCCTTTGTCTCTGTCAGTATTATTTGTCTCTGTTTGTCTCCTCTTTCGCTGTTGTCTCTCTCTCTCGTGTTTGTTGGGGCTGTCACAGCCTGCTGCACCTCGTAGTCCCGCAGCAGCAGCAGAAGAGCAGCAGCACCAAGACTAGTATGGGCCTATAAGCATGTGTCTCTGCGTCTGTTGGTGTTTCTGTGTGTCTCCTCAAGGCCAAAGTCACGTCTTGGCCTTAACAGAGCGTGGCCTTCTCCTTGTTTGGGGTGCTGGCTTCTATGGCAGGCTGGGCCTTGGCTCTTCTGCCAACGTTTACAGCCCAGCCAGGGTCACCTTCCCAACCCCACTCAAGGTCAGTCACAGCTTCTGCTAGTGCTGCTGCTGTTGTTGCTGAGGCTGCTGAAGCAACTATTTGCGCGGTAGGGATGTCTACATAGGGGGAACAGCATCAGCAGCAGCAGCAGGAGCAGCAGGAGGAGGAGTGTGGGTAGGAGGTGTCTCCTGGTTGCGTGTCTGTGCGTCTCAGATAAGAGACATAGCTGCAGGTTCAGTGCAGTCGATGTGTCTGACGGAGGATGGCGAGTTGTGGGTTTGGGGCAAAAGGGAATCGCTCTGTGCCAAGCAGCACATCACAACTCCTAAGTTGTTTCTTCAACTAGAAGGCCCTCAGGGAGTCCCTAAGGTTAGGTCCATTGCTGCTTGCGGAGAGCACTGCCTCGTTGTTACGGAAGACGGAAGGGTAAGCTCGGGCTAGTCTACGACTTTGGATTTAGGATTTAGGGTTTAGGGTTTAGGGTTTAGGGTTTTGGGCTCTTACTGTGTGTGGACTGAGCTAAGGCCGCCAGGGTATGGCGGCACCGAATGCTCTTGAACGAGGGCTTCGGATTCGGGGTCTATACTAGGGTTAAGGGTTTAGGGTTTAGGGTTTGCGGTGTATCGCAGGTGTATGGGTGGGGAAACAACACTTCATTCCAGGCTTGCTGCGGTTCTCGAATGGCAGAGCAGCTAGACAGGCCAGAGATGGTCGATGGGCTGCCGCAGCCTGCGGAGGAAATTTTCACGGGACCCCAACACTCTATTGCCAAACTCAGGTAAACCCTAAACCCTAAACCCTAAACCCTAAACCCTAAACCCTAAACAGCCCTGAAAGCAGACACTACTGTTTTTGAACTTTCGGGGTTTAGAAGGTTTAAGGTTTAGAAGATTTAGGGTTTAGGGTTTAGGGTTTAGGGTTTGTAGTGACATTTTTCAGGAACGCGGAGCTGTACAGCTGGGGTTGTACGAAAGGAGGACGGCTTGGCGTTGGGTGGAAGAGAAAGCAGCTGCAGCAAACCCCAGCAGTTGTGGTTCCCAACTGGGCTGACCCTTCTGTCTCCCCCACTGCAGGAGACGGTGGTTTTGATTTTGAGGCAGAGCCTCAGGATCACCAACAGCCTATGGATAGAATTCGCTTGGATCCCGTGTGTACAGACACCCTAAACCCTAAACCCTAAACCCTGATGACGCTAGCGCAGACTGGGCGGGTGAATGGAGATAAAAACAAGGGCAGAGACAGAGACAGGCAAAACGTTGCTGTCGGTGTTTTTTCCAGTTCGTCTTGTTGCGCCGTTGCTGAGCCGCTCTTGTGCTATGCTTAGGGTTTAGGGTTTAGGGTTTAGGGTTTAGGGTTTGGAGTGTGTCTCAGGGTGTATCGGAGGCCTCCGTGCAGAGCTTTCTGTCGCGTTTGGCCTTCGCCGCTGGTGGGAATTGGGGAGGCGGGCCTTCTTGGCCTCAACTCCAGGAGTTGCTCCAGCTGGAGGAGTTTGAGTGCAGACCCGATTTTCTCAGAGGCCTTGAGGATGGCCTCATCTCCGTCTTGGGAAGAGACCTTGACTATCTCCTCCATCTAGGAGACAAGGAACAGGAAATGAAGCAGCTCGAAGTCCAGTATCAAACCCTCGTCAGACAAACTATAAACCCTAAACCCTAAACCCTAAACCCTTATCCATATGGCATTTGCTACTGGGGGCTCACAGGCTGCAGTCAAGGGTTTACAGTGGATGACGGTTAAGGGGTTTAGGATTTAGAGCTCAGAAATTATGAGGCTGGGATTTAGGGCTTGTGACTAGGGGTTTAGGGTTTAGGGTTTAGGGTTTAGGGTTTAGGGTTTAGGG
>NPHX01000586.1:8188-24031 GCA_002271815.1 Eimeria falciformis
TCGGTGGCAGGCATTGTTTGCCCAATTTTTTAAACGTGCCTAGTGGCAAAAACATAGTTTTGGCATGTGTGCGTCCTATAAGCTCTCTCATGTCTTTGTGTTTATGCATTCCACAAAATGGGTTTGATGGCCCAAGGGTATTGGGAAAGCAGTTAAATAAAGGAAAATTTTCTGTTTTCTTTTTATATACGTGAAGGCAGCATTCGGGCTTTTCTGCGTTGTTTAGCATTTGTGGTATAAAAAGAGCAATCGCAAACTGCTTCTAGCGGACGAACCACCGTACAGCAAAGGAGACTGAAGCATCGTGCTACTTGAGTCATCCTGCGTCATGACGGCTACCGCTGTATTAAAAGGGCGATTTCTTTCGACAGAGTTTTACCGCATTTTAAGGAGATGAAGTACGTGCACTATGCTGCAGTCGCCGCCTGACCTATTTAACATTTAAGCATGAAAGCTGATTGTGTTATTTGGCCTACGTTGTTGTAGTGCAGCTGGGTCCCAGCTGATTGCGACAAGGGTATCGAAGCAAAGAAGTAAAGCCATAAACGACAGTTGTGGACCGGTTTGTTCCATAGCGCATAATTTTTATTTTGGTTCAGTTCGTGCGTTTCTGGAGGTTGCACACCCAAAGGTGGTTGCAGGCAGAGGGTATCATTGCGTTTGGATGCCGAAGGACAGATGGTACTGGCACCGAGTTTCATCGGTGGCAGGAGTTGTTGGCCAACATGTTTACACATTTTTGGTGGCGAAGGCATAGTTGTGGGATCCGTTTGTTTTGCAGGCTGTTTCCTGTCTTTGTGTTTATGGATGCCGCGAAATGCTTTTGTTGGCACAAGGGTATTGAGCAAGCAGTTAAAGTAAAAGAAATTTGCTTCCTTCTGTTAAGATACATGAAGACAACATTTGGGATTTTGCACGTTGCTCAGTTCTGTCGGTGTACGGCGAGCAATGGCGCTTTTCTTTAAGCGGACGAACCAGCATACAGCTAAGGTAAACGTTGTAGTGTTTTGGTCATGTTTCTTTGTCTTTATGGGAATTGTTCTATATGGAGTGAGACTTTATCCGACTGGGTGTTATCGCATTAAAAGGGAATGTAATAGGTCCGCAATGCTGCAGCTGCTGCCTGATCTATTTAACATTCAACCATAGACGGTTATCATTATTTGGCCCACATTTTTGATGTAGCCCAGCTGGATCCTAGCAGACTACCACAATCTTATGGCAACCAGTCGAACAAGTGAAAGCTTATACGGAAGTCGCTGGTCCATTTGCTAAGCAGCGCCATACTTTTATTCCGGCCTAGTTAGTGCGCTTCTGGAGGCTGCACACCCGAAAGCAGTTGCAAGCAGAAGATAACGTCGCGCTTGGATGCAGAAGAACACATGGTACTAGCGCCGAGTTCCGTCGGTGGCAGGCGTTGTTGGCCAACATGTTTACACATTTTTGATGACAAAAGCATAATTTCGGAATCCGTTAGTTTTGTAGGCCGTTTCCTGTTTTTGTGTTTGTGGATTCCAGGAAACAGGTTTGGTGTCGCATGGGTATTGGGTAGGCAGTAACACTAAAGAAATTTTTTTCCATCTGTTGAGATACGTGAAGACAGCATTCGAGGTTTTACAAGTTGCTTAGATCTTTCGGTATAAGACGAGCAATCGCGCGCATTTTGTAGCGGACAAACCAGCATAAACCTAGGGGGGACTGAAGCATAGTGTTGGTTTGGGCACGCTTCTGTGTCATCATGGCGATTGATGTACTAGAAGTTTGACTGCATCCAGCTCGGTTTTATTGAGTTTCAAGATGATGGAATAGGTCTTCTGTGCTGGAGCTATTGCCTGAATTATTCCATCAAAACATGAACGATTATTGCCTTATTTTGCTTACAGTTTTCATCTAGTGCAGCTGGATTCCAGCTGATTGCGACAAGGGTAGCCAGGCGAACAAGTAATACCGATACCGTATACGACAATCGTGGACCGATCTGTTCCGTAGCGCACAATTTATATTCGGCTTCAGCTAGTGCGTTTCTGGATTTCTGGAGGTTGCACACCCGAAAGCCGTTGCAGGCGGAAGAAAATGTTGCGCTTGGACGCCCAGGGACAGATGGTACTGGCACCGAGTTCCACCGGTGGCAGGCATTGTTTGCCCATTTTTTTAAACGTGCCTAGTGGCAAAAGTATAGTTTCGGCAGTTGTTTGTTTTGTAGGTCGTTTCCTGTTTTTGTGTTTATGAATTCCACGAAACGGGTTTGGTGACGCAAGGGTATTGAGCAAGCAGTTTGACTAAAAACGTTTTCTTCCTTCTTTAGAGATACGCGAAGGCAGCATTTGGGGTTTTGCGCGTTACTCAGTTCTGTGAGTGTAAAGCGAGCAGTGGCACCCTTTTGTAGCTGACGAACCAGCATACAGCTAGGGTGAAGATTACATTGGTTTGATCATGTTTCTATGTCGTCGTGGCGATTGCTGTATTAAGAGTGGGATTTTGTCCGACCGTCCTTTAGCTACTCTGCAGCTACTAAATGAGCAATTTAACACCTGTCAGCAAGATTTGAGCATGTTCGTTTGCACAATTTGGGGATTTAGTATAGCTGGGTCCCAAAAATTACGGGGTTCCTGACAAACAACCACGGCGGTATAGGACGTTTGTTGAGCGATCTGTTCCGTAACGCGTGACTTCCATTTCGGTTTAGTTGGTGAGCTTCTGGTGGTTGCCCACCAAAAGGTCTCAGGCAGAGGATGATGTCGCGCTTGGAAGCATAATGACAGATGATAATACCGTTGAGCTCCATCAAAGACTGGTATTGCTAGCCAAAACCATTACATATTCTTGGCCTTTAAGATGTACTTGAGTAATGCGTTTTTCCGTAGGCCATTTGCTGTAAATGTTTTTATGGATTTCACAAAATGTGATTCAAGGATATTAGGAGAAAAGTTCCATTAAGAGAAATAGCCAGGGGAGTTGAGATGTGTAAAGACTGAATTTGGGCTTTTATTCGCTGCTTAGCCTTTTTGACATAAGAAGAAATCGCGCATTGCTTGTAACGGACGTACCAGCATACAGCTAGGGTTTGCGCATGTCTAATAATGGTTTTACTGTGTTAGTGTGTCATGGCGATTGCTGTGTTAGGAGTAGGATTTGATTCAACTCGGTTTACGGCATTTTGTCTTAAAGGGATGACATTCGTTTTGTATTCTGCAGCGGCTGGTTAATCAATTTAGCAACTCACTGTAAGATACGGTCTTGTTTGCTTGCCCGATTGCTTTTTATTTAGCATTCACGGAGTCCCAGAAGATTACAACTAAGGTAGCCACGCCAACAAGCGTCCTGTGTACAACGCTCGTGCCACGATTTGTTTCGTAATGGGTGGTCTCTGGTCTGGTTCAGTTGGTATGTGTCTCACCGATAAAACAAGGTTGCGGGGAAAGGGAAATATTGCACCCAGACTCCCAAGAACAGATAGTAATGCTGATCTCCGTTGATTTTGGGCATTCTCTCGGGCATGCGCATTACCCATCCTTTGCAGGAAAGGCATACTTGCGGTACGCGCTTGTCTCGCATGCCATGTATTGTCCTTGTGTTTATGGATAACATGGAGTAGGTTTGGTGATGCAAGGATATTGGACAAGGATTTATGTTCAGAAAAGTTTTTTTTCTGTTGAGATTGTGAAGACAGCATTAGGATTTGTGAATGGTGCCTAGCTTTTCCTTGACAGAAAAGCAATCGTGTACTGCTTGTAGCTAACGAACCATCGGACGGCTAGGGCGACCGTAACAGTAGTAGTCATTTGAATATGTTTCTGTGTCGTGGCTGCCTATTTGGTGTGTCTGGTATGGGATTCCACTCAACTCACTTTCATCACACTCTGTTTCAGAGGGATGGCACACGCCCTCTATTTTGCAGTTGCCTACTGACAAATTAAACAGCAAAGCGAAAGACCGGCAAATTGATTTTTGCCCCGAGTCTGTTTTTTAGTACTGAATCCTAGATGATGATAATCACGGCGTCCTGGCAAACAATGATGGCGATATACGACACCAGCAGAGCGATATGTTCCGTAACGCGCAAAAAAATTTTTGTTTCAGTAAGTGCGTAGCTATAAGATAAATACCAAAGGAGTGTTGCAGGTAGAGGTCAAATTCGTGTTTTGATACGCAAGGACAGATGGTAATGCTTAGCTGCGCCGGTGGCAGGCATTGCTGACAAAGGACATAATACCTTTTTGACTGTAAAGGCCTACTTGCGGTATCCATTTGTCCCGTAAGTGATTTTCTGTATTTGTAACTATGAATGCGGGAAAATCTATTGGGTGAAGCAAAGATACTGGTCAGGCAGTTACATTCAGAGATTCAGCCGCCTCTTGATGTGCGTAGGCAGAGCATTGAAGGTTTTGAGCGTTGTTCAGCTTTTAAGTAAAACAATCGCGCATTTTTTGTAGCGGACAAACCAGCTCACTCTTACGGTGGACGTACGTCTACTAATGTTGTTTATCTGTATCAGTGTCGTATCGCGTTTTGCTGTAGTTGGAGCGAGATGCTCGCCGATTCGGTTTTATGTCATTGCGTTCAATGGGGTGGTGCCAGTTTCCATATTTTCAGCTGCTGACTAACAGCTGGACATCGGACCGTAACACACGATTTTGTTCTTTAATTCAAATTTTTTATTTAGTATCTCTAGTTTCCAGCAGATTGCACAAACGCTAGCCAAGCGAACTAGCACTTGGTTATACACTTGTGGAACAATTTGTTCCGTAGCTCGTAACGTCTGTCCTGATTCAGTGGTGCGTTTCTGGTGGATGAATACCCGAAGGCGGTTACAGGGAGAAGACAACGTCGCTCTTGCACGCACGCGGAAAGGTGGTAGCACCGAGCCCTTTAGAGGCAGGTACTTTCTTGGAAAAGCTCTTTGCACGTGCTTGGAAGCACAGGGGCGTTTATGCTATTTTTTTGTCTCGTACGCTATTTACGTTCCGTGTATTTATGGATGCCACGATATGGTTTTGCAAAATTGAGAGTATTGGATAAGGGGCTGCATTCAAGGAAATGTTTTGTTTTATGTTCAGATGCATAGAGGAAGTAATTGGGATTTTGAGCGTTGCTTAGCTTATTTTAGCAATGATTGAACTGCTTGTATTCCAGGAAGCAACGGACATCTAGACGATTGTAAACCTAGTAATGATTTTAATACGTTTCTGTGCCCTTATGCCCTATTCTGCGTTTATAGTGGATTTAATCTGAATCGGTTTCGTAAAAAATTCTTTTTTAGAAGGATCTTCTCTGTTTGCTATCCGGTTGCTGCTGATTGACCAATTGAAAACCAAGCAAGAGGCGCGATGCTGTTTGTTGGCCCGAGAATTTTACTTTTTGGGTGGGTTCTGGCGGATTATGACTACGATGTGTATGTGAACAAGTGCGGCAGTATGCGGCAATAATGTAACGATGTGTTTCGCAACGGTTGACGTTTTTCCTAGTTCAGATGGTGCGTTTGTGGCGGATGAAGACCCGATTGCGGTTTCATGAAGAGGATACTGTCGCAATTGGACACACAAGGACAGCAGGTAGTTTTCCCGAGGTACATTGATAGCAGGGATTGTATTGGCCAAGCGCGTTAGACATTTCTGGCCGCAAATGTCTACTTGCTGCATCCGTTTATTCTATACGGCACTTACTGTCCTTGTGTTTATGCTTTCTGTTAAAGGGACTTCGTGATGCAAGCTTCCTGGGCAAGCAGTAACACTCCAAAACATTTTTTGGCGTTTGTTGAGATGCTTAAAGACACCATTGGTGTTTTGTGCGTTGATTACTTTTTTGGGTATAAGAAGCGCAGTATAGCACTGCTCGTAGCAGAATAACAAGCGGACGGATCGACTTGACGCAACTCCAGTAATGTTTTAAATATGTTTCTGTGACATTGTGGCTACTGCTGAGAATGAAATCGCATCCGACTCTGCGTTTTCTCATTCCGTTTTGGAGGATTGTTTCTATCTTCAATTTTCCGGATGCTGATTAGCCAAGTGGACACTTAAGCATGAGCCCCTAGCTTGCTTGTTGGCTTGATATTTTGGTTTGACCTTGCTAGGTTCAAGCAGACGAAGACAACGGTAGTCATGCAAACAAGCACCTCGCCATATGCGACTACTCCAACGATCTGTTCCATAGGGCGTGAACTGTGTTTTGGTTCAGATAGTGCATGCCTGGTAAACGAGAAACTAAGGAGATTGAATGCAGACGGCGACGCCATGCACGAATGCACAAGGACAGACGGTGGCACCGAGATCTGTAGATGACAAGCATTTCTGGCCAAAGGCATTACATTTTTGTCACCGCAAAGGTCCACTTTTTATTAACATGGTCTTCCGCCTTATTCGATTTCCTGTGCTTGCCTTTATGGGAAAAGTAAAACAGACTTAGTGACGCAAGGGTGGTATGCAAGCAGTTACATTCAAAAAGTGTTCTTTGTCTGTTGAAATGCGCAGATGTAGCATTCGTGTTTTCTCGCGCTGCTTCATTTGTTAGGTGTAAGCAAAGCAGTCGCCCACTGCGCAGACGAACCGGCGGACGGCTCGAGTGGACGCAAGTGAAGTCACATTTTTAATGTTTTTGTGTCGATATAACGATTGCTGTATTTGCAATGAAATTCCATTTGGCTAAACTTTCTAGTGTTCCGTTTGACGGGGATGGCATCCGTCCTCTATCCTGCACCTGCTGACAGAACACCCAAGCATAGCACGCCATCTTGTTCGTTGCTTCCAATTTTGTATTCAGCATAGCTGAGTGCCAGTAGATTACATCTAGGGTAGCCACACGACCAAGCACAGCAGATGCACTCCATATTCGGATGGGTGCATTGTGTCCAGTGCGGCTCTAGATTTGATAGCAGAGCTTTTTTATTTATTTACGAGCGTTTTGTGCATAATATCAAAATGACACCATATGTAGGCGGTGATCTCTAGTCTGGTTAAGTGGGTGGGCTTCTGTCGGATGAATATCCGAATCAGGTTGTACGCAGAGAGCACAGTCGCAGTTGGAAGCACAAGGACAGATGGTAGTGCCGTTTTGTATCGGTGGCAAGAATTTTTGGTCAAGTGCATTACATATCCGTGACTGCAAAGGCCTCCTTGCGGCAACAGTTTGTCTCTTAGGTCCTTTCCTGTTCTTGTGTTTACGAATTCCACGAAATGGATTTTTGTGGAGCAAGAGTATTCGAGATAGACTAAGGGAAATGCTCAACCTTGGATTGAGCTGCGTAGGGACAGCATTCGGGTTTACGCGCGCTGCTTAACCTTTCCGGCATAAAGCGAAAAATCGTGCAATGCTTGTAGCTGATGAAGTGGCTCACGGCAAGGCTGCACTCAAGAGTAATAATCTTTCGTATGTGTCTCTCTGTCGGCATGATATTTCTGTGTTTGTAATGGGATGGACTAAGCTTTATCGCATTCCCTTTTAACAAAGTTGTAATCGTTACCTATTCTGCAGCTGCTGACTGACCAGTTGAATACCCCAGCGTAAAACGCAATGTTGTTCGTTGGCTCACTTTTAAAAATTAGTGCTGCTGGGTGGCAGCGGTCTACAATAACTATAGCGACGGGAACGAGTATGGTGGTATAAGACATTTGCTGAGCAGTTCCTTCCGCAGCTTGTAATTTCACTTATTGTTCAGGGTGTGCGTTACTGGCGGATGAATACCCAAAGAAGGTATCAGGCAGAGGGAGGCGTCTTTTTGAAACCTCAAGGACAGCTGGTACTTTTGCCGAGCTCTGTTGGAGCCAGGCATTTTTTGCCAAGGACGTTAAACATTTTGGGAAGCAAAGGACTACATGCGACATCCGTTTGTCCTGTAGGCTATTATCTATTCATGGGTTTAAGGGTGCCACGAAATGGAATTGGGTGACTCAAGACTATTGGCCAAGGACTTACAGTAAGGGAGGTTATCAGCCCTGTGTTTGAGTTGTGTAGGGACCGCATTTGGGTTTGTGGGAGTTGTTTAGCTTTTTCGGTATAAGGGGAGCAATTGTGCACTTGTAGCTGAGGAGTGGCTGACGGCAAGGGTGGATGCGAGTGTAATAATCTTTCGTATGTGTCTCTCTGTCGGCATGATATTTCTGTGTTTGTAGTGGGATGGACTAAGCTTTATTGCATTTCTTTTCAACAAAGTTGTAACCGTTACCTATTCTGCAGCTGCTGACTGACCAGCTAAATACCCGAAAACGCGATATTGTTTGTTGGCTCACTTTTAAAAATTAGTGCTGCTGGGTGGCAGCGGTCTACAATAACTATAGCGACGGGAACGAGTATGGTGGTATAAGACATTTGCTGAGCAGTTCCTTCCGCAGCTTGTGGTCTCACTTATTGTTCAGGTTGTGCGTTACTGGCGGATGAATACCCAAAGAAGGTATCAGGCAGAGGGAGGCGTCTTTTTGAAACCTCAAGGACAGCTGGTACTTTTGCCGAGCTCTGTTGGAGCCAGGCATTTTTTGCCAAGGACGTTAAACATTTTGGGAAGCAAAGGACTACATGCGACATCCGTTTGTCCTGTAGGCTATTATCCAATTTTGTGTTTAAGGGTGCCACAAAATGGAATTGGGTGCCTCAGGGGTAGTTTGTGGGCGTTGTTTCGCCTTTTGGGTATAGGGGCGGAAATTGCACACTGCTTACACCGAAACGTACAAGCGGCCGGCAAGGGTGCACGCAAGTTTACCAGTGTGTTTGACATGTTTATGTGGCTTCTTGGCGATTGCTGTATTTCGAGCGCAATTTCATCCAGTTTTGTTTAGTCACAGTTCTTTTCAGTTGAATGGCATGCATCATCTGTTCTGCGGTTGCTTATTGACCAATTGCACACTCAAGCACAGCACGCCATCTTGGTCGTTGGCTCAAATTTTTGTATAGTTAGAGCCCTGACCCTTCTCCCGCAGTCTAATTCTTTTCTTTGATTCATGCATCTTGAAAAACGAGTTTGGTGGCTCAATGATATTGGCCAAGCAGTTGCATTTAGCGCAATTGTTATTTGTGTATTGAGATGCGTAGAGATAGCCTTCGGGCTTTTGTGCGTTGCACGTCGTTTCCAGCGTTAGGGTTTTGTGCGTTTTCAGCTCTTTCAGTATGAAATGGTACACTAGCTGACAAACCAGTGGACGGGTAGGACGCAAGCCAGTAGAGTAATGCTTTAGATATCTAGTTGTGGCGTGATGGCAGATTGCTGTACTTTGGGAGAAGGATTCCATCATATTTGCTTTTATCGCAAGCGGCTTTGAGGCAATGATGTTCGTCCGCTATTCTGCAACTGCTAAGTGACCAAACGAACACCCAAGCATAACATGCCATTTTGTTCGCTGGTTCCAGTTTTGTATTCGCCCTAAGTTGGGTCCCAGCAGATTGCAACTAGTAGGTAGGCACGATAACAAGCACAGAGGATGCACCCCTTTTTTGAATAGGCGCATTGTGTCCTTTGCGGCTGTGGTTTGCAGAACAGAGATTTTCTTCAGCACGCAACAGCATTTGCATTGTATACAAGGGGTGGGCTACGTAGCGCCCAAACTCTGGTCTTGTTCAGGTCGTGCGTTTTTGGGGAATGAATAACGGAACGCGGTTGCAGGTAGAGGGCAACGTTGCGATTGGGTGCACAAGGTCAGATGGTAGTGTCGAGTGCCTTCGCTGGCAGGCATTGCTGACCAGCGGCATTACACGTTGTGGCTTCAACGGTGTTTGCAGCATCTGCTTGTCCTGTAGACTCTTTCGTGTCTTTGTGTTTATGCATGCAGAGAAATGTGTTTGGTGGCAAAAAAAATTTAGCCAAGCAGTTGTATTTTATGAAAAATTTTAGTTGTGGCCTGAGACACGTAGAAAGAACACTTTGGGTTTTGTTCGTTGCTCAGCGCGTTTAGCCTAAACCGATACATTAGTGGATGAACAAGTGGGCGGCTATGACGGAAGCACCTACGGTAATTCTTTTGATGTGTTGCCGTGTGATGATGACGATTGCTGTATTTGGAGAGGGATACCCACCAACTTGATTTTATTGCATGTCGATTCAGCGCATTGGTATCCGTCCGCTATTCTGCACCTGCTTACTGATGAATTGAACATCCAAGCACCACACGCCATTGTGTTCGTTGGTACCAGTTTTTTATTTAACTTATATCGGTTCTGGCATATCTCGACTAGGGCAGGCACCTGAACAAGCGAAGTGGATGTACTCCATATTTTGATAGGTGCGTTGTGTCCTGTGTGGTTCTGGTTTGCAGAACAGAGCTTTTCTTAAGAACGCACCAGCTTTTTCTGAAAACAATTGAGCTGGGATGCATAGCGCGTGACCTTTGGTCTTGTTCAGATCGTGCGTATCTGGCGGATGAATAGTGAAAGCCTGTTAGAAGCAGAGAGCAACAATACAATTTAGCGCACAAGGACAAAAGGTAGTGTCGACGTCACTGGCAGAGACTGCTGATCAAAACCATTACACTTTTGTGGGTGCAAAGTCTTACTTGCGGCATCCGTCTGTCCCTCTTGCTATTCCTTGTTCTTGTGTTTATGGAAACGGGGAAATGTGTTAGGTGGCGCAAGGGTATTAGCCAAGCAGTTGCATTCAAGAAAAGTTTTAACCGTGCCTTGAGATGCGTAGAGACAGCCAAGTTTTTGGTGCGTTGGTACGCCCATTCAGTATAAAACGACACTTTAGCGGAAGAACCAGTGGACGGCTAGGAACGGACGCAAGTATAGTAATGATTTTGATATGTTTCTGTATGGTGATAGCAATTATTGTATTTGCAAAAAGATTACATCTTACTTGGTCGTATTGCAGGCCGCTTAAGGGCAATGATATCCGCCTACTATTTTGCACCTGCTGACTGACCAAATGAACAGCAATGCATAACACTATATCCTGTTCGTTAGTCTCGTTGTTTTATTCAGTCTAGCTGGATCCCAGCAGGTTACGGCTAAGGTAGGCATACAAACATGCACAGCAGATGTACTGCAGATTTTGATAGGCCCGTTTTGTGCGGCTCTGTTATGCAAAAAAGAGCTTTTCTTAAGTATGCACCAGCATGTGCTGCGTAGGCGAGGACTGCGATACGTATTGGCAACTTTGGTTTTTGTCAGGCCGTGCGTATTTGCCGAATGAGTAGCGAAATGCGTTTCCAGGCAAAGTTTAACAAGGCGATTGGACGCACAAGGGTAGCTGGTAGTGTCGATGTCGGTGGCAGGCATTGTTGACAAAGGGCATTACACGTTTGTTGCTGCAAAGGCCTGCTTGCAGCATTCGTTTCTCCCGTAGGACATTTTATGTCTTTGCTATTAGGAATGGAGAAAATTGAGTTTGAGGGAGCAGGGATACTGGCCAAGCAGCTAGATTTAGGGAAATTCGTAGCTGTACCTGGAAAGCGTAATGACAATTTTCGAGTCTTTGTGCGTTGATCGGTGCCTTCAGCATAAAAAAACAGATTAGCGGACGAACTAGTGGGCGACTAGAACGGACGCAAGTAACGTATTGCTGTTGATATATTTCTGTGTGGTGATGGCGATTCCTGCATTTAAAGGGGGATTCCATCTGTTTTGGTTTTATTGCATGCCGCTTCAGCGCGATGGTATCCGTTCGCTATTCTGCAACTGCGGAATGCCCAATTGAAAACCCAAGCATAACACGTCACTTTGTTGTTTAGTACCAATTTTTAATTCAGCATAGTTGGATCCCAGCAGAGTGTGACTAAGGTAGGCACGCGCACAACCGCAGCGGATGCAGTTCTTGTTTGGATAGGCGCGTTGTATCTGGTGTGACTTTTGTTTGCAGAACGGAGCTTTTCTTCAGCATTCACAAGCGTGTGCTGCATGGCCTGGGTGGGATACAAAGCACGCGACCTTTGGTTTTGTTTAGTTTGTGCGTCTTTGGCAGATGAATAGCGGAAGGCGGTTGCAGGCAGAGGGCAACGTTGCGACTGGGCGCACAAGGAAAGATGGTAGTTTCAAGGTCCGTCGGTGGCAAGCATTAATGATGAAACGCAGTACACATTTGTGGCTACAAATGCATAATTGTAGCTTCCCTTTCTCCTGTAGGCTATCTCGTGTCTTGGCGCTTATGATTGCAGGGTAATGTGTTTGGTGTAGCAAGGATAGTGGCCAAGTTGTTAGATTTAGGGAATTTTGTAATCTTGTCTTCGGATGCATAGGGACAGCACTTGGGTTTTTGTGTCTTAATAAGCGTTTTTTAGTATAAATGAACACGTTAGCGGAAGAACGAGTGGAGGACTAAGACGCAAGCAAATATTGTAATGATTTTGATATGTTTTTGTGTGGTGATGGCAATTGCTGCATGTGGAAAGGGGTTCTATATGCCTTGGTTTTATTACATCCCGGATTAGGACGCTTATATCCGTCCGCTATTTTGCAACTGCTGGCCTACCAACTGATCATCCAAATACGCCGCTTTAGCTGCGCGTTAGTTCCAGATTTTTATTCGTCCTACATGGGTTCCAGCAGATTGGGACTAAGAAAGCCACGCTAACAACCACAGCGGATGCCTTGCATTTTGGCTGGGCGCGTGTGTGCTGTGCGGCTCTGGTTTGCGGAACAAATCTTTTCTTTAGTACGCACCAGTATATGCTGCAAATGAGAGCAATCCGATCTGTAGCGCGCGAACCCTGGTCTTGTTCAGCTCGTGCGCATCTGGCGAAAAGACAGCCAAAGGCGGTTGCAGGCAGGGTGCAACGTTGCGCGTGGACGCAAAAAAACAGCGATTGGTTCTAACATCTGTTCTTAACAGGCATGGTTGGCCAAAGCAAGGCCATTACACATTTGTGGTTGCAAATACTTAATTTGAGCTTTCCTGTTGTCCCGTAGGCTATTACTTTTTCTTGTCTTTGCAATTGAAATGAAATGAGTTCGATGACGCAATATTCTTACGCAAAATGTTTTATTAAAATAAATTTCTTGCTGCCTCTCGAGATGCGTTGAGACAGCATTCGGGTTTTTGTGCACTCGTGAGCTTTTCACTGTAAAAAGACACCTTTGCGGACTAACCAGTGGATGGCTACAAAACGAGCAAATATGCAAATTGTTTTGATACGTTGTTGTGGGGTGATAGCGATTGGTGTATTTGGAAAGGAATGCTTTCTGACTTGGTTTTATTGCATGCCGCATCAGGGTGGTGGTATCCGCCTGCCATTCTGCAGCTTCTGGCTGACCAACTGAACACCCAAGCATACCATTCCAGTTTTTTCGTTGATTACAGCTTTTTATTTATCCTAGTTGGGTCCCAACAGTTTATGACAAAGATAGCCAAACGGAACAATCACAATGGATGCACTCAATAATTGAATGGGCGCGTTGTGTTTTGTGCACCGCTGGTTTGCAGAACAGGGCTTTTCGTCAGTACGCACCAGCGTGTGCTGCATATGAGAGCGATGCGATAAGTAGCGTGCAAACTCTGGTCTTCTTTAGCGAGTGCGCGTCTGGGGGAGGGATAGCCGTAGGTGGTGGCAGGCAGGCAATGTTGCGATTGGATACACGCGACCCCGTCGGCAGCAGGCATTGCTGGGCAAGGAGCATTACGCGTTTATGGCTGCAGATGCGTAATTGCAGCTTTTGTTTGTTCTGTACGCTATTTCCTCTTTTTGCAGAGACATGTTTCATTCAGGGAACGTTTTTGCTGTGTTTCGATATGTGTAGAGGCAACATTCGGGGTTTTGTGTATTGGTAGGGTTTTTGAGTACAAAACGACACGTTAGCAGAAAAAAGCAGCGGACGGCTACGACGCAAGCCAACATGAAAATGGTTTTGATACGTTTTCCTGTCGTAGTGGCGATTGATGTATCTGCAGAGGGGTTCTATCTGACTTGGCTTTATCGCATGGCGCGTCCGGGTGATGTGAACTTTCAAGCATGCCACTTTAACTTGTTCGTTGGGTTCCCAGTTTTGTATTCAACATACATGAATCGCAGCAGAATATGAGTAGGGTAGTCACGCGAACAATCACAGCGGATGCATCCCATTTTTGAATAAATGCTTTGTGTCCGGTGCGGCTCTCGTGTGCAAAATTAAGCTTTTCTTCAGTACGCATTAGCATGTCCTGTATCGGAGAGCGATCCGAAAGGTAGCGCACGAACTATGGTCTTGTACAGCGAGTACGTGTCTGGCGGATGAATAGCCGAAGGCGGTTGCAAGCAGAAGGCAACAATGAGCTTATATACACACGAACTCCGTTTGTGGCAGGCATTGTTGACCAAAGGCATTACACATTTGCAGCTCCAAGTGTCTAATTGCAGCTTCCGTTTGTTCTGCAAGCTATTTCTGTTTCTTGTGTTTACAAGTGCATGGAAATGGGTTTGGTGACGCAATGTTATTGGGCAAAATTTTCTATTCAGGAAAATTCGTGTCGTGTCTCGAGATGTGTAAAGGCAGTGTTTGGGGTTTCGTTCGTTGATAAGCTTTTTCTGTATAGCAGGACATGTTAGCGGAAGAACCATCATACCGCTAGGACGCAAGCTTGTATGGAAATGATTTTGATACTTTGTTATGTCGTAGGTGTCTTGGGATACAGATTCCATCTGACTTGGTTTTATCGGATTTCGCTTCGGGGCAATGGTATTCAGCCGCTATTGTGCAAATAATGTGTGTCCATCCCAACCCCCAAGCACACCACTCCCGCTTATTTGTTGGTCTCGGGTTTGTGTTTATCCTAGATGGGTCTCAGCAAATTATGACTGAAGTAGCCACGCGAACAATCACAGTCGATGCACCCCATTTTGAGATAGGTGCGTTGTGTCTTGTGGGGCTCCAGGTTGCAAATCAAAGCTTTGCTTCAGTACGCACCAGCATGTGATGCATTGGCGAGCAATGCGAAATTTAGCCCGCAAGCTCTGGTCTTGTTCAGGACGTACGTCTCTGGCAGATGAGTAGCCGATGGCGGTTGCATGCAAAGGGCAACGTTGCGCTTAGATACGCACGACCTTTACCAGTAGCAGGCATTGTTGGCCAGGCCCATTACACGTTTTTATCTGCAAAAGTTTAATTGCACCTTCCGTTTGTCCTGTAAATTTCTTTTCGCTGTGTTTCACAATTGCGTGAAAATGGGTTTGGCGACGTAATGCTATTGGCAAGATGTTCTATTTAGGGAAGTTTCGTGCCGTTTTCTGATAGACGCAGAAACAGCTTTTGGGGTTTTGTGCGTTGGTAAGTTTTCCGTAAAAAGCGACACGTTAGCGGAGAAACCATCGAACGGCTAAGACGAAAGCCAGTGTGGAATTGGGTTTGATGCGTTGTTGTGTCGTGGGATTATTTGGAGAGGAGTTGCATCTGACTTGGCTTTATCGCACGCCACTTCAGGGTGCTGGTATTCGTCCGCTATTCTGCAACTGCTGACTGGCCAATTGAACACCCAAGCACACAACTCCAGCTTGCTTGTTGGCCCCGAGTTTGCATGCATCCTAGCTGGGTTCCAGCAGATCATAACTAAAGTAGCCACGCGAACAAGCACAACTGATGCACTGCATTTTGGATAAGCGCGTTGTATTCTATACAGATTTGGTTTGCAGAACAAAGGTTTGCTTCAGTACGCTCCAGCATGCTCTGCATCGGCGAGCGATGCAAAACGCGACCTGCAAACTCTGGTCTTGCTCAGCTCGTGCGTATCTGGAGACTGAATTGGCGAAGCCATTTGCAGGCAAAGGGCAACGTTATGATTGGATACACACGACCTTCGTTTGTAGCAGGAATTGCTGGCCAGGGCCATTACACATTTATGATTCTGCAGATGCCCAATTGCAGCTTCCGTTTGTTTTGTAGGCTATTTCCTCTTTGTGTGTTTACGAATGCGTGGAAGTGGGTTTGGTGACGCAATGTTATTGGGAAAGATGTTCT
>NPHX01000586.1:34305-51057 GCA_002271815.1 Eimeria falciformis
TGGGGTTTATCGCATGCCCCTTCAGGGCGATGGTATCCGTCTGCTATTCTGCAGCTGCAAGCTCACCAACTAAACAGCAACTCATACGATACCAGCATATTTGTTGGTCCCAGTTTTGTATTTATCTTAACTGAGTTCCAGCGGATTATGACTAAAGTAGCGATACGCACATGACAGGGGATGCATCCTATATTTGTATAGGCGCCTTGTCTTCTCTGCGGCTTTGCTTTGCAGCACAAAACTTTTTTGCAGTACACACCAGCATGTGCTGCATTGGCCAGCGGTGCGAAACATAGCGCATGTTTTCTAGTCTTGTTCAGCAAGTGCGTATCTAGCGGATGAGTAGGCGAAAGTGGTTGCAGGCAGAGGGCAACGCTGAGCTTAGATATACACGTACTCTGTCAGTGGTAGGGATTGTTGGCCAGGTCCATTACACATTTGTATCCGCAACTGAGTGATTTGTTTGTCCTGTACGTTTTTTCCTTTTCTCGCGTTTACAAGTGCGGAGAAATTAGTTTGCGGATGAAATGCCGTTGGGCAAGATGTTTTATTTAAAGAAATTCCGTGTCGTCTCGTTATACGTATAGAGACAGCATTTGGGGTTTTGTGCGTTGGTAAGTTTATTGAGTATAAAACGACACGTTAGGGGAAGAACCAGCGGACGGCTAGGACGCAAGTCTGTATGAAAACAGTGTTGATGTGTTGTTGTGTCTTGGTGGCGATTGCTATATTTGGAGAGGCAATCCATCTGACTTGGCTTTAGCGCATGTCGTTTCAGCTCGATAATATCTGTCCGCTTTTCTGCAACTGCTGAATGACCAGTTGAAAACCCAAGCATAACGAACCAGTTTGTTTGTTTGTACCAGTTTCTAATTTAGCATTGCTGGGTTCCAGCAGGTTGCGACTAAGTTAGCCATACGAACATCACAGCGGACGCACTGCATGTTTGAATAGGCCGTGGTGTCATGTGCGGCTCTGCTTTACAGAACAGAGCTGTTCTTCAGTACGCTCCACCATGTGCTGTAGTGGGGAACAATACGAAACGTAGCGCACGAACTCTGGTCGTGTTCAGTTCGTGCGTTTCTGGCGGAGGAATAGCAGAAGGCGGTTACAGTCTAAGGGCAACGTTGCGATTGGCCGCACAAGGCCAGACGGTAATGCCAAGTTCTCCCTGTGGCAGGCATTGTTGGCCATGGACATAACACATTTGTATTTGCAAATGCCTAATTGCAGTTTCCGTTTGTCTTGTAGGCTATTTCCTTTTCTTGTGTTTGCGAGTGCTGAAAAGTAGGTTTAGTTACTTAATGTTATTGGGCAAGATGTTTTATTTAGGGACATTCTGTACCGTGTCTCAAAAAGCGTAGATGCAGGATTTAGGTGTTTGTGCGTTCATAATCTGTTTCAGTATAAAAAGCCATTTTAACTGACGAGTCAGCGGATGGCTAGAGCGCAGGCAAACAAGCAAGTATAGTAATGATTGTCAGATGTTTCTCTGTTGTGATGGAGATT
Source organism: Eimeria falciformis (assembly GCA_002271815.1). NCBI lineage: Eukaryota > Apicomplexa > Conoidasida > Eucoccidiorida > Eimeriidae > Eimeria > Eimeria falciformis. Next base: position 35,815 of record NPHX01000586.1, read on the forward strand.
GGTGTATTCGTAGAGGGATTGCAAACCACTTAGTTTTATTTCATGTGGACTTAGAGCAATTACATGAGTCCGCTATTCTGCAGCTGCTGGCTGATCATCGGAACACCCAAGCATACCACTCCAACTTGTTTTTTGGCTCCATGTTTTTGTATGCGTCCAATCTAGGTTTCAGCAGATTATGACTAAGGTAGCCGCATGTACAAGCACAGGCTATCCGCTTCATGTTGGAATAGACGCGTGGTGTCCTGTGGGGCTGCGGCTTGCAAGACAAAGCTTTCCTTCAGTACGCACCAGCATGTGCTACTAGGAGAGAGATGCGACACTTAGTGCGCATTGTAGTCTTGTTCGTGACGTGCGTCTCAGGCGGATGAATAGTGGATGGCGGTTGCAGCCAGGAGGCAAAGATGCGCGTGGATACACTAGGAAAGCGGGTAGTCACGACTTCCTTAGGTAGCAGGTATTGTTGGCCAAGACGATTACAGAGTTTTTGTGGTGCAGGCCTACTTGCGGCTTTCGAGTGTTGCCTAAGCCATTTGCTGTCCTTACGTTTATGGATACGACGGCATGCATATGACGACTCAAAGATATGTTGCGCGTTGCTCAGTTTCTCAATTTAGAAAGGGGAATCACACACTGCCTCTAGCGGAAAAATCCGCAGCTCTTTAGCAAGTACAGGAATGTCTTAGGCATGTTTTTTCATTCTCATGGCGCTTGCTCTTCAGAGGAACGTTCCACTTGACTTGTAGTGTCACCTTCCAGAGGTCCGTCTCCTCCGTCTATTCTAAAACCGGTGAATGATTGACTGAAACTTCAAACATACACCGCACTCTTGTTCTTTGAATTTACTTTAAAGTTAGTGTATGTGGGGTCCCATAACATTATGATCACGGTAGCCACGCAAACAAGCACAACACTCTATGACGCTCATGGAACAATGTGTTGTGTAATACCTTATTTGTTCTCTGCTTCAGCCAGTGCGTATGTGACAATGAACCCGCAAAGGCGGCTGCATTATAGTGCTGAGCTGCGTCGGTGGCAGGAACTGCTAGTCAAGGACATTAGACATTCGTGGGTGCAACGCCAAACTTGCGTCGTTGGGGCCAATCACGTTTGGCCAAGGGCGTTACACATTCGTTGCCGCTAAAACACAGTTGCGTCATCCGTGTGTCCCGTATGCCAATTGCATTCCTGGTATTCATGAAAACTACCGCATGGGTACGGTGCCGGAAGAGTATTGCAAGCAGTTACACTCAGGGAAAGTCCTCGCCGTTTTCTGATATGTGTAGACGCAAAATTCGGGATGTTGCACGTTGCTCAGCGTTTTGGTATAAGGAGAGGAGTCGCGCACTGCTTGCAGACTGGTAGGGTGCAAGCAAATATAGAACCGTTTTGGGTCTGTTGTTGCGCTGTCATGGCAATTGCTGTTTGGAGTAGCACTCCACTTGACGCGTTGTATTGAACTCGATGGGATCATATGATTTCTATATTCTGCAGCAGGTGAATGACCAGTTGAAGACCCAAGCATACAAAGAGATCCTGTTCATTGGCTCGATTATTTATGTAGTCAATGTGTGTTCCAAGACATTGTGACTACGCTAGTCACGCAAACAAACACGACACTCTATGACACTCATGGAACAATATGTTGTGTAACGACTGACTTATTTTCTGCTCCAGCCAGTGCGTTTGTGACAATGAACCCGCAAAGGCGGCTGCATGATAGTGCTGAGCTGCGTCGGTGGCAGGCACTGTTGGCCAAGGACATCAGACATTCGTGGGTGCAACGACAAACTTGCCCATCCGTGTGTCCCAGGCCATTTTCATTCCTTGTGTTTACGAATGCCAGCACATGAGTATGGCGGTGCAAGGGTATTGCAAGCAGTTACACTCATGGAAAGTTCTCGCCGTTTTTTGATATGTGTAGACGCATAATTCGGGATGTTGCACGTTGCTCAGCGTTTTGGCATAAGAAGAAGTGTCGCCATTGCTTGCAGGCTTCTGGGTTGGACGCAAGTATGATACCGTTTTGGGTATGTTGTTGCGTTGTCATGGCAATTGCTGTTTGGAGTAGCACTCCACTCGACGCGTTGTATTGAACTCGAGGGAGTCATATGATACCTAGATTTTGCAGCAGGTGAATGACCAGTTGAAGACCCAAGCATACGAGGAGATCCTGTTGATTCGCCCGATACATTATGTAGTGTATGTGGGTTCAAAGGCAATACGACTATGGTAGCCACGTGAGCAAGCAAGGAGCTTTTTAAAACTTGTGGCACGCTCTGTTTCGTAACACCTCACTTATTTTCTGGTTCAGGTAGTGCGTTTGTAGGGATGAATGCGCGATGGCGCTTTCAAATTGAGGCAAAATTTGCGCTTGAACGGACCTGCAGGGAGAGCTGATAGTGGTAAAATATATTGGTGAGAGGAACTGCTGGCCATGGGCGTTACACTCGTGGCCGCAAACACACACTTGCGCCATCCGTGTGTCCTGTAGGCCATTTCCACTTCCTGTGGTTAGGAATACCAGCACATGGGCATGGCGGCGCAAGAGTATTGCAAGCATGCACACTAAAAAGAAGTCTTAACCGTCTTTTGATATGTGTAGCTTTCCAGATGTTTCACGTCGCTCAGCGTTTTGGCATAAGGAGAAGGGTCGCCACTGCTTGCAGGCTGCTAAGGTGGACGCAAAGATCGTGCTACTTTGGGTATGTTTTTGAGTTGTCCTGGCAATCGCTGTTTGGAGTAGCACTCCACTCAACGCGTTGTATCGCACTCGAAAAGATCTTGGTGTCCCTTTATTCTGAATCTGTGATGTGACCAGTTGACAACTCAAGCATACAAAGTGATCCTGGTCATTTGCTTAATTTTTAATTTAGTGTATCTGCGTTCCAGGATATTACGACTACAATAGCCATGCGAACAAGCACGGCGGTGTATGACTCTCTTGGCACGATTTGTTTCCTAACGCCTAATTTATTTTCTGATTCAGCCCGTGCGTGAGTGGAGGATGGATGCACGAAGGCGGTTGCAAGCTGAGGGCACTGTCGCAGTTGAATGGACTTTCAGAGAGAGATGATAATGTCGAGCTGCGTCGGTGTCAGGCATTCTTGGTTGTGGTCATTACACATTCGTGGCATCAAGGACGCAGTTGTTGCATCCGTGTGTACCGTAGGCCTTTTCCATTCATTGTATACATGAATTTTCGTGGCATGGGTATGGTGCACTCTGGAGTATTGCAAGCAGTTACCCTTAGGGAAAACCTTAACCGTCTCTTGAGATGCGTAGAAACAGCTTCTGCATGTTGGAGGTTGTTCAGCGTTTCAGTATAAGGACCAGATTTGTTATTGCTTGCAGCGGGCTAGTGTGGAAGCAAGCCTAGGAATGTTTTCACCATGTTTCTGCGTTTTCATAACGACTGTTCTTTGGAGAAACATTTTACTGGACTTGTTGTATCTCATTCCAGAAAATTGTTTTGTCCTCTATACTGAAGCGGGTAAACGACCAGTTGAACATCCAAGCATACGACGAAACCAAATGTTAATTATATAGTGTATCGGGTTCCAGGACATTACGATTACAGTAGCCATACAACCAAGCACGGCAGTCTATGACACTCGTGGAACGATCTGTTTCGGAACGTCCGACGTATTCTCCGGTTCAGCCAGTGGGCTTGTAAAAATGAATGCCTGACGAGGGCTGCAAGCTAAGGGCAACGTCTCTCTTGGACGGATAATCAGAAAAAATAGTGCGGCACTCCGTTGGTGGCAGGTGGGCTTGGCAAAGCCGATAGCACATTTGTAGGCGCAAGAGCATGCCTCCAGCATCCGCATGTCCCATATGCCATTTCCTGTTCTAGGGTTTGTGATTACCACACATGGGTATGGTGTCGGAAGGATATTGGGCAAGCAGTTACATTTAGACCAATTCCTGGCGTATCCTGATTTTGAGAGAGAAGCATTCGCGATGCTGCACGTTCCTTTGTGTTTTGACGTAAGGAGATCAATTGTGTTGTTCTTGTACTGGACGACCCAACGGGCGGACAGCGCGGGCCTACGACTAGTTATGGTTTTGATATGTTTTTGTGTCGTCACGGGCATTATTGCTGTATTTTAAGTGGGAGTCCATCCGAATTGGCTTTTGTCGCGTTTTATTTTAAGAAATTGTATTTGTGCTCCATTCTGCATCTGCAGATAGACCAATTGAATACTCAGCTTTAGGTGCGCTTGCAGGTGTTTTTCGTTTTTGACTAAGTATAGCTTGGTGGCAATAGATTATGCCTACGGTAGGCAAACCAACTAACACGACGGTCTACGACACTTGTGCAACGGATTTGTTCCGTAGGCCGTGGTTCTGTTCTGGTTCAGCCGGTGCGTTACCGAAGGATGAATACCCGAAGGCGATAGGAAGGAAAGCTCAACGTGGCACTTGGATGCGCAAGGACACGTGATACTGTGGAGCTTTGTTGGTAGCAGGAATTGTTGACAAGGAGCTTTAAACATTATTGGCTGCGAAGGCATATTTGTGGACTGACGCAAAGGTATTGAAAAGCAACTTATACTTAGGGATATTCCCCTCCGTCTCTTCGCATTCGTAGAGAGCGTATTTGGGTTTTGAAGCCCTCCTGGCTTTTCCGTATAAGGAGAGAAATCGCGGATTGCCTGTAGCCCGCGAACCAATGGATGCCTATTATGGATGTAAGTGTAGTGGTGGCTTTCAAACGTATCTGTGCCGTCATCGCAATTACTGTATTTTGAGTGGGAGCTTAACCCACTCGATTTTAACGCGTTCCTTTTCAAAGGGGACGGTATGCGTGTTCTACTCTGGAACTGCTGACTGACCAATTAAATACTTAAGCATACAAGACGATCTTGTTCCTTACATCCAATTTTGATTCAGCTTGGCTGGTATCAGCGAGTCACGACTATGCTAGTCACGCAAACAAGCTCGACGATATACGACGCTCATGAAACGATTTGTTTTATTAGCCGTGACGGCTGTTCTGTTTCAGCTAATGTATTTTTGGCGGATATCAGAGGGCAGTTGAAGAGATAGAGCTACCCCGTGCTTGGACGCAAAAGGACAGGTGGCAGTGCTGAGCCCCGTCGGTGGCAGGCATTGTTGGCTAGGGATATTACACATTGTTGTTGACAAAGGAAGGCTTATGGCCTGCGTTTGTGCCGTGGGGCATTTCCTGGTTTTGCATTTATGGATGGCACGACAAGGTTTTAGTGACTTCACAGCATTGGGCAAGCAGTCACATTTAGGCGAGCTTCTCCCATGTCCTGATTAGAGAGGCAACATTCAGGGTTTTGGATGTTGACCAGGTGTTTTGCTTTAAGGAGAGCACTTGTGCAGCTGCATGTAGCTAATGATTCAAAAAAATGGTAGTGTAAAAGGAAATATAGTTATGGTTTTGATCTTTTTGCGTCGCCATGACGAGTGCTGTTCGAGTGGGTTCCCAGCCGACTCGTTTTATTGCATTCCGCTTTAAGGGGCTGGTATCCGTTGTTTATTCCGCGGCTGCTGCCTGCCCAATTGAACACCCAAACAGAAGAAGTGAGCTTGTTCGCTGCCTTTTTTTCTTTTATTTAGTGTAGCTCGTCCGCGACAGTGTACGACTCCGGTAGCCACGAGCTCAATGTCGACGGTATGCGATGCTCGTGAAACGATATGTTCTGTAGTTCCTGAATTTTGTTCTGATTCAGTATGTGCGTTCCTGGCGGATGAATATCAGACGGCGGATGCAGGATGAGGGCAGCGTCGCGCTTCATAGCACAAGGACAGTTGGTAGTTCCTTTGTTTGTCGGTGGCAAGCATTCTTGCTCAAATGCATTACACACACCTGGCAGCAAAGACATACTTGCGGCATCCGGTAGTTTTTTAAGCCACTTTTTGTCCGTGCGTTTTTGAACGCCTTGACCTGGTTTTGCTGACGTCAGGGTATTGGGCAAGCAGTTACATTCAGGGAGCTTCCTTGTAGTCTCTTGAGATACGCAAATAGAACATTTATTTTTGGCTTGTTGCTCAGCTTTTCCGTATTATCAGAGCAATTGTGGAGCGCGGAGGAACCAACGGACGGTTAGGGCGGACGATGATGTAGTAGTTTATTTGATTTGTTTCAGCGTTGCAATGACTATTTTTGTGTTCAGAGGGGGATTTAATTTGGCCCGTTTTACTGTATTCCATTCCAATTGGATGTTATTTTTTACTGGAGGTGCACACTGACTAACTGAACACCAAGGCATACAAAACAACTTTTTTTGTTGGCTCGTGTTTTTAATTTAGTATATCTAGTTTCCAGCAGCTTGCGATTTTGGTAACCATGCAAACAAGCATGGCAATATACGACACTCATAAAACAACCTGTTTCGTAGAGCGTCTTCTGTTCTGGTTTAGTTAATGGGTTTCTGGCTGCAGACTAGTTGCAGGGAGTGGGCAGCGTAGCGCTTATATGCAAAGCAACAGATGGTGTTGTAGGGCTCCGCGGGTGGCAAGCATTGTTAGCTAAGCGCATTACACTTTCCTGGATGCAAAGGCATACTTGGGGCATGCGTTTGCGCCGTCGACCATTTCCTGGCCTGATGTTTATGAATACCAGTATATGGCTTTGGTGGTGCAAGGGTATTGGCAAGCAGTAACATTGAAGCAAATTCCCTGCCGTATATTGATATAAGTAAAGACAGCAATCGGGTTTATATGAGTTTCTCAGCTTTTTCCACATAAGGAGAGCAATCGCGGGCTATTTGTAACGGACCAACCCGTGGACGACCAGGGTCAACACACGTACAATAATGTTGTTATGTTTCGGTCTCGTTATGGCAATTGACGCATTTTGAGTGGATTTTTCTCGTTTCGCTTGCATCGCATTGTTTTTCAAGCGGACGGTATCTGTCTTTTTGTGCCAGCTGCTGAACGATTCATTGAACACTTAAGCACAAGACGCGTTGGCCGAGTTCTGTATTTAGTATTGATGGGTACCATCAGATTACGACTACGTAGCCAGATGAACAGGCACGGCAATATATGACACTTGTGAAACGATCTATTCCACAGGGCGTGACTTATGTTCTGGTGTAGGAAGTGTGTTTCTGACCAGTGAATGCCGAAAGGCAGTAGCATGCAGGGGGCAACGTTGCGCTTGGACTGGTGGTGCCGAGCTCATCAGTGACAGGTATTGTTTGTCAATAGTATTTTACATTGCTAGCGGCAAAGTCACACTTGTGGCATTTGTGCCCTTGGCATGTCCTGTCTTTGCGTTTATGAACGCCACAACATGGGTTTGCTTAGAGGATGTTGAGCATGCAGTTACATTCAGGGGACTTCCGTGCCATTGCATGATACGCGAAGAGACGGCATTCGGGCGTGTTGGCGTTGGTAAGCGTTTTTTCCACAATGATAGCGTTCGCGAAGTCCTTGTAGTGGATGAACCAGCCGAGGGATATGGTGGACACAAGTATGGTAGTGTTTTTGATATATTTACTGTCATTACGGCGATTGTTGTATTTGGAGTGTGGAGTGGTATTTCAGCCGACTGATTTTATCACATTGCGTTTCAAAGGTATTGTATCTGGCCTTTTCTGCAGCTACTGATTTACCAACTAAACTCGCAAGCATACGATGCGATTCTGTTCATTGGCCTTTGTTTTGTTTTTGGATAGCTGAGAACCAGGAGATAACAGCTACAGTTACAATGCGAACAACGATGGCGGTGTAGGGCAGAGATGGAACAATCTGTCCCGTAGTGCGTGTCTTTTCTTTTGGTTAAAAACGTGCACTTCTGAGGCATGAATATCAGAAAGCGGTATCTAGGGGAGGTCAACGGCGCGCTTTGACGGACATCGACAGGTGGAAGTGCCGAGCTTCGTTCGTGGCAAGTAATGCTGGATAAGGGCATTACACATTCCTGACGGCAAAGGAATACTTGCAGCATTTTGTTGTGCTGTAGAATATTTCCTGTCAATGTTTCTGGATACCAGGACATGGGTTTGGTGACGCTAGGGTATTGGGCAAGCAACTCTATTCATAGAAATTCCTTGTTTTGCTTAGAATGTTTAGAGACAGCATTTGCGCTTTTGCGTGATGCTCAGGTGCTTTTGTAAAAGAGAGCAACGGCGCGTCGCTTATAGCGGACGTACCAGCGGCTGGATAGGCTGGACAAAATTATAGTAATGTTTTTTATCTGTTATTGTTTTGTCATGGCAATTGCTGTATTTCAAGTGCGATTCCCCTTACGTCGTCTGTTGTGTTTTACTGATGTTGTGTTAGTACTGTATTCTGCAGCTGCTAACTGACCAACTAAACCAATAGGCAGAATAACAAATCTTGTTTGTTGGCCTGGATTTTGTCTCCACTGTTTTTGGGTCTCAGCAGATTATTTCTACGATATCCATGCGAACAAGCAAGGACAGCACCATACGACTCTTAGTGGAACGAACTGTGTTGTAAAGCATGACTTCGTTTCTGGTTCAGGATGCTCGTTTTCTGAAGGATGGATACCAAAAGGAAATTACAAGGAAATGGCAACGTTGCATGTAGATGCGCAACGACAGACTGTAATGCCGAGTTGCGTTGGTGGCAGTTATTGTTGTTCAATGGCACTACAGTCCTGGCTGCAAACGCGCATTGTGCAATCCGTTTGTCCTGAGACCACTTCATGTCCTTGCTTTTATAAATACCACAACATGGATTTGTTGACTCCACGATATTGGGCAATCAGTTACATTTAGAAAAATTCTCGGTCATGTTTTGAGATCTGTCGAGACAGCATCCGCGTTTCTGCTCGTCGTATAGCTTTTTCAGTATAAGAAAAGCATTGCGCACTTTATGTAGCGAATGAAACAGCAAGAATTAACGCAGGTACAGTAGTGTTATTGAGATATTTTTATGCCGCCGTGCCTATTGCTGTATTTCGAATGGGTCTCTCCGGGTTTTTTTTTAATCGCATTTTCTTTCAAGGAGATGGTTGACTTCTGGAGCTACTGACTAGCCAGTTGAACACCTAAGCATAGGACACAGTCTTGTTCTTCGTCCCTATTTTGTTTCAGTGTAGATGGGTCCCAGTAAATGAACACTGCGGTAGCCACGCGAATAAGCACGACAGTATGCGACGCTGGTGGAATGATACGTTCCGTAAGGTATGACTTTTGTCCCGGTGTAGCCAGTATGTTTGAAGGAATGAATGCTCAAAAGCGGTTGCAAAGAAAAAAGCGTCACCTTTGAGTCTACAAGGATACGGGGCCGTGCCAAGTTTGGTCAGTGTTCGTCATTGCTGGGTAAAGGCGTTACACATTCCTGACGGTAAAAGGCATACTTGCGACATCCGTATATTTCCCATAGGCCATTTCCTGTCCTTGCGTTTATGAATGCCGCCTAGCGCGCTTGGTGACACCAGGCTATTGGCCAAACAGTTACGTTCAGGGAGATTATCTGCTGTGCCTAGAGATGTGTGGAGACTGCAACACGCGTTTTGGGGTGTTGCTCAGCTGTTTCGGCATAAGGAGAGCAATCGCGCAGTGCTTGTAGCACGTGAACCAGCACAGAGCTTAGGGCAACACAAGTATAGTTATGGCTGAATGTTAACTTGTTTCTGTGCCTTCGTGAAGATTAGTGCATTTGGAGTGGTATTCCACCCGACTCGTTATATCGCACTCCGTTTCAATGGAATGCTATCCCTCCTTTATTGCTTAGCTGCTGACTGAATCATTAAACACTGAGCCACAGACAAGGCTTTTCAAGATGGCATTGATTTTACGTTTAGTATAGCTGGGTCGCAGCAGAGTACGACTTGGGCAGTCATGCGAACGAGCAAGGCCGTATACGGCACTCGTGCAGCGATATGTTGCGTAGCGCGCGACATCCATTCTAGTTTTTTTATGTGCGGTTCTGGTGGATGAATACCAAAACCAGATAGCAGGTAAACACCAACCTCGCGCTTGGATGCACAAAGAACAGATTGTAGTGCCGAGCTCCGTCGGTAGCAGGACTTGTGGGCCAGGGTCATTGCACACTCCTAGCTGCAACGGGATACTGGTGACATCCAATTTCCACATATGCCGTTTTTTTATTGTGTTTATGGACGCCACAACTTGAGTTTGCTGGCGCCACGGTACTGGAAGAGCAGTTGCATTCAAGGGAATTCCCTGCTGTATCTTGAGATGCGTAGAAACAGCATTTGCGTCTTTGGCGTTGCCTAGTTTCTCCAGTTTACAAAGAGCAATCGCACAGTGTTCGTAGGAGGGGAAAGAGGCAAAGCCTTAAGTTGACGCAGGCGTAGTAGTGTGTTTTATATGTTTTTGTGCCGTCATGGTGGTTGTTGCATTTCCAGTTGCATTTTCTTTTAAATGGAGCGTATCCGATCTACATTGCGTAGCTGCTGACTGACGAGTTAAACACCCAAACATCCATGAGGCCTTACTAGATGCCATTATTTTAGTTACCTGCGTAGTTGCTGACTGACGAGTTAAACACCCAAACATCCATGAGGCCTCGCTAAATGCCATAATTTGTTTTTAGTATAGCTGGCTCCCACCAGATTGCGACTACGGTAGCCATAGAAACAAGCAAGGACAGCGGCTTGCCACACTTGTGGAACGATGTGGTTTTTTGCGCATGACTTGTGTTTTGGTTTAGCCAGTGCGTTGCTGGCAAAAGAATATCAGAAGGCGGTAGCAGGAAGGGTCTAACGTGCGATTAGACTAACAAAGAGAGGTGATACTGCCGAGCTCCTCGGTGGCAGGGCAGGCATTGCTGGCCAAGGCCATTACGCTTTCCTGTCCGCAAACACATACTTGTAGCTTACCTTTGCCTCATATGCTATTTTCTGTCCTTGCGTTTATGGGCGCCACGTGGTGGAAAAGCTGTCTCGAGGCTATTGGGCAAACATTTGAATTCAGGAAACTTCTTCGTCTCTTGGCATGCGCCGATACATCATTCGGGTTTCTGGGAGTTGCTAAGCGTTTTCGGTATACGGCGACAAATGGCGCACTGCTTGTAGCTGACGAAGTAGTGAAAAGCTAAGGTGGACGAAAGTGTGGTAGTGTTTTGCTGTGCTCTACGTCGTCATGGCGATTGTTGTATTTCGACAGGGATTTCATCCGACGCGTTTCCTCGGATTCCTTTTTTATAGGACTGCCATTCGTTCTCAATGTTGCAGCTGCTGACTGACCATTTGGGCGCTCAAGTATACGATGCTATCTTGTTTGTTGTCTTTAGTTTTAGATGTAGCATAGTAAAGTCCCAGCAGATTACCACGATGGTAGGCATGCGAATAAGCAAGGCGGTATACGGCACTTGTGAAACGATTTGTTTCATAGAGCTGAACTTCCATTGTGGTCCAGCTAGTGCGTTTCTGGTGGAGAAATAACAGATGTCGATTGCAAACAGAGGGCAGCGTCGCGCTGTGATCTACAAGGACAAATGGTATCGGGTAGCTCTGTCGGTGTCAGGCATTGTTTGCTAAGGATATTGCAAATTCCTGCCATCAACGGAACACTTGTGGCATATGTTTGTGCTGCAAGCCATTTCCTTTCCTTGCGCTTGTGGATGCTACGTCATGGGTTTATCTATACAAGAGATTGAGCAGGCAGTCACATTCAGAGAAATTATCTGCCATGGCTTGAAATACATAGAGTTAGCATTCAGGTTTCTGCGCGTTGCTCAGCTTTTGTGGTATATTGAGAGGATGGCATACTGCTTGTTGCAGACGAATCAGCGGGCGCTTAGAGTAGTTCTGCTTATGGCGACGGCTGGATTTCAAGTGGCAATCCTTCTGTTTCAGTTTTAACTCATTCCGTTCACAAGATCGTTCTCTACTTTTATTCTGCAGCTTCAGGCTGACCAAGTGAACAACCAAGCATAAGGTGCAATCTTGAATATTGGCAAAAATTCTGAGTTACTAAAGCTGGATCTCAGCAGCTTACTCCTGTGGTAAGCACCGGAACAGGCACGGCGGCATACGACACTTCGGCACCCGAACCAGCACGCCGGCATACGACACTCGTGGAGCGATGTATTGCGCACTGCTTTACCTTCGCTCTGTTTTATGGCGTGCGTTTCTGGCGGATAAATATCCAATGGAGGCGGCGGAGGGGGAACAAACGGGCTGAAACGCATAAGCGTAGGTGGTAATGCGGAGCTCTGTCGGTGGCAATCATTGTTGTCCAAGGGCATTACACGTGCCTGGCTGAAAAACATTCTTGCAACATTCGTTAGTTCCGTAGTCCATTCCCTGTCTTTGTGTTTGTGTATTTTAATATTGTCGAATCGACGGCCTTGCACAAGCAGTTCCATTCAGGGAAATTATCTGCCGTGCCTTATGATGCGTGGAGACAGCAATTGGCGTTTTGGGGCGTTGCTTTGATTTTTTGGTATGAAAAGAACGATCGTTCAGTGATTGTATCAGATGAACCAGCTCACATCTATGGTAAACGCAAGTTCTGTAATGCTTGACATGTTTCTGTTTCGTCATAGAGATTACTGCATTTGGAGTGGAATTCCACTGGACTCGCTATATCGCACTCTGTTTTAATGGGATGTTATCCTTCCTTCATTACTTAGCTGCTGACTGAATCATTGAAGACTAGGGCACAGATGAGACTTTGCTAGATGACAGGGATTTTACATTTAGTATAACTGGGTCGACACCTCCGGCAGCCATGCAAACAATCACGGCAGTATACAGCACGCGTGCAGCGATTTGTTCCGTAGACCGCGACATCTGTTCTGGTTCAGTATGTGCGGTTCTAGCAGATGAATACCAGGAGGGGGTAGCAGGGGTTCACCCACGTGGCTCGTGGATGCACGAATGACAAATGGTATTGCCGAGCTTCGTTGGTGGCAGGACTTGTTGGCCAAGGCCAATACACATTCCTGGCTGCAAATGCACTTACGGCATCCGCTTATTCCCTAGACTATTTCGTGTAATAAAAGTTATGAATGCGACGGAATAGGCTTGATGGCGGAAGGATAGTGGGAAAACAGTTCAATTCGGGAAACTTCTCTGTCGTCTGTTGAGATGCGCAGAAAAGACCTCATTCGGGCGTTTGCGCTGCTCGGCTTGTTGGGTATAAGGGAAGCAATTGCACATAGCTTGTAGTAGTCTAACCAAATGCCGGTTAGGGTGGAGGTAAGTCTAGCATTGTTTTGTATATGTTTCTTTGGGGTCAAGGCGGTTGCTGTACCTGGAATGGGATTCCGTCCGACTCTTTTATCGTATTCCGTTTCAAGTGGGTGGTATCCATCATTAATTCCGAAGCTACTGACTGACCGCATAAATAGCCAAACACAAGAGGCGATTTTGTTAATAGGTCCGAGGTCCGATTTTTACTCAGCATAGATGCATCCTACCAAACTACAGCTACGGTCGCCACAAAAACGAGTACGGCGATATACGACACTTGTGGAACGACGTCTTCATTAGCTCATGACTGCTGGTCTGGCTCAGGACGTGCGTTTCCTGAGGTAGTACGAAGTTCTGTTGGTGGCAAGCATTGTTGGCCAAGGCCATTACACATTCCGAGCCGTAAACCCACATCTGCGGGATCAGGTTGTTCCCTAGGCCCTTTCGTAGTTTTTCGTTTATGGTTGCCACAAAATGGGTTTAGTGACGCAAGGGCATTTGCAAACATTATTATCAAAGAAATTCTCTTTCGTATTTTGAGATGCGCAGAGGCAGCATTCGTTTTTTTTGCGCTAATCAGGTTGCTCGGTACACGGAGAGTAATAGCGCATTACTTGTAGGGGACAAGCCAGCGGAGGTATAGGGTGGGCGCAAGTATAGTGATATGTTTGATATGTTCGTGCGTGTGGCTATGGCGATTGCGTGATTTTGAGTGGAATTCGGTTTGATGCGCTTCATCACATTGTCTTTCTTTGGGGATGATACCCGTCCGCTGTTCTGTATCTGATGGGTGATCATTTGAACACCCCAGCATAACATGTGACCTTGTGTGTTCGCCCGATTGTTTGATTTTGTAGGGTTTTGTTTTAGCATATTATGACTAAGGTAGGTCGGCGAATAGGCACGACTAATACACTCCAGATTTGGATACGGGCGTTGTTTCTAATGCAGCTCTGTATTACTGAGCACAGTTTCTTGTCAGTACGCACTAGCGTGTACTGCACAATTTGGGAACGATACGATAGGTAACGAGCGATCTTTGGTTAGTGCGTATCTGGCGGATGAATATCCGAAGAGTTCTTGAAGCAATGGCAACGTCGCGTTTGGACGCACAAGGACAGATGGCACTTCCAAACTCCGTCGTTTTCGAGCATTGTTTGCCGTTGACTTTACATCTTGCTGACCAGAATGGCTTACTTGTGGTATCCGTTTGTCCTATAATTTTCAGGCATTGTTATTCAATGCCCTTACATATTCCTGGTCAGAAATGCCTGCGTTTGGTATCCATTTGTCCTGTAGAACTTTTCGTCGTTGCTTTTTGCTTCCTGCCTAATGGCCTTCGTGATGCACTCCTATTAGCAGAGAAGTTGTATTCAGGACGCTGCTTTGCCTTCTGTTGAGATGCATAGAGACAACACTTGCACTTCTGCGCTCTGTTTGGCTGGTTGGGTGTAAGGAGAGCAATGGCACACTGCATGAAGCGGAGGAGCCAGCGGACGGCTATGGTGGACGCAAGTCTAGCAATATGTTTCGTGTTTCTATGGAGTCACGGAGACTACCGTATTTAAAATGGGATTCCGTCCTACTCTGTTTTATTCGATTTTGTTTTAAGGTGATGGTATCCATCCTCTACTATGCAACCGGTATCTGGCCAACTAAAAGCCTAAGCAGAGAAAGCGATATTGCTCGTTGGCCCAAAGCCCCATGTTTTGATTTAACATATCTAGGTCTAAGCCAATTACGACTACGGTATTCATACAAACAAAAACGGCTGATAACCTTTATTTAGTTTGCCGTGTTGTTATGAGTGGGGCTCTGGATTGCAGAGCCTAGCTTCTTTTCAGTACGCAGCAGCGTTTTCTGCACAATGTGGAATAGATACGATACGTAGCATGTGCCCTCTTGCCTTTTTCAGGAAGTGCGCACCTGGCGGATGACTATCGAATAGTGGCTATTGGTAAAGCACAACATACGCTTAGACTCACAGGGACAAATGGTAATGTCGAGATCTATTGGTGGCAGGAATTGATGGCCAGGCGCATCACACATTCCTGGCCGCATAAGCAGACTTGCTCCAACTGTTTAACTCGTATGCCATGGATTTGGTGACGGAAAGTTATAGGGCA
>NPHX01000590.1:8797-61948 GCA_002271815.1 Eimeria falciformis
TGACGCCTGAATCCACCTTCCAGCGCTCCATCTTCTTGGGTTGCTGAGGGTTTGCGTCTGCCTGTCCCTATGGGTTTAGGGTTTAATTGTTTAGGGTTTAGGGTTTGGAGTTTACAAGGGCTAAGACGTGGCTGCTAGCAAGCCCGAGGAAGAAGCGGAGGAGCAGCTTGGCTTCTGTGAAGCGTCCCTCACGGAGTGTCTCCTCCAGCCTGGAGACGCTTGAGGAGACGATCCCAGAGACAAATCCCCGGAGCCGCACTTTTCTATAGAGCAGACCAACGAGGGCTGCGTATATTCCTGAAAGGAGACAGACGAAATTAAACAATTGAAAATCAACAAGAGGGTTAAAAAGAGAGACAAACAGACACAAACAAAGAGACACATAAAACAAACACGCTTACCCGTCTTCACCGGCAGCCTAGCAGCACAATCGACAATGAGCTGCAAAAGTTTCCCCTCTAAATCCGCAGGTTCTTCTGGCTTGTTGCGTCCTCGCTGAGGTGTCTGTACACCGTCTTTGGCGTCTGCCTGAGGGGCAGTGGGTCCCCCATTTTGTTGTTTTTCACTTATGTCTGTCTCCTCCTGATTGGGGTGTTGCTGCACTGCTGTCTCCTTTTCCTGTCTCTCTTCTCTCTCAGCCACAATTGCATCAGCAAGGGCCTGTGACAGAGATATTATTTGTGTTGGCACGAGACAAACATCGTCTCCAATTGTCACAACTAATCTCCTCAGGCTGGCCCACCGGGACTGCCGCAAAGAAGGGGGGGGCCCCCGGCGGGGGCCCCCCCCTCTCCCTCCCCCTCGCCGAGGAAACCCACGAGACGGAGGACCGTCAGGGAGAGGCGGAGCACTTGCTAAATCTGCTGCACCATCAGGCTCCATTGCTGCTGCTTCTGCTGCTGCTACTGCTGCTGCTGCTTCTGCTGCTCCTACTGCTGCTGCTGCTCCTACTGCTGCTGCTGCTGCTGCTGCTGCTGCTAAGCCCTGCTGCAGCCTTGGGACGGGCGAAGAGCCTCTGCGTTTTAAAGAGGCAAAAAAAGAAGAACAAGCCTTACCAATCAAGGGGGCATGGGGTTTAGGGTTTAGGGTTTAGGGTTTAAGGTTTAAGGTTTAAGGCTTAGGGTTTATAGAGGAAAACAATGAACTCAAAAATGTAGCGATACAATCACGTAATAGTGCAAAACCTAAACCCTAAACCCTAAACCCTAAACCCTCGCCAACGCATGCAGCCCTGTGGTGGGGTCTTTGAAAGCTCTAAGTTAGCTAGTTTCACTACAAATTGTTATTTAACCCTACTTGAATAGACAATTATTTAATAAATTGGCCAATTCAAGAGGCGACCGGCGCCTGTGCTGCTCGGGTGTACAGACAGCTCAGACTTTGCACTTGATGCATTTCTGTGGGAATTGCACTGCGTGTCCTCCAGACAAGATAATAAAATAAATAAACAAAAAAAGAAATTATTAATTTAAATTATAAAGAGATTTGCAGCCAAATTTTCGACTCGATTCAACATCCCATGTGAAACTCTAAAAGGTTTTTGTGCCATGTATAGCTGCAAATGCACATTTTTAGAACTTCATTGTTTGTCTGTTTGTCCTCATTAGAAATTTTTTAAATTAATATTTAAAATTATTTAAAAGTGGAAGGGAAAAACATATTGTCGTTCTTCCCCAACATCTCTAGTGTACGTACACTCAAATACCATGCAGAATTCTAGGTGAAACAAAAAGGAGCCTTTCCCTCCAACCCTCTCCCACTCAAGCATTCAAGTTTTCTCAATTACAGCAATTATAATATGCTTCTTTTTACTAAATTAAAGTAATTAAATAATTCAAATAATTCAAATGGTTCAAAATGAATGCTCAAGATCTTGTAAGACTTGCCGCTAACAAGTCACTTTAAACGCGCACACTGAGGCCTCTGCTTGACGGCCGTACGTCCACCCACGCGACAATAGAACAATAACCTAGACAACATAATAAACCAATAAACTAGACACCACAATAAAACTAGTCTGCCCTTCTGCGGCTTCTGAGACCATGCCCAGGTGACGATTGAAAAGAAACAAAAAAATGTGGCAAAAAAAAACTCGCAATTTCTGTCTGTCTGTCACGACACCCGATGCTTCCCACTCCTCCTCGAGACTTGAAACTATCTTTTAAATTTGTTTTTCGAGTTTTGGCGGTGGCTTTCTGCAGCCCGTCGAAAGCAAAAAGCTGCCAAGTGCAGTTTCTTTAATTGGAGACAAATGTATTTTTTTCAATGCCCCAAACTCCTCATGGGCCAGCCTCTGGCAAGGCAGAGAGAAGATCACTGTCTCTGTGGGCAGCCGTGCTGAGGGTTCCCACCTCCCCGCCGGTCAAAGGGAGACTCTTGCCTGGTTTTAAATGGTTGTGCTATCTCTGCTGTTTCTGTTGTCCTCTGTCTCCGTTGTGTCTCCTGTCTCTGCTGTCTCTATTGTCCCAGCTGTCTCTTGGTTGTTTGGTGTGTCGACGAAAACAAAGACAGACTCTGAGGTGCATGCAAGGCGGAGGCTCTCCTCCCCTCTGACGATTTGTGCTGCTCTCGATGCAGCAGCTGTCTCCTTTTGATTGTAAGAAATAGTTTGCTGCAATGACCTTGGACCCCAGGGTCATTGCTGTCTCTGAAGCCTTGGCTGATAAATGTTCAAAGAGGAGACACCGGGTGATGAGGAGACTCGGCAGTCTCCCATAAAACCATATTTTCATTTTTTTATTTTCAAGGTTGAAACAGTTAAATGGCAAGACAAGTGCTGGTGCCTCACACCTTCACAGCGAACATGCGGGCATTCTCTGACCCATTCGCCGATCCCCTTGGCAACTTATTTGCCTGCTGCTTACCCCAGACAGAAACCTCTGTGTCTCTCTCTGTCTCTCTGTGTTTCTCTCTGTCTGTCTGTCTCTCCAAGCACATAATACTTTTAAAATTTGTTCGATTGCGTTGCTGCTTCGAGTGTCTTCGTCGCAGGGGCGCATGCGGCAGACGCGGCCCCCTCCTACGAGCTAAGGAGGCCTTGAAAAAGGGAGACAGGCAGCACCACCACCATGAGAAAGAGACAGACAAACTAAACAGATCATCAGGGACCAACTAAACACCAAAGGCCACGCGATGCAAAATGAGAAAAGGCCAGGGCGGGTGCTGCTTGAGGCGCGGCATGTCTCCCAAGTTCAGCAGCAAGGCAATCCTGTGTGATACCTACAACCCCCCCTTCCCTTCCATGCAGACTGTGTGCTGGGCACCAAACTCCAACGCATTGCAGTGTACAGACACCTGGATTTATGCGCTCTCAGCACAGACGATGATGCGAGCGGGAAGCAGCAAGGAACTGTGACAGCACGCCGCAGCTCTCAGGCTCGAGTGGCTCTGGTCTGCGGCCCGCACTTCCAGTGTCAAGACACCCCAAGCTTCTCCACTTGCAGCAAGAGAATGCCAGCAGCCATCCTGCTGACGTGTCTCTCTCTCAGTTATAACGGTTGTTGTTCTACGGAGACGCCGTTGCCTGTTGCTCAAAGTGTGTCCTCCTTCTCTGCTGTCTCCTTCTTGTCATCGGCAGAGACAGAAGGAGACAGCAAATCATTCTTAGTATCCTCTTTGAAAAGTTCAAGCAAACAACCAGGCAGCTCCTTGGGAGTGAAGAGCGTCTTGTGACCTTCTGGGGTTTCTAACCCAACGAGCTGGAAGTGGCAACCGCCCTGAGAATGCAGCAGCAGCACAAAGAACAATGGATTTGCAAACAGCCACAATGGCACACACATTTTCAGGTGTATACGTACACCTGGAGTTACGTGCATGCGCATTTCCGGTGTACGTACACCTTGGATTGCGCGCAGCGCAGACAAAATAGCCGTGGAGTGTACAGACACTGAATGCCCCCTTGTGGGCATCTGTACACTCGAAAGGGTCGGGTGAAAGCTGTCCCATTGTCTCTCTGTCTGTTAGTTTGTTTGTCTGCTTCATGTATTTCTGCGTGTTAACTCACCACAAAATACACGAAAATGTACAGACTCCTCTGCTTGCGCTCGCAGACGGTTGGGTAGACCTTGCCAGTGCTGTCATCCATGACAACAATTCCAAGATCAAGTGCATCTTCAAGGGCGCAAATGTCTGCCGCTGAGACAAAGCAAAAACATCAAACAAACACAGAAAATGCCAAGAGACACTTCAGGAGACAAGCCGCTGCTGCTGGCTGCAACTGTCTCTACTCCCCTTTGCTGCTGCGTTTGCTGCTGCCGTTTGTGTTGCGAGGAGACAAAGAAAGAGACAGCAAGCGGCTTGCTGCTCACCAGTCCCCCAATGGTTGTTTCCAGGCAGGCGCATTTCGTGGTGAACCGCGCGGGCCTTTCCAAGGGTTGTGGAAGTGTCGAAGACAAACCCTAAAACCACGAGAGACAAAAGAGAGACACTATTCAATTCGCCGATACGTTTATAAACACAAACATTTAACAAATGGAAAATGGACGGCTCGCTGGCTCTACGCCACTACTCCACATACACCCCAGCAGCAGCTGCTTAGCTGTCTGTACACCCCAGCAGCAGCTTGTTAGCTGTCTGTACACCCCAACTGCTCACCAGTGGTTGCAACGTACGCCTTGCTCCCCTGGAGAATGGCCGACGGAGACCATCCGTCGTGCCAATCCTCTGCAGCCTCCAGAGCCGCCATGACACTCAAACGCTCAAGAAACAAGTGCCCCTCTTCAGGGCTCAATGCTGGGGGACAGAGACACACAAACACACAGAGATTGAAAACAGAGACAAAGACAAAACAAACTATATTACAAAATAACAAACGCATTGACAGACAAAGAGACAAACCAGTTCACAAGGCACCCGGAGAGCGCATGCAGAGACAAGCCCCAAATTCAGGAGACAAAAATCAAGAAGAAAACTAAAACAGCAATCGACCCTCGGCAAGATGAGCTGAGGAGACACTGAGAGACAGAGACAGAGAAAGACAAAGAGACAGAGACAGAGCGACAGAGAGAGACAGAGAGGGAGACGGAGAGAGACAGACACACTGAGAGACAGGGAGACACAGAGAGACAAAGGCAGGGAAGCAGGGACCGAGCCGGCAAAGAGGTGAGGTGCAGGAAACCCACTTGCATCTTTTTCACACGCTCGAATTCCCGCCGCCTTATCAGCAGCAATGCGCCTCAACTCCATGGCACCCTTCTGTCTCCCCGTCCCCGCAACGCTCAGAGCCACCGAGTGAAAGAGACAGTCTCCTCCGCCTCCCGCGTCCTGCAGCAGCAAGCATGCACACCAGCAGCAGCAGCATGTGCAGCAGCAGCAGCAAGCACGTGCAGCTGCTGGAACTGAGCCTCAAAACAAAACAAACGAAGCCTCAGGACAAGGCCCAAGGAGGAGGAGACACTTGCGGGGGAAGGGGGGTTGATAAGCATTTCTTACGATCCTTCTCATGACGATCCCCTTGGCGGCGAGTCTCCGTCTCCACGAGGCACTGAGGGGGGTCCAGGGCCCCTGTCTCCTCCAGGCCTGAACAGCTCGGACGCTGCATGCAAAGAGCTCCTCGCCCTCGTGATAGATGGAGAAAACACGATCCCTCACGGCATCGATCCCAG
The DNA here is from genome assembly GCA_002271815.1 of Eimeria falciformis. NCBI lineage: Eukaryota > Apicomplexa > Conoidasida > Eucoccidiorida > Eimeriidae > Eimeria > Eimeria falciformis. The sequence continues at coordinate 14,401 of NPHX01000590.1, forward strand.
CGAGAATGGATTTAAATGAGGCGTCAGAAACGCTCGACAACATTCGAGGCACGCCTGACCCGCCAGGTGCAGAGACACTCGAAACGCCGGACAGAGACTCCTGCTGCTCCTGCTGCTGCTGCTCCTGCTGCTGCTGCTGCTCCTTTCTATCCTCCTGCTGCTGCTGCTCCTGCTGCTGCTGCTGCTGCTGCTCCTCCTGCAGCAGACGTCCTTTCACACACTCTCGGAGCCACTGGGTGTTTGCAGCTGCTGGGCATCCGAGCCGCGGGGGCCCCAGGGGGGGGCAGGGGCGATGGGGCCCCCCGGGAGTTTCGGGGGGCCCTAAGGATTTCCCTAGAGCAGCGAGGAGACACTCTCTCCTGCGAAGCAGCGCGGCAGCAGGGGAGACAGAGACAGTGGAAGGAGACGCGCGGCTCTCCATGCTGAGACTAACAGTCCCTGTAGCAACTGCAGCAAGAGCAGCAGCAGCAGCAGCTGCTGCTGCTGCGTTTGCTGCTGCCCTTGGCATTGCGGGTTTTTGATTTGCCAAACCCCCGCCAATCGACCTGCTGCTGTTTGGAGACTCCGGAGACGCAGAGGCAAAGAGAGAGGAGACATCTGCTGCAGGGGACGCGCCAGACGCTGAGGTGCGGGAGACAGAAATTGCAGCAGCAACGCGAAATGCCCCAGGCCCCACGAGGCAGGCCATCAGCCAGCAGGCGGCTGCAAGAAACCAACGGCAAGAAGTGTTCATCGTGTTGAGCTACGAAGAGGTTTGGAGCTTTAGCTGCTGGGAACACTCCGAGCGTCTCCGCCTCCCGCCGGCCAACGCCTCACTGCATGCATGCGAAGCCTCTTTCTCTTCCATGCGGCTCTCGAAAGCATTATTGCTTTGAAAAAAATGAATTTGTTGCTGGCTCCCCGCTGCTAAGAGATCGCCCAATAGGTATAATAACAACAACTCCGAGACGGTAAGATCCTCAAGGGCTTAACCAGAGCTGCGGCAACGGTCCCCTGGCCAAAACACACGGCACACACAATGAAAAAGAGACTGCAGAAAAGACAGCCGCAAAATGGGTCTTTCTAGGACGCGCTCGGAGAAGGCTGCTCTGCCGGTGCTGCTAAGGCCACCAGTGGGTGAAATTTCGTGGCTCTGGGAGCCCGATCTGCGGCAATTTATTGGGAAATAGAAGAATATTAAAGCTACAAATTGAAACAGTTCATTAAAATAACAACGAGGAACACAGAGAGCGCCGGAAGCAACACAAACATTCACCATGCCAACAACACCCAACGAGCCATGAGAGATCAAGGTGCATGCACTAAGGGTGTTTATTTCCAGCCCCGCGTCCTTCTTTAAGCTTTTCAACAGAATTTCTTCTTTTGGTTTAATATAAATAATATAATAAATGATTAAGGGAGGGAAAAACAAAGAAAATAACAAAGTTCGACCATCAGGGGCTCCGAGCCTCGCCTCGCTTACTTACAAAACCTTGAAGGGCGGCTTTGCATTCTGTCTCTGCATTTCACCAATTGCGCCGTTAAATTATATTATTTATTCTTTGAAAATGAACAGAGATGCAGAGGCGTCGGAAGAGATTAAATGAGGTGTACATACACCTCATCTGATCTCCTCGGGATTTCTACGGAAATAGAAGGTTGAGTTAAGGTGCGATCTTGTCCTGTTGCGGCATTTCGCGTCTTCTTTGTTTTATTTTTGCTTAATTTAAACTTTTTTTGTTTATAAACTACTCAAATTGATTTGCACAGATATAAACATACTTCTCCGTGGCAGCAAATGGCTGCAACTCAGAGGTTCTTGCTACCATCAGCTGGTCCTTGTCGTCTTGCTCGCATCCTGGGGGGCAGGCTCCGGGCAGACCCTCACCTCTGTCGCCTTTCTCAGCTGCATGCAGCCCCGGCAACTCCCGCTGCGGCTGCTCCACCAACAGTTATTGCTGCTCACCACCCCCGCAGAAGCAGCTGTACAGACACCCCACGCAGAGTCGCGTCTGCCTGCAATTCGCGTTTAACTGCGCGTTTCATTTTTCATGCTTCTGAGAAACTGCAAAGCCCAAAAAGGTCTCGGGAGCCTCATCCCTTCAGCCGCAGCATTCATACAGCAAGCCACCAACAAAACAAAGGCTCTGCAGGTGCTGCTCGCAGCAGCAACGACAAAACATTTTCTTATCAAACCGCATGCAATGACAAAGGCAGCCACACAAATAGGGACAACAGCAAACGCAAGGACAGCAGCAGCAGCAGCAGCAGCGACACCAACAGCAGCCCTAACAGCAGCAGCGACAGCAGCAGCAGCAGCAGCAGCAACAGCAGCGGCGAGTTGTTACCTTGCGCCACAGCGCAAGTGCTACGCCAGTTGCAGCTGCGAGAGAAAATGCATGCAGAGACAGTCCCATTTAAAATTCGAAGAACAGGTGTCAACACATTCATAAAAACCTCCTGTCTCCTAGCAAGAGACAGACATAGGGACACTGCAGCAGCAGCAGCACGAGCAGCTGCAGCAGCACACGAACAGCAATAGCAGCAGCAGCAGCACAAACAGCAGTAGCAGCAGCAGCACACAAACAGCAGTAGCAGCAGCAGCAGCACACAAACAGCAGTAGCAGCAGCAGCAGCAGCAGCAGCAGCAGTAGCAGGAGCATGAGGAGGAGAGATTGGTTTAAGATTGGTTGATGTGTTTTTGTTTGCTTGCTGCAGCCTCTGACAACATCCCTGTTTTTCTCAGTTGGTCGCATTCCCGCAGCCAAGTGCGGACTGTTATAAGAAAGGTCTCCGGGGACAGACAGGTGAGGCTGCCTTGTCTCTTTTCTTTTTCTTGGCGTTGCTGCCGGAAAGAAATATAGTTTTCAATATGTGAGGTTCAGTTTGCTAGGTGTCTCCGCAGACACCAGAGACAAAAAGTGGCGTTGCATGTTTACTTGTAAGGGGATGAGCTGTGAGATTATAGCAAAATGCTTGCATTTTTGTTTTCTGAATCTGCTTAACCTCCAGGTGTATAGACACCTCACTCACCGCCTGGCTCGTGCCGGCGGCCTGGAATTTTATATTTTGTGCATGCAGATTGACTTGCGTATAGCGTCTGTGTGCAGACATTATTTGTGGTGTATGTACAGCTCTGGGTTAGGTTTGTCTGAGGCCAACCTCTTTGGTTTGCCACATTTTATTCGCAGATTCTCATGCGGGAACTTGCCGTCCTATGCGACGCTCCCGTTTGGGAGGGCGAGGGCTGCATTTGCATTTCTGGTAACAAGAAGGCGTTGGTGAAGCAGGCGCGTCTTTCCCTTTTGAAAACCAAGAAACTAAACAAAATGAATTTCTCAAAAACAATATAAAATCTGCCTGCACCCCCAACCCAAAGCTGTCTGTACACTCCATTCGTCGGCGCGCCGCGCTTTCTAATGGCTGCTTTCTGTCCACTTTTGTTTTTTCAGTGGCTCCAAGAAATCGGATTTTAAACTGCAAGTGGTTTCTCGGCTTCATGGAAGTTGTAGCAAGCCAGTGGCTTTGCATGTGAAGAATGCCGCAACAGCACAGAGCAAGCGGGGTGTCTGTACACCTGGTGAACCTCTCTAGGGTCGCCGTGGGCAACGACCATTACTTACGGCACTTAATGCTGTCTATCTCTTTGCATGCAACCAGCGAAAAGGAGTATTATTTATTTGTTTCATTAAATACCTTTTTAAAAAGTGCAAAAACCGCTCGCATTTCCACAAACTTTTTGTTTCTTCTCTTCCATCCTCAGGCGGAGGGGCGCAAGACCTTTTCACAATTTTTCTGCCGGCTCTCCGCTTGGGGACTCTGACAAACGAGCTGCAAAAATCCGTGGCAGTAATTTTGCTGCTGCTGCTGTTGCTGCTGCTGCAGTTAATATTGTTTGTTGGTCTGATCTCGGACAGCAAACTGTCTTTAACTTGCCGAACTTCCAGCCGGAGTTTTGCTGCGCATTGGAGTTTTCTGTGCAGCGCCTCACGAAGTGTTTTTGCCGTTTGTGGTTTTTATTTAAATAAATGTTTTCATGAATCTCTACGATTTATGCTGCAAGGAAGAGACACATGTCAGCAAGCAGCGCATCCCATGGCCAGACTTTAAGTTTAAATAAACCCTTGGCAGAGGCAAGGAGTCAAGCGGATGGTTCCGATGAGATAATGAAACAGCTTGGGGGGCCCCCAGGAATGTGTCCTGCTGAGAACGATGGGGGGCCCCTGGAAGTGTGACAGGTGCCACTTAGGCTGTACACATTCTATACATTCATGTTTTTTTCGCTTGCACATATCTCTACATATGTATGTATATGGAGGTGTACATACAATTGCGGCTTTAATTGTATTGAGTCTACTTAATGAGGCAGGTACATACGCATGCTGCATTTGCTGGAACAATCAAATGCGGCTGGCAACAACCTCGCCTGGATACTTTCATGAAGCTCCATTAAATTCCCCTAGTAAAAATAAAACCAAATAGACGTTTTGTATTTCCTTGTAAGTTTATTTTTATAGATGGAAGGGAAAATCAAAGAAAGCTCGAGAGCACGGCGGCTGGTGTATGTACAGCCGAAGCCCCCAGAGAAGGTTGAGGTGTATCTGCATTCATCTTGTTCGCGTTTCTTTTCCTTTTTCCATGAAATAAATATATTAGAATAAAACCATTAAAATTAAAACTCTTTTTCTCTGAAAATGTCCCGCGCGGTGTACGCAAAGCTTTGGGCATCGACGGCGCAGTTCCAGCAGCGCCGCCACTACGCCTGGTTTCAAGTGGGGTGTGTTCTCTTCCTTAAAACCCCGAGCAGGAATGAAGCATTATAATCTTTTTATGCTCACAAATCACTCAAAGACTTGAGAGAGTTTATAAGGGAAATCTCTAGCCCCAGGGTCGTCTATATGCCACTGCATGCGGATATTTTCATTCAATTTCCACTTTTCTTTTCCGCAAATTTCTGTCTCCCCCCTGGCTCAGCAGAGCTTTATTTGAAGCAGAGCCCGCTTATCTTGTCATTGGGAGAGTAGGGCGGTGTGTGCAGGCGGTGTTTGCTGCCTTCTGTAGGAAACTAGAGATTGTTTATTTGAATTTTATGGGTTTGTTTGTGCGTATCTGTCTTTGCAGGTCGCGTGTGGGCAAGTGGGCGCTGCCGTTGGGCTGCTGGTGGGCTTGGCTGCTCTTTCCAGCTCTCCCTGAAGAGTATCGATCAGCTGTGACCTTCGGTATTTGGAAGAAGCCTAACGTTGGCACTCAGGGAGAGCACATTTAAGTTTATTTAAAATCAGCAAACCTTTTTTCAATGTCTTTCCCTGCTGCGGAAAGCAGCAGACAGCCGCTGCACGGTGGTTGGTGACCTCTAGAGACACCGCAAGTGGTGTCTTGTAAGGTGCGAATTTTAGGACGCACACATGCGGCCATAAACATCATTTTAGGAGTTGATTGGGAACGTGCAAGAGACTCAGCTTGTACGCTTTTGATCTTATTCGATTTCGATGAAGGCTCTCTGGTTTTGCCAGGGAGTGGCGCTAACTACTTTAGCATTAAGTTTCTCTGCCTTACAAACTAGAAACAAACAGTACAAACTGAAAGGCAGAGACTAATGGCAAAATGATTACTATTACACCATCGCCATGAAAACCAGCAATATTAGAAAACTCTACGAAGCTCAGCAGCTGCAGGGAAGGCCCAGGATTGCTTTCATAGAAAACATTTTGTTGTTTGTGACGTAGCAGTGTATTTGCTGCCAGTTTCAACGCATGGGGTGTCTGTACACCTAAAGCATCTCTACTACTTTTACGTGTTTCGGATTATCCTCTTCTCATTTAAATCCTGAGCTTGCTGGACACTTTGAGCCTCTCTCGATTTGCAGCTATGCGAAGAAAAAAGAAATGCGCTTATGAATGTTCTTGCAATTGCGTGTGCTCGAGGGGGCGGAATGCACTGTACATACACCTGGCGAGCCCGTGCCCAACCTGCCTGCAGATCGCGTCTCTAGCAATGTGCTATCGCATGCAGCAGGAGGCAGCTAACTGTACAATCGTATCGAAACATGAAGCCTTTGCTGGTATTATAGCCCCTTGATGAGCAGCTGATGGCCATGCGCACATGTCAACAAATGTGGCTGCCCATGGAACAGCCGCATGCAAAGCTTCAATATCTCATCTCCGGTGTATGTACACCGCGAGAAGCTGAAACACATTTGTTTGGCCGTTTTCCGAATTTCCTTCAGCACATTGCTAATAAAACAGCCCCTAACCCATATAGAGTGTTCATTTGTCATCAACTCTTTTATTATTGAGTGTATTTCACCCTGAGCCTCTCTTGTCCGTAGGAACAAAATTTCAGCGTCAGTTGACAGTTTCAATCATGCTTCTGAAAAGTTTGCGGGGTGTGAGGATTTCGGTGGTGATGATTAAATATTGTTTTTTGTCCGTTGCATCGCGTTCAGATTTGATTTGTCCATTTCTCTCCATTTCATTCAGCCTGCGCACAGCTGCAATCTCCGCATGCGATACACCTCCAAGAAACAGAATGAGCACAAGTGAAGGGGAAGAAGCCGCACTGGCCTCTCCCTTTCCAGGCTCTGTCCCCTTTTGCGGTGTCGATACACCCGAGGCGTTCAACTTCTCCTGTCTTCCCCCGCGCTTTGCCACCGGCTGCTGCTGCCGAATTTCCATGGCGGGCCCCCACATGCTATTTAATACATCGGGAATAGCTCGCCAGCCCAGGGAGGTTTCGTGCAGCAGCTGCACAAGTCTGCAAATAACAAAAAAATGAGGCGTCACACGCTAAACTTGCAGAGGTACAGATGGGCGGAAATGCGCTGGAGCAACCAGGTGTACAGACACCTCAACGTCACTGCGTGCACCGCACCCATTCTGATCCCCCTTCAAACCCCAAAAATAAAATAAGTTAGAATACAGTATTCAGTTAGTGTTTGTTAATAAAAGAGCGTTTTTCAATCCAAAATAATTACCTTATAGACAGTGGCGCGTAGCCCGAGCAGGCATAAGCAATATCACTCATGGCTTGTGCCTCATCGACCATCAGTCTGCATTTCTCTCGGACGTATTTCCACTTCTGCATTCCAATGCCTGAGGCCGCGGCTTTTCCTGTCTGTACACTCGGTTGTTCCCGCAGCAACCCCACCTTGTGGAGGGCAGCCATGCGTCTCAGCTCGGGCAGTCCGTGTTGCTGCACAATGCTCGAGAGAATAGGTTCCAAGTGTTTGCCCTTGATGCCTCCGTTGATTACAGACGCGAGACAGAGGAGTCTGTACACCTCATCCAGCGTTGCTGCAGCGGCCGAGCAACGGCCAGAAGCAGCAGCAGCCTCAGTGGCAGCAGATTCATCGATAAGATCCTCAAACTCAACAACTGTCGACGCATCAAAGGCCCCCGAAGGGCCCGTCCCTCCTGTTTGCAGCAGTTGATCCTCGATGCACAAGCGGTGGTGATAGAGCGGGTTTTTTGCCACGGCAGAGACGAAAGAGGCCAGCTTCACATGGAGACTGAGAGATGAATGTTCCTGCTGCTTAGCTTTGAATTTGGGCATGAACGAGCTAATATCTGCAATTGTTCTCAGACTCTCCTTTTCTCGATAAGTCTGCTGAATGTCGCTGGCCACGCGGTGCAAGGCGCCTCCCACCTCCGACTGATGAAGGTCTCTAAGCGTCACATAAAGTGTATCCCCAGCAAGAGACACGCGCTGTGTCTTCGTCTTATCAACCATCAAAACATCGCTGGCGGGCCCCACCATGGGGACTGCTGCCACGTCATGCGAGGGCTTGCTGCTGTCTCCCTGCTGCTGCTGCTGCAGCAAATGCTTCGGAACCTCCACGCTGCTGCCTTCAATGCCCAACACGCTGTCTAGCAGCCCCTCGTAGGTGAAAGGGGTGCAGAGGGGCGTGATGAGGTCTGCCCGTCTGTCGAACACCACCAACATGTCTGCTGGATACGGGAGCGAAAGCGTGTCTCTTAAGGCTCGCGAGGAGCCCCCCCCTGCGCCTGTCTCCAACCGTTGGATTGAATTGAAATGCGTGAGCTGTGTCTCCTCAAGGTCAGAGACGTCCAGCACAGAGTGTACAGGCGGCACAAAGTCTGCAGGCAGCCCCGTCCCTGCTGCAGCCAGCCCCATGCTGGCCTCTTCCATCTGCATGCGTTGCTGCTGCTGCTCTCTCCTCTTGCGGATGATGTGGTCAACCACCTGCTTTGCTGCGCTGCCTATACACCTCAGATGGGGGATGAGGGTGCCCTGCTGCAGCTCCTCCTGCAGCACCCCAACGGCCTCTGCAATTTGCCGGCAGGGAGTGGGGTCTCCTTGGCCGTGAAAGGCACGTAGAAAATCAGGATATTCAAGAGACAAAACGTCTCTCTCAAGAGGAAAATACCAGAGACGACAATGAGTTACAAGCACACAGTCAGGGCTCAAACTAACACTGCTGCTGCTGCTGCTGCTGCTGCTGCTGCTAGAAGGGGACACGCTGCTGCCTCCAAGAGGCAGCAGCGTGTTGCTGAGGTTTGAAATCAGAGACGCTGCAGCAGCAGGAATGGAGGCTGGTAGCTGCTGGCCATCTGCTGCTGCTTGCTGCGAGCACGAGGAGAGAAGCCGGCGCAGCTCTCCAGCAAGAAACTCTGAAGGAGTTGGAACAAATGCAACAATATATCTCCTCCCGCTCTTGGACGTTACTGGAGGCAGGGGCAGAGTCCAAAGAGGGTCATTGCCTTCAGCCAGGCCTCCTGGGGGCCCCGGGGGGGCCCCTGCTGGGGCCTGCGCAGGAGGATAGGTCTCCTCGATGTGGGCCATGTGACGCACAATGAGAGGCAGGCGGGAGAGCTTCGGGCGGCAAATCACCAACACTGTCGGTGCGAGTGCTGTCTGTGTTGGCACAGACGAGGCGGGGGGCGGGCAGGCTCCAAGTGCGAAGCAGCGCTCCACCCCATGCTGCTGCAGCGCCGCTGAATCGACGAGAGAGGAGACAGCAGAGGCAAGAGACTCCTCCAGCAGGAAGAGCTTGTGGCCTTCAATGTCACTCAAAGCATCCAGCAACACACGGCGGTAGTGCGAGCCAACGGCCTGGCAGGTCTCCTGCACCACCAGCTGCTCCCTAGCAGCAACAGAAGAATCAGACACCTTCTGAGGGTTAGAGGCCACGCCATTTTCGCCAGACAGCCCCTCAGGGATATCAGATGAAGGAGGCGTGGCGGCTGCCATGGAGAAAAATGATCTGAGAGAAAGGAAGAGGAAAATGCGCCAGGCTGTGGCTACTCGCAGCACAGACACTCCGGCCTACGAAATGCTGGCTGCCTGCCTGCCTGCGAGGGCCGGTGGAATGCAAAAGGTGCACATACACCTCAGCTATTTACTAGCTAGTGAAGTTCACAACCATGAAGAAAACCGCAGCCACAGACACTGGCGGGACCTGAAAATCCATCAGCCGCCTCATTAAAACAAAATTCTAAAAACAAAAGCTTTAGATTTTTTAAGGTAAAGAAAAAAAAGCCGCAAAAGGAAATTTGATCTTCGAGCGAAATCAGCAAAATCGGTGGACGTCTTTTGGTGTCCAGACAGCTGCATGCAACTAAGTTTTACCTTGCATAAAACGCACAAACAAAACACAAAATATCTAAATTTTCGGTATTTTAATGGTTTTTTGTTCATGAGAAATCGTTGCCATGACGGGGCTGTTAACACATTCAAATGCATGCATAAGATGCTTTTCCCTTAACACTGCCAGGCGCAATTTACACTGCAGACATTCTTGTCTTTCCCTCGTTTTGAAGTGAATAGAAACTACAAAGTTTGTTTCTTTCTTGTAGTTCCGGCGACACCTCCTTGAGCTTTCAACTGCCATTGTAAAAGCCCTAAAAACTGCGGCGATCTTGGCTACACATGAGGCGGTAGGTTTTGGAGTGTCTGAATGACGCACTGACTCGCACAATGAACAGACCGATATGATTTACGGGGTTTCCAATGAAGACGAACTCTAACGAACTCTTGAAAGGAGCCTTATGGAGGCCAAGTTTGCATCCCGCGTGTCTTGTTCAGTCTGCCAAATATCTTAGCATAAGCCCAAAAACACTTTTGTGTTTGCTTTTGCCACTTTTGAAAAACAAATTTTACTGAGGATGTCCGCCGAGCAGCCCATGGCTCGGTGTATTCCGACTTTTCTTTTGAACACCAAGTCCTAGACAAGACAGTTTGTTGTGGCCTAAAGAGGTGTTACAGCCCATGATTCTCTGATCCTTTTTGATTAATACTTTCTTTTTGCGTGTATGTGCGTGTGTGTGTGTGTTCTCACCCGATTTTCCTTGTGCATGCAGAGGGGTGATGCTGAGGCAGCAAATGCTGTGCGTGGAAGACCATTGTTAATCGCGTTTAACATGGAAATGTTCAGAGCCTGAATTGCATGCACAAGACCTATTTTTCAATTTGCACGGTGCAGCTCATGTCTGTCAGGTGCCAGCCAACCGAGTGGCATCACCTACGTCATTAATTTGTATATTTTTCCTAGTAGTCCAACTCCTACTACAAACAATAATAATAATATTAATATTAGTATTATTATTGGTATTTTTGGTTTTTGTTGGCCTTCGTGTTGCACCCTTTTGTGGGCCTTACAAAATGTCATCTGGAAAGGTAGAGGAGCTGCGGGCAGAGGCGCGGGCTGCAGGCCTCAGTCCCTCCGAGGTGAATTTTGTTACTTTTGACTGGGCAAGCAGCGGGGCCTGGCAAGAGTATTTGAACAATCTGTATCCGACCCCGCCCCTCAACAAGCTCCTTAACTGGAAGAAAAAGTTTTACAAATTGCATCAGGTCACCTCCCTGCCCCCGCTCCCTCCCCTGAGCAGATTTATAGCCCTTGGCTGTGCAGCCGCTTCTGACGCAGGCGATGGCTCCTTGCTTTACTGGCACCAAACAACCTTGTGCTACATTGTGTAAAGTAAAAAGTGTGCCTTGTGCCTCGCTTCCTACTCTTCATTTGCCCATAGTGCAGTGTATGTACACCCTGTGGTGGCGCCGCTTCGCTGTCTGCGTTTTTCCAGGATCCTGAATTCGATATGAGTTCTGCGAAGGTCGACAAGTTCCTCAGTGGGGAGACAAGTTCACCTCCAGTCGGCCGGCCTCCATCTGGCTTTGGCTTCTCTTCTTCTTTTGTTAACCGCGTTGGCACGCCTCCCTCTGCTAGTACTCTGATGATTCTCACTCCCCTCACGCTTATGTGTCTTGTCTCTGGCATGACCAAGACGGTCTTTGCCGCGGCAGTTTCAGGAAGGGTCAGCCACATACAACCACCGGCTCGCCACTGCCCGAACAGAGTACCAGCTTGCTTTCGTGTTCAGGTGTACATACACCTCACCACTTACAGCTGCTTTTCTTGCCTCGACTGTCCTGCAGGATCCCATGGCGACCTTGTTTCTGACAGGCTCATTTCTTTTGCGGCTCTATTGCTGCTTTGGCCTGCCCCCGCTAAAGCTGTGGCCTCTGTCCAAACTGGGAGAGTCGCTTGCAGAGAAGGGATTTCTATACTTTCAGGTCAGCAGTGCCTCCTGCTACGTACACGTCTAGGAGAGTGTTGTGCTGTTGCATGCATCGCCGAAAAGCCAAGAATGTTTGAAGTAAATTCAGATTGTTTAAGCGTTTTTGTTTAATACTAAAACAATAACAAAGTCGTGTTCTCTGCGCTGATCCTTACGGTGCAGCAAGTGCTGCAACACGACGCAATGCACGGCATGCTCTTTTGTCTCTTAACGGGATTGATGCCAAACTCCTTGCCTCTCATGGCCTCCCCCATCCTTACGGGCTGTCTGGTCCTCGCCCAAATTCTCCGAGAGGGAAGCGGCATTCCCACTTTTCTTTTGAAGTGAGTGCTGGCCAGACACTCCAGTTGCTGCCGTCTCAGCTGTCTCCTCCCTTGTCCAGCAAATGAGCCTTTGCGACCCCCAGTGCGCACTGAGCGTGTGACCGTCTGCTGTATCTACCTGAGAAGCATACAGATGGGGGTGATGTGTCTCTAACGGGGCCCTCTCTTTCACTCTGCATGCATGCCCCTTGAGTGATTTTTAAGCCCCCCAAATCTGACGAGAGATTGAACGTACAAACACATAGTTACGGCTGTCTTTGTTTGTAGCATCTGCAGCCTCCCATGTATGTACAGAAAAGCGTTATTTGCCACATGTTATTCTATTTGAATTGGGTGAAGCCACTGCCTTCTAAATAGCACAATTCATGCAAGTCGCTTTCCCCGCCAGCTGGTCCGTCTTGCTGCCTCTTATGCCCTGTGCACGCAGCCTCAGCCCAGTGCGGCATTTTACGGTCTTCTTCGACCGCAAAGTAAATTAACACTATTGCCCGAAGTGTCTTAGAAAGCCAGCGATGGAGCTCTACTTTATATGTTGCTGAAATGTGGCCAAGAGGTTTTGCTGGAGTGGGTCTCAGGCTGTGGTCCGTGTGAAATGCCACTGGGGTTTTCGTATTTTCTTTGCAGCGGTTTCAAGTCCTCCAGCTGCGTGCAGACCTTGAAGTGTATTATGGCTTAGCTTTTGTCGTCTGGTCGCTTTTGCGGATGAACATTTCTCTTTCCGAGTTTCTGCTTCCCGCCTATCTTTACTGGCAACTCCAAAAGCTGAGGTGTACAGACCACTAACTTCCATACACTTCGGTAGAGACCACTAACTGTCCATACACTTCAGGTTTTAACAAACGTTATAGCTTCTTAAGACTCGAGGCGGTTTTAGCCACTGGCAGCAGCCTGCGATGCACCAGCACGAATTTTCAGGGTCACTTGGCTGCGCACTGGGGAATTTTTGCTTGCAACTTTTTTAGTGATGAGAGTCGCGGGTGAACACCTTCGATTTACCAATTGAATTGTGGCTATCAATAGTGCCATCGATAAGGCAAGAAATGCGTGCTGTGCCTGGCTGCTGCTGGTGTTGGTGCTGCAGGTTTCAGACGTGTCCGTACAGCCAAGCCAGTATCCGTCGGTTGGACGGTGAGCCACTTGCGAGGCCGAAGACAGCCAAAGTGTTTCTTTGATTTTGTTTGGGCGGTTGAACCATTTTCTTGACACGCTGCACAATTCCAGTTCTTTTGTCCAAGGCAGTGGAGGATATAGTTTATTCATTAACTCTTAACAATGTTGTTGCTCTCTTTTTCACCTCCAAATCGTATTTGCTTTTAACTGCGGTAGTTTCTGCGAGTCTGTTTGTGCCGTTGGTGTTATAGGAATAATCACCTCCATGGTGAACCATAGCGCATGCCCCAGGATAATCGGCGTATTCTACAGCAAGGTAAGACGCAGGTGTACGTACACCGTTTGAAAGCCACCAACCGGGAATACTTAGGTTTATTAAGTGCTTATCTCGATGGTAAATAAGGTTTGCTGTAGGCCAAGTCAACGAGAGTCTTTTCTGTTTCCATGCTGTCTTTCTCTCTGCAGGTCCGCAGCTTCTGCATCCGCCAGGTCCAGCCACCGGAGCCGCCTGCCGGCCACAACCCGTCGTGTACAGTAATGTAAATAAAAATGTAGTTGAAGCCCTTATTTGCTGCATGCGAGCCTTTGTTGAGGGAGTGGATCGCAACGGTGCTGTTGGCCAGCTTTCAGTAACTGTTAAGGCCGAAGGGGCTGGGAATCGGAGTAGTGGTAGAAAGGTGGCACACAGCCATCCGAATTACGGCTGACGGTGTTTTCTTGTTTTGTCGAGTGCCTTAGCGGTGCCTTGAAAGCTGCTTAGCGTTCTCCTCTGAGAGTTGCTATTTTTGAGCCTTGCTAACACAAACTGGTGTCCACTTGAAGAATATCATTGAGAACCACTGACGTGAGAAAGCCACAGCAGATAATGCCACAAATTAGCAGTTTGTAAACGAGACGCATGCGTTTGCTACCAACAAGCTTGCCTCACTCTCTCAGTCGTTGCTGAAGTCGACTTACCAGAAGTGCATCGGCGGCTCAGCAGCACAATGCGTCTTTTAGTTTGGAGGCGTGCTGCCATGCCGTAATAAACACACGGAGGCATTCTCATTGGCGAGCAGGCAGGGAACAACCCTTCTTATTGCTTTTGCACAGAACGCGCTTTGGTTGGTTTCTCCACCGGGACAGGCAAATAATGCATTTCATCGGGTGCTTGAAGAAAGTACAATTAGTCTTTGTTTTCCTGGAAACGACGATCACTTTTTCATTATTGCTCTAAGTAGTATATTAAACCCTCAGGGCGCCCCATAAGCGCCTTCCAGCCAAACAAGACTCGAAGGTGCCCTGAAGCAGTCACGGAACAAGTTGGGAGTCTCGCTAATCCCAAGGCAATATGCCAGAGTCATTTTAACACAGCCAGCTCGCTTAGGGCGATTCAACTCTTGCACAGTGAAAATTCAGGCACCCATTGACTGGCCACTGCTGGTGGCAACTGAAATTTCTACGTGGTAAATTTGGGAGACCCCAGAAGTCGGCCTTTGCTTCGCACATTCTGACATTTCCAGCAGATACCATGCTACGGATTATTGTGCTTTAGAATAACGCAGGGTTTTACGAATCAGCTAGCTTAGACTAAACTCAACTTCTCATTGGTGCGGATGAAGAAGGGTCTGCAGATGGACATACAGGCGGTGGCTTCGCCCCATCTTGGACACTCCTTGGGTGTCTGGGTTCAAAGGGTCTGTGACAGTCGTATTTCGAAGTGGGCAGAGTGTGTTGACTCCCTCAACCCCTAGACTATCCTAAACATGCGCTTTCTCCTGTGGAGGCTTGCTGTTTAGGGTGCCCCAACTACGATCTCTTAGGTAGGATATCTCGCCGTCTTACGGTGGACGTGCTCCTCCCAGTCCGGCCGTAACATGCTAATGCGCATGTTCGCTATTGAAAAGAGTGTCTGCTTGTTCTCACTTTGAATAGTCCTAATAAATGTCCTAAGTTACCTGTGAATCGAAGGGTCAAGTCTGTGTCTGTGAGGAGCAGTAACCTCGTTTCTCGAATTGTATGCTGAGATGAGTCCGTCTCCAATCTGCAGCTGGCCTGCATCTTGGCAGCATCCCCCTGCCGCTTGGCTGTGTTCAGCCAACATGGCCTCAGAGACGCAAGCCGAATAAGAACAGCCTTCTTTGTAACTCCGTAGTCTTTAGTTATTACTTTCTGTTATTACTTACGGTCTTAAAGCCGAAGCCTCCTCCCAAGTACGAGCGTTACACTGGCTATCATTGTTGGTCATACCAAGACGTAGCGAAGTTTACATTTTCCATTAGCTTCCCTTGGTGTCCCAGCGGCAACCAATTAACTTTTATTGCCATGCAGGGCCGAGCGGTTTTGAATCGCGAGAATGATGGTTTAAGTATTCGTCAACTAACGGTTCACCACTCGAGCAGTCGTGCTGCCCTGCTCTTTCGATTCAAGATATTCTGGAGCAACTTTCAGCAACACATCATTTACAAAAAATAAAAGAAGCGTGCTGGCTTGTCAAATCCTAGTAGAACGGAAAGAGGAAGTCGGGATTCGTTAATCCTTTTTGGTGAGCTTACCAAAACATGTGAGAGTGGCATCGCTCCTTTGTGCTTATGGGATGCATTGGCCTGTTAGTATAACTCATTTCTGAAAGTTTTATTAAATTAAAAAATATTGTATGTGCTCGTACTCATCAGGCTACACGCTTCTGGACACTGGGAGTCACCACTGTGTAAAGCAGATTCATATCGTCTGATGGCTTGTTGAGCAAACTTTGGGCCCTTCTGCTCAATTACCTGTACGAAAAGCCTCCTTTGTGATACTTTTTCATTCTTTTCTTCTCGTATCTGAGGTGGAATTAGTCAGTCCGAGGAAGGGACTTGAATGTCCTAGTGGCAATTCAGCAGTAAGCAGGACAAGGGTTTGCATGCAATTCGCGGTCCCATGCATTTACCGAATGATTCATTGACCTAATAACTACTCAATGACTCACAGAGATGCACTAAATTGGATGGCTTGGCAGCAGATGGAACGGCAGACCAACGCCTTAAACCAGGACCCGCTCATGTTACCTTGCTGAGCTTGAGCTGGAGAAGCCCGGTAGCATGCCTTTTTTGCACCGGATGGTTCTGTCTTATAGCTATTTCTTTGATTCAGCTTGTTCTAATGGTGGCAGAGCGGTATGTGGGACTGGCCCACTTGTCAAGTCTTGACCCACGAAATCGTCGCGGGCAAAACTTGGTTTAGTTCATTGATTTGATGGGATGATCAGCAGCAGCTTTGCTTGTTTTTGTCCTTGTTTCATAGTGGAATTTGTGTCATCAACATTTGGCACTCGGCAGAGCCGCAGCTGCAGCGGCCTCTGGTAGGCGCAAGTTAGTACAAGTTAGCAGCAATGGTGGTCTTCAAGAAGAGCGCCTTTGGCACGGTGTGCTCAAGGCAATGTAAACATGCGGAGCTACCTGCCACGTCTGGGGAAGCTGTATCTGCTCCGCCATGCCTGGGCTCCTGTACACAAGTGGTTAGGAGAATTGGCACTCGTCCCCTGCCATGGAGCGCAACACAACCGCCCGCAGAGTATTCGGAGGCTCGCCTTCCAAGCAGTTGCTTTTGCGCTGGCTCAGAGTCATTCCTCCGGACGCGCGGCTCAAGTAGCCGTCTCCTGCGTACCTGTAGAGGGCGTTTTCTCATCTTCTGCTTGTTGGCCGTTGCCTTCTGCGAACATTCTTTTCTGGCACTTGCAGATTCGGGAAGCGGTGTCAGACACAATGTAGTTACCGACAGTGGGACGAGTAATGCGAAAGGAATTTCGCCTACGTTTAGAGGTAAGTCGCCTAACTGTGCATGCATGGCTTTTTCTATGTTTCTTCTTGCAATCAGTCAGTTGAGCATCTGTCTTTCGCGTTTAAAGATAATAATGGTGTAGCAAGCTGCTAGGATGACCGTTGGCGCCTAAAGGGCGACTCCCATCCGATCTCTAACTATTGGGCGCTTGGATTGGGGCAATCGTGCTCATGCGCGGCCATGAGTAATAGAGAAATAAGCCTTTTAATATGAGGGCTTAGCATCTTTGTCTTGGCGGTGTTCAGACACAGCAGATCCTTTATCGTCGTTTCTTGAACTGATTGAGCAAAGGAAAAAGGCGTGGGCAGCGTCGCTCTCCAAAGCAGCGGAGAGAACCCCAGCAGTACACTGCGGCAGTGCATTGTATGGCGGCACTCACGAGAATGGCACCAGCTTCGTTAATCCAAAAGAGGCAGCAAACTGCAGGAGCCTCTGCAGGGCACTTTTGCACAAGTAAGTTGCGCTGTGGGAACTAGTACGAAATCACCAAATTCCTCTTTTTTCTCCATGCCAATTTCTTGAGCTCCCAGTTCTTTTATTGTCAAGTTTGTAAATTACAGAGTGGCATTTTGCTGGCTTCGATAGCACATACCTTCTGCCGATTCGTTGTACGGTCGTGCCATCTAGACTAACGTGGATGCTCGGTTGCCACAATCACTAAGCTGCTGTTGTGTTATATGCAGCCATAGTCAGGTGTTATTTGCGTTGGGTTTTGTGTTTGTTTAATTTGTAGACATGGAACATCATGTATGACAGCTGCCGACCCTTATGCTTGCCTCCTCTCTTTCCGTTCCGAGCGCTGGGTGCCGAAAGAATACCGAGACTACTGCGTATACACTAAGCCTACTGTTCAACAGCCCGACTTTGAAAAGAGCAACTGCAGCGAGAAGTGTTTGCGAATTGGGATGAATACGTGGCTGGGCAACATCCTGCGTGGCGATGTTTCTTGGGATTTGTTCGTCAAGAACGTCCCCTCATCTTGCAGGTTCAATTCCATTGCCCCCAAAGGTAAGTTGCCCTTCTTAAGGCAGATCTTTTATAGCGGCACAGTCCGAACTGCAGGTACATATGCAAATGGAGACGGTGCTAATTGTGGTCCTGGCACATCTTGAGTGCTCGGTTGATTACATAAGCAGTACAGCAGCTCCCTGTAGTAGCCGACGATTGGTGAACAGCGCACTCGGAGATTGTGGACTGTACTGTGCGTGTTGTAGCGTCTGGGCTAGCTGCCAGAGCCAAGACGAATTTCTCAAAGAGTATGGCACTGAGCGTTCTGCTGAAGACGTCGATGACTCGATTCCATATTATCACTCGCAAGTTGACATCGATTCAAAGCGATTGGGCTCAAGTGGCCGAGTCCGCCATTGTGCCTGGAGAGTACTGGGATTCATTGAGTGCGGCCGGAAGACTGGGGTGGACAGTCACAAAGGTCTTTTTTGCACCTGCTGATGACTCGCAGCTTTCTCCACTTCTTCAGAAATTGTCTGGATCGTCAACTGGCGAGGCCATTTGTCTTTTTAAACTAGTGGAGGCGGGGATCGAACGCTTCGGCATGGTTCCTGGACGGAGCTGCCCAGGCTCCATTGGCGTTCTTCTCGTAGCAGCTCTTAAAGAGTATCCCACTCCCGATTTCGATGCTGCCTCTAGCGGTTTTGACTTGTGTGTGGCGCGGCGAGTCTTCCAGTCGCGAAAGCCTGTCGATGGCTCGGTTCTCGAGCCTCTGCAACTGAAGACCCGTGTTACAATCGGATCTCCTTGCGGCATCAGCTCGGGGATGGAAAACGGTATGTGGGAAGTAGCCTTTTATGCCTCTCTTTACCCCCAAGCAAGGGATATTGACGGCATACCGTCCAGCGGGGACTGCCCCTGGAAAGGGTCGTTTCAACTGAACTCCAAATGTTTCTTGAAGCTCAACCGCGACATTGATCCTTACAAATTAGATTTTTTTTCTGCTAATGCGGCCTGCCGAGGGCTCGCAGAAGGGACAGGCTTCGCCCCTGAAGATGCAAGCTTGGCCGTTGTTGACAGCGACCGCGAGCTGAGTTTTCTAGGGGTAAGCAGATTGAGCATTACTTCACTTTTGACCTTCGTCTTCTTACCGCGCACTGTTCCATGGGAAGCACGGGTGCCTCGCCTTGGTATTAGCTCACCATGAAAGTTCCGCTAGCTTGCTACTGAACTAATGTTGCCATCCTTTTCATTGTGACTGCCTCTATGAGCCTTTATGTACCTACCCTCTGCATTCGATCGTATACAAGGCACGCTCTGAGAACGGCAGGGTGTTTTTCGAAGTTTTGTTTCAGTTTCTCTGTATGGGGCTTGGAAGCAAGGCAGAGAGCTAGCTATTCTCATGGAGTAACCGCTTTGTTGTATATTGGACTCAGGAAATGCTTTCCGAGGGCGAATCGTGGATTGGATTCTTCCAGCCTGGGCAGACTCCTCTTGTATCCCCAGGGAATGGTGATCAGTATAGGATTGACGAACGGGAATGCGCCCCTGACTTGCTCCAGTCGGCGGACGGGCTGGGATCTACTATCAGCGCCATCAAGAAAAGATGTCGCGCAGCATGGACTTGGCCAGCTTGGAAGTCGGTCGCTGAACGCGGCTTAAGAAATAGGTATGACAGGAAAACGTGATCGTGAGCAACATACGCTTGCAGCACTTTAGAGTCAAGGTGACACTGAATGAGTGCTTTTAAAAATGGGCTATTGTAATATGTGTTAGTGGAGGAGCACACTCGGGCATTTGGCGGGTCTGTGTTTGCGTTAAGCTGGAATGTGAAATTCTGCGACTCCCATCCTCAAACCCTGGATTCAACGAAGTATGCCGATTGCGCGACGATGAACATCCAGTCGGTGGGACCTCCGTGCTTGAAAGCAAGGAGCTGCGATGCCACTTATCCTACGATCTGCTCGCTGAAGCTGAGGACGGGTACAGATGCTCGCTAAGCTACCGTGGTTTCCGCCCTGCCACGAGCATAATGGGACACATTGGGGGGTTTCCGAAGCAGTGGAGAGCCGTCTTTTGAATTCGTTGTCATTGGTCTGGGGTTGTCGAACTGCCGACGCTTTAAAGCCCACAGCTTGTGGATTTTTTAAATCTATTTTGATGCAGGCCCTGAAGTATTATCACTTGATGCCAATGGCTCCTCGGTGCTACCCGTCTTGGATTGCAAGTCAGGAGAAGACTGCTGGCTTGAGTTCTCTTTCCCCACAGTCGACTCGAGGAAAGATTTTCTTCTTGATAGTTCTTTTGTGGGGCGCGAATATGGCAATGGATTCGTAGCTCTCATGTTGTTCTGTGGGGAAGGCCCCATGCTCGCGGGACCCTGGCGGCTAACCCGCCGAACCAACATCGGCCTTGACAGCTCCTTCAAGGAGGTGGCCGACGGAGTGTACGAGATTTGCTTCTGCTCGTCTGTACGAGTCGGAGACGACATGATGGCTTGCAGTGACGGAAAGGAATTTCGCTATGTTCGCGGTTTGCTGCGGAGATATCAGGACAATGACGACACTATTCTCTCTCCTGACCAACTAGAAGTGACTCTTAAACCACTAGCAGGTGCCGCAACAGAAGGTTCTTTATTGTTCATGTTACCGCAACCGAATGAAATATCTGCCGGAGTCGTCTACTGCAGCATTGACCGGGACGGACAGACAACTAGCACGTGCAAGTTTGCGCTCCATAGTACTGGTGACGCAGAGCGTTCCGTAACGCTGTCCTTTGTGCCTGTAAACAAGTCTATGAACAGTGCAGCTGTATGCACCCACTCGGGAGTCTCCATGACAGCCAAAGTGGAAGGAACTGCCGAGATAGAGGTGGTAACCCTGGTCCCCTCAAGCATAAAGTATGCGGTGTGCGGTGACGGATCACTTGTGGGGACGCTCATTTTTTCAGGTGAGGCCATGGTGGCATCAGTCTTGACCCTTGAAAGAGGGGCCCGGACGGTATCCCTAGTTCAACTTCTGATAGTGGGGAGTCTTCTGCTTATGCGTTTTCTGTATGCGTTACTGATACTGCATGCAGCAAAAGTGAATCCTGATGTTAACCCAAATTTTGGTGAGCGTTCAAAACGACTGTGATATTTTCGTTAGTGATCTCATTTGCACTACCTCAGCACCTTACCACAAAGCTCGAACGAGCAGCACGCAGTCAGGAATTTTGGTACTGGATTGAACATTTAAGCAGCACGAGGGTTCGGGTTTGTGAACATGGTCTCAGACCTTATCTTTAAACTGGGTAATAACCGTAATTTCACCGCTTTTTTTTCTATTGCGTTTTTCTGCAGTAGGAACCAGCTTTGCTGAGAGCCTTCAAAGAAATAACCAAAGTAAGGTGTTAGTACCTCTGAATGATGGATCCTGTTCGTGCAAAGGCTCAATGGATTTAAACTCCAATGCGTGGGAACCGTCGCAC
Organism: Eimeria falciformis; assembly: GCA_002271815.1. NCBI lineage: Eukaryota > Apicomplexa > Conoidasida > Eucoccidiorida > Eimeriidae > Eimeria > Eimeria falciformis. The sequence goes on from NPHX01000590.1 coordinate 35,567, forward strand.
ACGCTTTACTCCACTTGAGTGATGGTTTCTGTTTGTGTGTTGTGTGCGCAGTTTTAAAGAATGTACTTCGGGGTGAGCTCCTGACCTCCTCGTGCTTATGAGCACGATTTTTGCGCAGCTACTTTCCCCTCATGACTTGTATTGGTCATGCAGCACTTTCCCAACACAGGTTCTTGTGTGTTTCAGTGCTTAGTGCTAGCGGTTCTGTCCACCGTCTGTGTGTGCTGTGCTTTCAAAGGTGTGAAGACATATTATCCAGATGACCACATAAACAACGCTTACCTTCAGGTGGACGTTGGTGGTTATTGGAACGCTGAAGCTGCAGAGTCTTCTGTTCTAGCCCTTATCGAGGCTCAACATGTGAAAGACGTCAATTGCCCTAACTATTTGAGCCCTACGGTCATGGGATATAGTGGCACCTTTGATGCTTATGAGTTGAATCTCGTTTTCAAAATTCCTGCCCCCATTTTACGAGCGACAATGTGTCTTTTCAACGTTTCACCATCGTATGAACCTGTCGTCGCTTTGGGACGTGCCCCTCTGTCATCAACACCGGAAAAAATTCAGACGTTCGAGGGACGATGCTCACTTGCTCCCGCTCGAGACTGCGCAATAAGCCTCTACCCAGATGTGGCGAAAACCTCCAATTACTGGGTAGGCCGATTACAAGCTGCTGCCTCATGTTCCTCTCGCTTGGGAATCAAACTGCGTTCCTAATGACTTCAAGTTTACACAGGCATCTCATCCTTCGTTATGAGCGAATTACTCACCTACGATTGACGGGAATGAAGTGGATTAGGCACTCGATAAACTTTTTGATTTTTATGCCCGAGGCCAGCTCATGACCTGATTCTTTTGCGCCTGCCGGTGAATTGTTGCAGAAGCCGTTTTTCCCCCCCACTATCGCTGTAAAGCTGCTCAAAGGCGATATGCCGTGCCCAAATAATCCCGATGACTCACAATACGACGTGTTCACTGGCGACCCTGACAATACCAAGGAGCTCTTGAGTGCCGCCGGAGTGGCAATGACTCGAACCCATGTATCTGACTACATGCTTGAGTTCACCCTCGATGAGAAGCTACGGGCGTGGCTTGCTGATGCTGAAGTTGCGACGATCTGCATGACGCAAGATGGGTTATCCAGCGCATCTACTAGGTGCTGGGAATCAGAGAGGTGCACCAAACATCTAGGATACATGAGATGGACAGGTAAGATCCGTTTTTGATGCACCTTGCAGAAGTATGACTACGGTAACGCAGCGCTAACACCTATGAGTTTGCGGCTTTGTGGGGCCTCCATACTGTCATTTCCTTCTGTGAAGGGCGCTTTTAACATATGAGGAACATTGCCAATCTAACCTGCTGCAGGGCCAACCAGGGAGGATCCCACGAGGGTTTTTATTTGCGAGCAAGGTCTTTGCGTGGTGGACGTGAAGGGGAAGAATATGGACTTTCTGAGCATGAACTTCGGACGCCTCGCTGCGCTCGAATCTTGTGGGGTGCGTGCTAAGCTTCGATAGACGAAATGGCTGCATACGACGCTACTCATTTTGTGTTTTCATTATCTGCTGCCGCATGTGCTTCCTCACATGAAGACCCTGTGTCGGTTTTTAGCAGCGGGCTCAGAATGGAGTGCTGCCTGGTTACGCATTTACAAACTTTACACACCTGGATACTGCGGGTGTTTTTGCGGGGTCACATCTCAGAAAATTGGTGGGAAAGGTACTTTACAAATGTCCGGCAGTTTCAACGGTGTGGAGCTCTTTAAGCCTTCTGATGAACATAGCGTTCATGCCACTTTCTCCACCAGTGGTATGTTACTTCCCTCACACGGACTTTTCTTTTATTCAGACGGGCGGAAAAATCCGCGTTTTTAGCATGGCACATTGGGATGCCGGCGGCCGTTCTGAAGAAGAATGTGGCTGCGCTGACGCACGATATTTGTCCTCAGGTGGTTCTTCAAACACCCCATCGAGCACGGGCTCCTCAAGCACGACAATGGATGGGAGTGCGGTTTCGTTTGTGATTGAAGCAACCTCGGATTATGACAGTCTTGAGCTGTGCTGGAACCCGGTTACGGGGACTATGCACAACATGCTCGACCACACAGTGTCCGTGGGTTTTGTCGTGTTCCCCGGTCATATTACCTTGAAGTGTGAGTGAGAGGTCGACTGTTCCCCCGCACTACTCCTTGATTTCACCATCTTAGAGGAAGTTTCCAAATGTGCAGGACGTTGAAGCGTGTCTGTGTTGTCATTAGCTGTCACTGATCGCTGAGTGCATTTTTCCTACGCTGATGACTAGTTGGTTATCGTGTTGGGCTCAAGACCTCAGTGGTCTTTTGGACACATTCCTTGGCCACCGTGGGTATGACTCTGCTGGTACCCTCATGTGCGTGCTGCCAAAATGGATGCAGCAATGGAGACAACTGAAAAAGCAGACTTTCTGGTAGGCAAGCCCGTAGTGGTTTCGATAGAGGCCTCCATGAAGCGCAGTATGTTGGTCGGGTCCACAAAGGTTTACGTGAAAGACGCGCCGAAGAATGACTCTTTCGTGGACACGTGCGATTATCAAAAAGATGTCGCCGCAAATTTAATCACGACCTTCGTTTCTGTCAGTTCGACCGAGGATGCGGCTGGGGGATATCTTACGGGTCATTTTATTGTGCCATATCCAGCCCTGAAGTCATCAGTATGCTTAGTGCAGTTCCTCTTGCCTGAGAAAACATCGATGGACAGGCCTTACTCGTGAGTCAATGGCCTTACTTCTTAGCAGAAGGCCCTTCCGTGTGCCAATAGCGCTTAGGCTGTCCTGTGAAACCTGCTCTAACGCCACATGCAGACACCTTTTGTTTGGTGATTGCCAGGTACGTAGTGCTTGCAAAGAGGTGGTGCGTTCAGGACTTATCTAGGGAGGCTCCCTGGGGTCGTTTTGCCATCCGCTAGAGCAAATATCTCATGCGGTCTAGATACGACCTTCACTTGCAAGGGGGAAGCTGCCGTGCAGCGCACCCCGGGGTTATCTGCGAACGGCACGCCTCTGTCTATTGTAGGTTTTTGCTTTCACCTGCTTACAGTGATGGCACTATCATCAGCACTTGCTATGTCTATCTGGGCATATGTAAGGTCCCTTTGGAGCTCAATTCTATGAACCCGCGTTTTGTCGCTCCGCTGAAGCGATATGTAAATGCTTGCATGTATAACTGATGTGTGCTGTCAGCTCTCGTCAATCCCTTCCCAACTTGATGCGTTTCTGGTTCCTCATGATTCATGCCCGGCAAATCCCAACGACATGAATGCTCCCTCAAGCCAAGGGGTTTACCCGGAAAGACTCTCGGGGGAATTTACTTCAGACTATATGAAGGTCTCTTTAGATCGCACGTCCTTAATCCTTTTCTCCAGGGGGACAGGAAGTATTTGCCTTGTCGATACTCACTGCGATAACCCGGACGGGGGAGGTTGCGTTAGTACTTTTGGCACTGGAGCATGGATTGGTCCTTTTTTCACTCACCCAATTGACATCACGTGCACTACCTGGAAGGAGGGCGTTTGTGAAGTTGCCATCCAGGGCTTTTCGATGACTCTTATGGACTTTAATATTCCAAGGTTGGCGGTGGCCGAGAACTGCGGAGTAAGGCAATAGTTGATGGACAAGCCCACACTTGAGTAGAGCATGAGTGTCTCGTTTGTCATTTTCACTGCCTGCCTGTTGCTGTGTTGCAGGGTTCACGCGTTGCTGACGGGGTTCTGCAAAACATCGGAGCCGAGAGAGCGGTTTTCGGAGTTCGGCCGGTGTTTGGTTGGGGATACAAGCTGTGCTGGAACATTGCTTCTTCAGTAGATACCACCGTACAGGGCCATACAACAGATGACTCAAACTTCAATAAGTCAATTGGCACAATCCATTTCATGCCGTTGCCTGTTTTGAAAAGTAAGGGTTTTTCTTGCCTCGTCTATCTGCCTGATATATGTGCATTGAAGAGCTGGCCAGGACGTACTTTACGTGAAAGATGTGCATCGCTCAAGTTTGGCAATTCTTGTTCCTCACAAGGTAGTACACTGCTTTTTTGTGTTCAGACCGCTCCATTAATCGGAGGTCCGTCGTGGACTGCACTGTGATTATTACTGTAAGCGCTCTTCTGGACGAGAACACTGCCAGGTCACTTGGAGGTACGAGACCAGCAGAAGGCCTATGGAATGAAATAAGTAGGGAACCGTTTACTGACGGCCAGACATGCAGTTCTAAAGGCACTTCCGTGAATGTCCAAGTCAGGGACATATCCATGGAAACTGCACCAATTCGCAATCGCCAAGAAGGTTCTGCGGAGGAAACCGGCAACAGGTCAAAAGATCAGTTGGTGGCACTAATGTCGCTTGAGATAGATCCACCAACGACGCCGTATACGTACTGTTGGCACACAGTTCTTATCGGCAAGAATTCGCAAACCCTTCACGAATCATGGTATGGCCACACTGCCTGCTGAGCTGTATAGCGGTAATATTATTCAGGCAGATGGAATATTCTAAATGTGAGGCAAACTTTGGGGATTTTGGACACTTGTGCTGTACCTTCAGGACGCCTTTGATAAGCGTGCCCAAGCCATCACGTGCGCAACTTGGGGGTATTGCATCGTCAACGGCCTTGTCCTTGGGTTTTGTTCCTTGCACGTTCGACACATCGGATCCTGCCGTTTGTAACTTTAGCGTATCGCCAGTGGATTACACTGATACTGCCTTATTTCCCCACGGAGAGGTGCGTAGCTTTGTACCTACCAGCTTGACCTCGGCGGCAGCACGTATAGCAGTAGCTAAGTTAAACTGTGCCGTCTTTTCATTACTGACTTATAGAGCGTTGTGTTCTGTACGCATGCGTTATTGGTGTCCCGTGGTGCAGCTTTGGATCCTGCCCAGAAGGTCTTCTTTAATTTTGCTGCCTGGGGGCACGGAATGCCCCAACGGGACTACCGACGTTTTCAGCACTGCGACCCCATTGGACAATTCCGTGCTGGACCCTAATAAGCCACTGCTTTTACCTGCCGAAACCTCGACAGATCACCTCAGCTATCGCTTCGATGTGGCCAGATCATGGTTATCCCTAAACGGCTCAGCCGCAATATGTTGGAGAAACGATGATGCTCCCGAAGAAGTTGTCAAGATTTCCCGAGCTTTATGGTTGGGTCCTCTCTATGATAGAGAGCCGATGAATGTTACCTGCGCCCAGACGGCTGCTTGCACGATTTTGATAAAAGGAAAAAACCTAACAAAAATGGACAACTCTTTTAGCAGGGTCGCAATTCTCAAAAAATGCGGCGAAGGAACTGGCCCCGGAATTGCCAATCTGAGGTCAACAACGTCGGGTTCTGCAAGTTTCATTACGCTGACATCGTCTGACGCTCCGAAGCTTTTGACTGCGAACAATCTTGAGCCTGGTATGTCACTCAGAAGTTAGGCGCATCGCGGCTACATGTACCTTAGGCATACAAAAGCCAACTTTTTTGGACTGGGAAGCTTGGGCCGGGAGCTGTTGATAACACACATTGCCTTTGTTTTGAGGAGTGCCGCGTTTTGTCAATCGAACAGGCTTGCATATTTACCATCTGTTTTCTTGACGCGTTTTGTGTTCAGTGCATTTCTGGGCACTGCCTATGAAGGTTTTTCAAACTCGTTGCAAGCACAGGACTTCGCCAGAGTTTGTGGAAGCAAATTGGATTGACAGCCGTGGCATATGTAGCCCTATAGATGTTGCCGGTTTATTGAATACCCGATGCAGCGACGTGAAACAGTGTGCCTTCGTGCCTTTGGGCTCACAACCAACAGAGTCCAGGAATGACCTTGATCCTGGTTTTCACCTGCTGATTCCGGACAGTTGCGACGACATGAACTATCGAAAGCTACAGGGCACATATCGCTGCGTAGGTACGGCTATCGCTCACAGGATCACATTTAGAAGGGAGCAGGCACAGCTGGGTCAATAAGGAGGCCACTGGAGTCCTTGTTGCTGCTTGCTGAGTGTTGGTTGATACACAGCATTACAGAGCATGCGTTAGTTTATGTTTGTTCAGTCAAACGGGCCATTTCTAAGTCCCAGCCCCCTTTTGGGGAGGATATCGGAGCTCCAGCGATGCTACACCTTTCCAACAATGACGATGATACAAACGCGAGCACAGATGATTCCACATCCATAGACCAGAGCATGTCTTTCTGGGTGCCACGAGAGGAGCCAGGCGTTTATGAGATATGCTGGAACTCTGCGCTTACAGCTACCGACGATCCCTCTGCGTACTCCAAGTCTTTAGGCGTTCTGGAGATGCTCACAATTCTTTCAGTTATCGGTAGGCGCCCGTGCTTTCTTTTGCTCACACATATCCGTAGGAGGTTTTGCTACCAGTATTAAGATTTTGTGGGTAAAGCTGAATGTGGCTTGCTCTGCTTAGACCAGGAGATTAGTGCCGAAAAAGTGCTGCATTTAGTGGCTTTACGTGCATAAAATGTGTTCATGCATGCTGCGCAGATGAGGCAGTGGTCTGCTCGTCGAAAAGCTTCAATGATTGCTCTTTCGAAATCACCATTGAAATCGATAAACCGTTACGTCAGACTGAGAAAATGGGTTTGATTATCGCCGAACAAGATGGGAAGACGGTTTGCGAGCCCATGAGCTCGGAGAAAATGAAGGATGTTTTAATATGGCCGCACTCGTCTTCGTGGAATTCTTCGAAGTCCAAGGGTTCACTCACTTACACAACATCACTGCCAATGGAGAGCCGCAAGTTGTGCGTTATCCTTGTGGGCGAAGATGCTTCACCTGTTGGCAGTCTGTAAGTGGGCGCAAAGAGCCATCTTTACTTGCACACCATCTCCCAAAGGCTGCTGAAACCTGGACAGATAATGCCGATTTCGAGGCGTTTTCTCCTAAGTAAGCATAGAGAATTAGTATTAATTAGAAGTTCAAGTTGAATGCCAAATTTGGCGCGCAGGCAATATGTAGGGAACATACCAGGGTACTCAGCTCCAAAAGAATTTGGCCAAAAGGTGTGCACCGCAGACCCAAATGAACAGTGCGCCGTGATTCTCACCCCTGATAAAGTGTCAAATTATTTTGCGCTCGACAACCGCACACCTGAGCAAGACAAGAGCTCCCCGTCGTTTGATGCTTTTGACCACCTGGTACGTGGCAATTTGTGGCTGCACCCTTAACTGCCGTGAACGACGCATCTGGCTGTCAGCCGATGCACAGTACAACTGCCCCTTTGTGCTTACGCGTGTAACCTGCAGCTGTTTTATCTTGAGGCATCTTCGAGTCTTTACGCCTTGGAAGGAGATGTCTCCTGTCCCGCTAGTCCCTCAGATGCGACCTATCAACAAGCAACCGAGAACCCGAAAGATGGAGTGGCACAGTTGATTGGGGACAAAACAAGGATCGACTCGTTTTCATTCGAACTTTCAGAAAAGCAGAAGAGCTGGTTGAGCTCAGTTGGTGAATTAACATTGTGTTGGTCAGTGCCATCTTGCACTGACGATTCTTTCAGAAACGGTACCCGGCCATGCGCCAAGAAAGTCGGAATGCTTATTTGGGCCGGTAAGCGCTGAAAGGCTAAGTATCTTAAAGGGTACTCTTTACGCCTATTCTTGAGCACGCGAATCCGCTCGTGCTGCTACTAGGTTGCCAGCCATGTAGCACTGCCATCATGCAAGGCGAACACATGGATAGCACACCTATGACTTGCCATCTCATGGTGACGAATACGCAAAGCCTAAGAGCCATGTGTTTGGGCGTTCGACTTTTGTGGATGCGATAGTACTGGCACGTACTTCGATAGTCCTGGATGGACTGGCAATTAGTGCGTTCCGGCTTTTTTATTTTTTGCTGTGACCTAGGCCCCATAACCAATGATCCCCTCCCTAGAATTGCCTGCAAATCAAACGAAACTTGCGCTTTTACTGTGAAAGGCGTCAACCTGGCGTCTCTGAATCATGACAAGAGTAGAGTGGCCTTTCTGAAACAATGCGGGGTGGGTGGATATTCACCAGCATTCAGAATGGCGACTTGCTGCCTTTATCCTACCACACAGAATGCCTGGGTCGTCTTGCGGTCTTTCTGTGCAATTTCAGAGTGACGAGGGTGCGGGCATCGGCAACGTGACTGAGTATCCGCGCGGCTACACTAACACTGTATTTCTCCAAGGCCGTGGTAAGCCTGCCTAGTCATTAACAGGAAAGCGATCGAGTGGGGGGATTGCTTGATCAGCATGCCATATTTGTGGGGCAAAATGCAGCATGATCTGTGAACTTGTTCATGCTGTTAACAAGCTGTGTTGTGTTTTTCAGGCCTAGAAAAACAAGAGCAAAGTTTCCTTGCCCTGAGGTCGCGCTTTACAAGGCATTGGAAGAGCCCTGTGAAGCACCGGCGCACTCGACTAGAGAAATTGCACCGCATGCAGCAAGGGCTCCTATCGCTGTTAGAAGCAAATAGTTGGCAGCCCGCTGCCACTGTTGACAGCCTAACTGTGACCGTTCCAGCTGAGGTGCAAAGGGTTTTATCAGTGTGCTGGAACCCCTTAGCGACTCCGACAGACAATTTGAGCGACTTCACAATCAAGGTTGGCGAGGTCTTTAGCTACGGTATGCTGTCAGCTTCTTCTTAGACACTACCTTGGTTGCTCTCGCAACGAAGAAAGATGTCTGTGGCACTCTGCCAAGCTTATATCTTCCTCGTTCTGCACATCAAGTTGTTTTGTAGGCATGATGCATACCTTGCTTGCTTGCTTGTCTCGTCAGGCCTTGTTTTGGTGGATGCGCTGTGCACATCTGGCTCAACCTGTGGGATTGAAGTCACTTTCAAGGCAATGGACGTCGACGCAAAGTCACTAAAGATACGGGCATTTACTGGGCAATGTGGACGTGCAGCCAATGTCGCAAAACAACTTCCTAATGACGGTAGGCCCAGGCATAGTTTGTTGGCAAGCAGCTTAACCACTCTGTGCTTAAACACATTTTTAGCCATAAGGTCATGTAGTATTGCTCCTTCGTTAGAGAGACATCATAGTGAATTGCGTCCGTTTTCTTCAGGACAATTCATTTTGGAGAAGGGCACGACATATTCACTTGGCACTCCCATTAAAACTGGAAGTTATAGTACTCAAGAGTACAGCTTGTGTTGGTGCGACCAGTCGATCACCCCGCGTTGTGAAATTTCTGATTATCTCGAATTTGCCGGAACTTTGAATATTATAAGTAGGTCCTATATTTCAAGAAATGCCAGTTCCATTAACAATGGACTTCTGTTTCAATGCCGGCACGTTTAATGTATCGGCCATGCCACGAAATTACTGCTGTGTGTGCTCAGCCATGGAAGAAGTGGCAGTGACGTGTCTGAACAATTCAGCGGCTTCCTGCAAGGTTTCGATTCCAGCGAGTCTGGGCCACCCGATACAGGATTCTTTTGTCTACGTTGCGGAACTGACAAGCAGCAAAGAAAGTAGCTGTGTGACCCCAGTCTTTGTACTTCCGATGGCCGAGGGCACGGCTGTAAAAGATGTTGTGGAGCTTAGCTTTAACTACAGCTCTTTCGAGGCACTCGGGCTTAAAGGCAAGAAAATAGCCCTTTGCTGGACTTCGCACGGAAGTCCAGGTAGTAGCGTTCCAGTTTGGAACACCTCGTTCATCGGCAGCATCCTTACCGTTGATTCGAACATTAAACCAAGCGTTCTGTATATGGGGATACCGGCTACCGTCAGTATTAACGTTACAGGCTTGCTAAGAGAGCAAGCCTCCAAAGACGGGATACCTAACTCTTTGCGCAAGTTATATTTAAAGGACAAGAATATGTGTTCATCTACAAAGACCAGTGTCTCACTATCTTTGACTATGCAGTCATTATCACCCTTAACTGGTGCGCCTGCATATTGAGTGCTTTCATAGACCACAACATTTATCATCTAAGTGTGTGTGGCTGATAAGCCTGTCCGGGAGAGTTTAGTCTGGATGTGTTAGGGACAAGCAAAATGTTTGGTGTGTTGGCCATTAGGAGGATCTGCCCATCGGATCAATTTCGTCATGTCAGAAGCTATCCGATTGTCCATTCCACAACAAGCCACAGAGGCGTTCCAGCTTTCCCTATGTTCGTGCAACTCCGGACTTCAATGCTCTTCCCCAGATGAATTCGTCTCTGAACTCGCACAGCTGATTATTTATGGCCCAGCCACAGGAGTTGTGCATGAGTGTACCCACGATAGCACCTGCCTTATGAGCATCAAGGATATCCCGGGACTGGCTTCACTATCGCTTAGGCCGCAGCTCCTCATTCGAAATGACTGTGCAAGTAGGCATTCCGAATTGCGGCATCTTTCCTTGCATACCTGGCTTTTAGGCAAGCTGGTGCAACTGGCAACAAGTATAGCGCCCCTCTGAATGTGTATTACTGTATTTCGTCATGTTGCGCAGACTCCGAGGCGGAGACTGAACTTCCGGACGGAGGCGTTATGCCGTTGCGGCGGGATTCACTACAGGTTTCTCAGCAGAGTGATGCTGCCACCATTTTTGAAGAGCATTCATATGGCTTCAACGACTTTGTCCTCCGCGATCAATTCTCTGGCAAGAGGCAGTTGCAGAAGAGGATATGCTACTGTTCCGATTTAGTTGGATGCACACCACACCGCCTAGTGGACATAGGGCAAATAACGATAACAGGTGAGCAAACTCCTGGGGAGTTGCTCCGCTACTTGGCCCCGAACCCACGTTCTCTTTTGACGAGCCGCTTTTGCATAGGGGTACTTTTGGTGCTCACCTCGTGTATCTGCATCGACTAATTTTCTTGCAGACGTATGGAACACCACCTTCCGCGTGGCAATATTCTCTCAAATTAAGGTGCCTTTCACCGTTAAAAGTCCTTTGCATCAGGGGGACAGCAATCAAATTTTGAGGGTTACTCGCGGCAGCTATTCAGAAACTTGCGAGTTGGACACGGTGGGGAACGCCTGCACCATAAGCTTTTTGCGATTTCCTGATGTAACCTGGTCGTCGGAGGACCCAGCTTTTCTGGAATACTACGACTCAAGCATTCCCCGAGACAGCATAGACAACCGTCCCTCCCCATTCATCAAGATTGCATCCTTAACGCCTTCAGGTTCGTGCATCGCGATATCGCTAGTAGACTGAGTTGAGTTATTATTATTTTGGACCTGAGGGAGTGTATTGGTTTTGTCACCATATATGACTGTTTGAATATGCACAGGCCCGTGGCAAAACAACTACAAGTTTTTCTGTCAACTTGGCGGTATCTGTGAAATAACTTTAAATGTCGCCAACAAACGAGACGATGATAAAGTCGCTATGCTGTCTAACTGTGGCGTGGAAGGTCCGCATTCCGTAGGTTTCAGCCAGGTTGCCGAGGCTGTGGCGGGGACTCGTAATTCCGTTATGTTTCGGTGGACAAAACCACTCAATCCGTCTTCCGCCGAAGTGCAATCAGGCATGGTGGTCTGCTGGAAGGCAATTGAAGATGAAGCAGCTGTCACAGATTCCTTCACTGAATATTCGGCCGAATTTGGCACCGTGTCCATCCGAGGTACGCAGGCCCCTTAACGTAATAGGGGCTTTTGCCTTCGGAGGCAACGCATCCATGTGCCTGTCCAGCAGATGCACTCCTCATCATGCACTACTTACTTCTCAGGTATTTTGCCAAACCAAGACAGGACATGCTACGTTGGAGCTGTATGCAAACTAAACGATCTTCAGGTCCAAAATGTCGAAAGTGACACCCGTATCAAGCTGCTCCACAATGGTTGCGGCACAAACGGCAGTGAATGGGATGCCGCACCAAATAACGGGCTTATGGCATTAAATAACGTGGTTAATGGTTATGCCGCAGCTTCTCTGCCTGGGATACTTCCAGGTATGCATTACTAGTCTTAGCTGAAGCCAGTTTGCGGTGCTCTGTAAGGGAGGAACATTGGTTGGTTAGCTACTCTGCAGCCGCTTTTATTCACGTAGTGTTTTCTTCAATTAACGTGGTCTCTAGCTCTCACTATTATTATGTGCTCTTCGCAGTTCTTGGAGTCAATTCATTGTTCATGTGTGCTTGTACCGAACGGGACTGCACTGTTGCGGAAAACTTCGGATGGCATGTAGGGAACCTAGCAGTTAAAGGACCAGAGTCACAAGCACCGCTTGTAAGTGTATTTGCAACTGAGGACGTTAGCCTTTCACTGGTTGGCGAATTTGACAACAAGTTCTACCTTGTATTGAAACCCGGAGACAGCTGTGCATCGGAACTATCAAGCTCTTTAAATTTGCAAGGGTTTGCACCAGTTGTTGAAGGCAAAGCGACGTGGAGTGCCTTTGAGGAAGGCGCGGGTGTTTTGTCGGTATGCATATGCCATGACACTGTGGCCGGAGTAGTGGATCCTTTTGGGACTTCCCACGACCTTTTGACTTTCTGTGAGGACGCCACCAACTACGCAGCCAAAGTCGGTCAGCTCTTTGTGAACGGTCCAATTAAGAGTAAGACGCCATTTCGCTGCAGCGTAGGATCTATCTGCGATTTCTCGATCAGCTGGATGGCACTGAAAACTGACGACGTGAGAGACAAATGGGCGAAGAGCAAGGTTTACATACAACAAGTACGCGGGTAGAACTGTACAGCAACAACCTTCATTAACAGGGCGGCCACTGCGTAAGAGTCCCTTGCATTGCGTCAGGGCAGCTCAGGCAACCTATCATGTGATGCGTGTCCCCCGCCGAACTTTGTGCAGGAGGATTGCCGCGTCAGCAGCAGGCCGTTAGTGTCCGATGGATCGTTTATTGGCGACGATGTGATTGGCGATACAAAAACGTCTGCAGATCCAGCTTACACCATTTCGTACGATGTTCGGCAGTCCGTTTTTATGTTCCGTAATGCGATAGATTTGCTAGCAGGAACTTACAAAGTATGCTGGAAATCCGAAACTGGTAACATCGGATTGGAGCTTGGATATTTCAATGTCCAAGGTAAGCCAGCCAGGCTTCACCAAGGCTGATGAAAAGAATGACCTTACCAAGCGTTTTCCTGCATGATTTTCCGTGGGAGTGGCATGTGTTTTCATTGCAGGCCCGCTCAGAGACAAAACCGCCATGCAGGTTGTTATTGGTGAGAAGTTTACTGTTGAGGTCCATATGAACAACCATGTTACTGAGGAGGAAGCTGCGCACTATAGAATTCGGGCGTACGCGTACAAGGGAGATAATATCTTTGACAACTTTGACTGCAAAGCACAACAGAGCTCTCCTGCGAAAGAATCGTTGGCCTGTGATCCGGCTAACGGGCCTCCTAGTGCAGTAAGAAACGACGACCAAGGAAGCAAGCTGCTTTGGGAGAATGTGTGCGTCATTAGCGACGAACTCACATTAGAAGCATCTGTTGGCGACATGTTTGCCATTTGCTTTTGCGATGGTAGCAGCCTAGGCTGCGACAGTCCAAATCGTTTTGGGTCGCTTGTGCAAGCATGGAAGTTGTCAGGTGGGCAGGGCTAAAGATCGCAAGCAACGCAACTACCTGCAGGCGGCTGTGCTTCTTTGCTTGCCAGCAGAATGGCATTTGCTTGCCCACCGACAAATCTATGAAACTTTTGAGCCTCGGACACTTTTACTTCTTGCTGAATTGATGCTTTTTCTTGCTGCAGGACCTAAACCACTTGACCAGGCTACTCCTTCACGCTACCGAGCTGGGCCTCGTTTTTCCTTAGATATTGAGGGATTGGGCATGAAGTCAGATGCAGTCATCGGGTTTTCACCTGCGTTTAATATCCTGAACAACAGCCGTTATACTTGCCGCAGCGCTGACAAGGAGATACTGGGCAGATTTGTTGGCAGTGTGTCTGACGACGGAAGAAAAGCCACCTTCAAGGATGTGCATGTCCCCTTCACAATTGCTGAAGGGTTATTATGCTGGTGCCCTGCTGGTCCTTGCTTAGATGCAGCTGACTTCAACATACAACTCAGTCATTACAGCGTGGCAGGTATGGATATCGCACCTCTAAATATAGTGATTTGGCCTGTGATTATGCACAAGCGGTAGCTTCCTGAGATGTGAGTACCAAATGCGAACGTTTGGATTGTTTCAGGCCCTACTTTTACTGTGCCACGAACATTGGTGGATAGCTACTTCACAGTGCAATTAACAGGAGCGGCTCTGAACCGAAATGATGTAATCACCATTCGCCGTCTTACGGATATTTGCGGAAACCAAGACACGGAGAATATGGACCCTGAGCTGGTTTTGGAGGAAGAAGACCGCACATTGAACAGCTTGGGAACTGTTGAGTCGTTCTCGTCTGTAGAAAGCGCTGCTACAGGCGAGGAAGAGATCACATGGACTTCTTGGCCTATGCGTATCAAGGATACTGTAAGCGGGCTGCTGAAGATATGCTATTGTTCAGCAATGATAGTGGCCTGCGGAAGTCCTGGGAGCGTTTCCATATTCGCTGGCATCCTAGAAATTCGTGGCCCTTCAAAAGGCGACGTCGAGCTTGTTGGTACGGTGGCGTCAATTAGTGCAATCGCCGCAGGTTGCGTTAGCTGGATCACCTTTTGCTGTGGCTTCAGCAAAGGCTTACGAGCTTTTTGCATTTTGTTTCCTGGTTTGACGCAGCATCGGAGGAACATGGGCAGTACCTGATCGTCCGCGGCAAAAACTTGTCAACTAAAAACCTGTTGACGTACTTTCAGTATCCATCTGGCCAAACGACGCTAACAAGGCAGCAGGAGGCTGACATTTGCACAGATCGTGAGTCACTGCATCAGCGAAAACGTGTGCGACCATTGAATAACGCTTCATTTCGGTAACCCGCAATTTTAGTGTTAGTGGTGTTTAGCAGCTCCGGCATTGTTTCATTTCTCAGTCGCATATTGTTCATGATGAAATGAATGAATGTGCCTGCAGCGACAAAACTAGCAGGAGGTACTGTTACGTATCCAGATGCTGTGAATGCATCTGGCACGGAGCAGTATTTCTCTGTAACAGTTGCAGTGGGGAAAGAGTACGTTGCATGTTGGTCTTATGGGGGAGACACCACATCAATGGCTCAATCTATGACACGGCAAGACAGCGCCGAGAGCTTCCTTGTGATTGAAGAGCTGATGCTCACCAGAGAAAGTCCTTCAAAACAGGAGACGACACCTCTGCAAAGCGACCCAGAGGCCGTAATGGCCGTTGATGACAAACAAGGATCTCCAGTTACAAAGAACGACATTTCTATCACATCAAACGTTTCTTCCAAAGATTGGTTCTTTGTTTCGATATTCTCGCAGATGGGTAAGCTATAATTCTTTGTGTTTCACGGCTCTGCTGATTGCTTCTTTGGACAACCTGTAGGGATTGCTTGCCGCAAGCTTTTCTTGGCTCTATACTGGTAAATTCGGTTGCTTGTTTGGTGT
The DNA here is from genome assembly GCA_002271815.1 of Eimeria falciformis. Taxonomy (NCBI): domain Eukaryota; phylum Apicomplexa; class Conoidasida; order Eucoccidiorida; family Eimeriidae; genus Eimeria; species Eimeria falciformis. The sequence continues at coordinate 50,974 of NPHX01000590.1, forward strand.
ATCTCATTGCCTCAGGCTTTCAACAAGGCATTCATAATGTGGTCGTAGGACATGAAGACACAGTGGTTCTTACTGGAGTAATCAACGCGACTGATACTTACGAGGCTGTACTGGGAAAGAGTCATGAACTGAATGAATGCAAAGATATATTCGCAAATTCGTCACTCCAGAGCCAGACCCGCATCACTACGCATTCTGCTTCTGCAAGCCGCCTGGTTTTGCAGTACGTTTGTTGGGTTGTTACTAACTTTCGAAGCATCGGCACCCTTTCCCAGGTCGCTAGTCGTTCCAGGTGAGCTTGAACTGGTTGATGAGTTGTGGTTGATAGCTCCCTTTTTCCTCAATGTGCAACTTACACAGGATGGAATCTACAAGGGACGCTGGGTGGCACAAGCTCTGCATTAGGAATACTACGGCTTCAGAGGTCTTCGACGGAGGGACTGTTGAGGTGACCACCTATTTTCAGAGAACGGGGGTGGGTATGTTTGACACGAGGAGGACATTTGTCTTACCCTGTGTCACAAGACAGAAAGATTCTGCAGGAAACAAAGTTTGGAATAGTCCGCAAGTTTGGCTGCCAGATGGTACAGGCTTGTGGACTGCCGAAATAATTGATGGGGTGCCTGGTACCACAAAGGAGTACCCGACCCTAAATGTGAATTCTTCGCCTAAAAAGAACTTTTTCGATTTTCCGGTACGTGGGATCTTGCTGACATATTTCCTCTTGAGTTATATGCTGATGCAATTGTAGTGATAGGATGTGACTATTTGCGCAAAATGCTTGTGCTTTCAATAGCTTTCAATACGTTTTGGTTTTTCAGGAACTAAGGAATGTTTTGGCATGTGAAACAACGAAGGATCAGGAGATATTGGTTTTAGGAGCGACCCACATGTTGTTTATCTACCCAGATAGTAAAGATAAACAACCCGTTTTGATCAATCACGGTGTAGCGTATCCAGCTGATTTGGCAATCGCCAACGATCAAGTGTTCATAACAAGTTTTGATAGTCACTTGATTACCTCTTTCAGTTTGAAGCAGCCAGAAAAAATAATCTTCTACGATCCCTCAAATCCGACACTCCTGTCAGCGGGTGGCATCCAGGTTAGAGCATTTTGCCGTATTAGTCTGGTGTCCTCCTAGCATGCTGCTTTCTCTCTTTATTGGACGTTGTAGAGTAGCCTGATGCGGCGTCGGTGCACCAGGCTGATATCACATGAAGAGACTGTTCTTGTCACAAAATTTCACTGTTTCAGGCAATCCAAAGTATCGATGGGAAAGAGACATCAATTTTCATTACGGATCCTGTTGGAGGTATGATTGGTAGGCTCCAGGTTTCATCAGACGATCTGAAGAATACACCTGCTGGGGGAAAGATCACTAGAGAGTGGACTGCAGTTTTCGGAAAACAGAAGTCCGGCTTCAGTAACACGGAGGGTGTGAACCGCCCGTTTTGTGTCGGCGAGTTTGTAACCGACTATTCAACCCAAGAAAAGATGAACCCACTGCTAGTAGTTGGAGAGGTGAGCTGGAAAGAATGACTTGGGTTTAAGTCGAACCATTGTTGGCTATCAACAGCAAAATAGTTGTTACGTTAAGGTTTTTATTTGCGCAGTTAATATCTGACCGCATCACATTTCTAAGCTTGGACAACCGAAAGCTTTCATTCTATAGACAAATCAACCTGGGTGTGACAAAGCTTATCACTGGACTGCGAGTCAGAGACAAGGTCATGCTATTGACTTCAAAGCAGTGGTCCGTGGATCAGGAACTTGGGAGATCCGAAGTTCTGTATGTAACGCTGAGCCAACTCATTGATCATGTATATTTCACTTACCCAGATTTCACCAAGAATCTGCAAGCTGGACTTCGATACCAGTTTACGCCCTTGGTGACAGGTATGCCTGTGAACTGCATTAGCCGTAATTATCCTGCTCTGCTTTATGCACGAGACAAACACGCGACTGTCTTTAACAGTCTAAAGCCCATACTGCTTGCAGTTATTACTGCACGTCAGAATCTTTTGGATACTCCCATGATATTTTCTGTCGCGCTGCGTGATCTGTGAATCCCGGTATTCAGGGTATTCAGGACAGGAGATCCAGTTTTTCAAGGAAGATGTGGAAGCGGGCGACCCTCTGCAGTCCATGGGTTTTACTCTAGACACGAAAACTGGACAAATAGAGGGTGTACTAACGGCGACAGTGACGTCTAAGGTGGTGATTGTCGGTGGCGACTTACTCGGATCCTACACTTGGTCGTTTGAATTCGAAGCAGGCTGTCAATCTGGAGAATACTTCAACGATTCTTCAAACAAGTGCCAGCCTTGTCCGTTAGGCACATTTCGTGACGAAGAAGCTGAACTACAATACTGTAAGGACCACAAATCATTCAGCACGACGCTGCAGAAAGGATCTACCAACCAGTCGCAGTGCGCCTGCATCGAAGGCTACGAGATTGGGCAGTTAGGTTACTGCCAAGCCTGTCCAGCAGGTGAGTGATACTTCATTTCTTTGCCACTTTTACAAGCTGCTCAGTGCGAACCTACTTACTGGAGTCACCTGGCTTACGATGGTAAGCTTGGGGCCGTGAGTTGTTTTGTCGTGCAAAATATCCGCAGGGACGTACAAGACGATAGCAGCAGACGCAAAATGCACCGGCCGTTGCCCTCAACATATGTCTAGCGAGAAAATGGGTGCGGATAGCTTGGAAGCTCTGGACTGTCAGTGGTGAGAGACGGCTGTCCTTTAATTGAGCAAAGCCCTCTCAGTACTGTACCCACACACAGTCTTGTTCTCATGGCTGAATTTACGGTGTTACAACGTGTTTACTCTCAGCGACCCAGGATTTTATCTAACAGAAAGTGGCTGCCAGAGCTGTCAAGTTGGGACTTACTGTGAAGGAAGCACTTCACCTCCTGTAAAGTGTCCGGAATTTCAAACGACCTCTGGTTCTGCAAGCACAAGTTTTGAAGATTGTGTATGCGTCGAGGGATACTACCGCAATGGCAACGATTGCATTCCCTGTAGTATTTTGACGTACAAGACTAACATTGGAAACCATGCGTGCACGCCCTGCCCACAGCCAGCTGCCAGCTTGGGAGAAGAACAAAATCTCCTAACGGCATCCAACCCCGAGACAGCCATGTTTTCGAGCAAAAAAGGCGCGATTCACCAATCAGAATGCGAAGTTTGCGCAAGTGGATTCTATTTCGACTCTGTTTCCGTGGGTGGTTGCGCCCCATGCAAGAAGAATTACTATTGCCCTGGATTCCAGTTGGGCTTGGTTGCTTGCAAGAACAATTCGGTTACAGAAGGCGAAGGTGGTGAATCGACATTCCATTGCGGGTATGCCGTCGGCACTCCTACCCTGTGACAGCTCCTAACCACGCTGTTGTTTTGCCACCAATGTCACATGAGCAGATTCATACGGTTTTCTCAGTTTAATGTCGCTCAAAAGTTAAAAGCGAAGTATTAAATGAATACGTTTCCATTGTTAATTTCTTTTGCATACCAGGTGCCCCAAAGGATATGGCAAAATTGCGGACCGAAGTCCCATGGATCTTACCCTAATTTGCAAGCCTTGCCCGAACAACTATTTCCAGCACCTCGACGGGGCAGATACTGAGTGCATTCCTTGTCCCACAAATTCCATGACCAAATCTGCCATGAGCACGAGTATCACCAGCTGCGTTGCTAAGCCAGGGTTCAGTGCCGTGGAAAACTTGCAAGCATTGACCAACCGTGAGGGTGCAGACCCAACAGAGGGCTCCACCACTAGCACTTTCTTGGAGGCCATTGAGCTTGCCAAGGAAGTGGAACAAGGGTACGACCATTTCACGAAAGAAGATATATTCATCATTTCTGTGTTTTGCAAGGAGGACAGCAGTGCAGCTCAGGAGTATGATATGCCCGAATTCGTTACCACGCTGTACACCTCCTCTTTTGAAGATTGCCAAAAAGCGTGCTTGAGAAATGTCTACTGTACCAGCTTTTCGTTCTCCAAAGAAGATATGTACCCAACTCACACTAACAGCATCATGAATTATACTGGCATTTACACTAATGCATACTGGCCTTGCAGTCTCTACTTGTTTGGGAGAGCCGCAGGAGAACATGGGCAAGGATGGACACCTGTGAGGAAAGGGATCGAGGTAAGCCAATTCTGATTCCTCGTTGCTTGTGCAAACATGGATTTTAATTTAATGAGCCAGCACTGTTCCTCTGAAGGTACTCGCGCGGTTGCTGTTCTCGCCAACCTGTTTTTTCTGGGAGTTTTCCTGAGCTTTCGCACTAGATAGAGGAAGTACAGTTTCCTTGTGTGCGTCAATTTAGGTGGAACATGGCAAAGCAAAGAGCTGCATCGTTGGACGCGTGAAGGAAGAGCTCTCCTGGCAACGATTCCAGTTTGTTGAGTGCCCACCAAATGCATACTGCCCAGGAGATAAGGAAGCCAACATCTTCGAGTGCAAAGACTATGCCGTGACCATTAGTTCTGGAGCGTACTCTGGGGATCACTGCCTGTGCGTTCCAGGGCGCGAACCGGTCGGGCAGGTGTGCGAACAGTGCAAGATTGGGTACTACAAGAATACCACCGATAATGTTGCTTGTACAGAGTGCCCGCAGTTTTTTACCACCAGCATCACTGCAAGCACAAGCGCTTATGAGTGTGCCTGCCAATCTGGTATGTACATGGCGCCAGCTGGCACTACAGAAGATGAGGAAGTAAAAAATGGAAAGTTAGAGACTTCACCAGGTGTTGACGCAGAACCGGCGGCCTTAGAGACCATGGTTCAAGCCCGCTCGCTTCGGGAGCTTGGCAAGCACGGGGAGGTGCAAGCGTTTCCTTTTGATGCAGTATCGATGGCAGAATTGCTGCGGCTGCCATGGCTGCAAGAAGAGACTCGCAAGCAACTGGAGAAAGTCGCGGAGCTGGGAGTCTGTATGCCGTGCCACAGCGGAATGTTTTGCCCCGGTCTCTGGAAGGACCCCCCGACGAACTCTACCCACATGCCACCACAACTGTGCATTGAGGGTTCCAACGTGCCTTTGTCCACAGTTAACGCTGACAGTGTCGAGAAGTGCCTTTGCCTAGCAGGATACGCTTATGGGCGGTCATCGGGCACTGATATGGATTCAGATTCTTATTTTACTTGCAGCAAGTGTTCTCCGGGCACCTACAAAGAATTACAGGAGAACGCGCCATGCTCAGGTCGTTGTATGAAGGACGCAGAGACTTACCCCGGAGCAGTGAGCAAAACCCAGTGCTTTTGCCAAGTAGGGCGATACGCCGTGGAGTCAGATGACTCCGAAGGCCTTTTCAGCTGCATGGAGTGTGTTAAAGGAGGAGTGTGCATAGGAGGATTTAAACAGAACGTTATAGATGCAATCGAGAAAAACCCTGAATTTGCCAATATCATTATGTCGGACCATACTATTCCGTACCCGCAAAAGGGCTGGTTTGCCACATTCAAACCCATTTCTAAAGAAACATGGAGGCCTGACTCGTTGCCTTACACAATGGACTCTTCGGATACACCCTTCGGGTTTTTGGACGCAAGCGTTCCCCAGGGCACTGGTATGCCAACTGCATTTGTGGAGAGCGAATACGACCGAGTTCCGGATATCCATCCCTGTCCTATCGACTCTCGGTGCAACGGCGGGCCAACGAACTCCTGTGCTGAAGGTGGATGTGGGTACCTGTGCAGCAAATGCGAGAGGGGCTACGACGTGTCTCATCGTGGAGCTGTCTGCTCCAAATGCGAGTCACTTTGGTTTGAACTAGTATCGCTAATCGCGGCGAGGTTAATTTTCTGTATAATTGCTTGGGTTATCGCTGCCGTCAGCTGCCTCGCTGTGCAGAATCCATCTTGCATCCACCCTATCTTAATTCGGATTTGGCTCTCAAACTTGTTCCTGTTTTCTCTCTTTGGCGTCATCCCAGACAACAGTGTTTCTGCCCTAGCAGACTGGACCTCCGTTTATCGCGCTTTTTTCACATATCCTATTTCCATATTCACCAAGTACCCTAAGGTATTCTGCATTTTGGATGAACTGGGATTCCCGTTGGACTTCAAGAGATCTTGGTACCTTCAGAAGTTTGCGCAGATGCTGGTGCCACTGGCGGATATATGTATTCTCATACTGATTTGCGGCATTTCTCTGATTGTGTACAAGGTTTATAAGCACTCCAAGATTCAGCGTGTCAAATTGGTTCTCAGTCATGCTCAGGAGGTTCACGCAGGGGACGTCTGGGCTATGCGCACAGTGGAGAAGATTCAGGACTCTAGATGTCTTGGATTGTTCCACTACATTTCCCCGCAGGGTGCAACGCGCTGGCAGAAGATCGTTCGGTTTTTTTCTGACCTAGTCCCTGTCTTCATGATTATTTGGTTTTGGAGCTTGCCCTTCCTGGTCATAGAATGCACCCAGCTACTGGGATGCGTGTCCATATCGTACAAGAATGAAGCACCCTTGTCTCTTCTGACGGCCTTGCCCGAGCAAGAGTGTTCTCTGAAGGAACCGTGGTTCCTGGCGGGGGTGATTGCGGGATCAAGCGGAATTCTGGTATGGGGAATCGGGAGCGTCATCGTATTTTGCGTTTGCATGCTTTACAGCGACAACGCTGACAACATGGAAGCAAGGTTTCGGTATGGCTTCCTATCGAATGGATACGAATTTCAGTATCGCGCCTGGGAAATGGTTCTCATGGCGCGTAAGCTAGCTTGCGCTTGCCTTCTCACTTTACAGCTTAACATGAACGCCGTTGGTACCCAAGAGATCTTCCGGAACTCGGTCAGCCTCTTGATTGCTACATTGTGCCTAATCCTTCAGCTATTGATTGAACCCTACGACCGGCGGAGCCATAATTTGACGAATCGCGTGGAGTTCATGGGTCTGCTCACCAACGTTGTTAATTGCATTATTATCCAGGGTAGCTTTTCGTTCTCGTTTTTCAACTGGCTGGGATCTTTGCCAGTTATTACAGCCGGACTATTCCATATGTACATTTTTTGGAGTTTGTTTGTAGAGGCGGGGCGAATGGTGCTCATGCGCCCTCACCTTGCCAGACTGCCATCACCTTGGAGGTACTTCAACCTCGTTACTCGCTCTCTGGCTCGTCTTTATACTCAGGGTAATGCAAAGGTTTACTATAATTACATTACGAAAGAGATGGTGCTTGAGGCAGCAACCAAGTCGAGAGTTTTCCACATTCGCCGGATGATCCAAAGAAAGAAGAAGATCACCGACTATAGAAAGATCAACTACGAAAACAGGACTTACTTTGTCTCTGCGTTGACGGACTCTCTTTCCCGGTTGGTCATTTCTTGGTGCCAGTTCACAATTCCCGGCGATTGGCTGGATTTCACCATCCGTTACTCCTTTTGCTACTGTTTTTGGATGAGACACCGAGCTGCGAGCCTACGGGAACCGCTAGACTTGGAGGAGTTCGAAGCCTTGCGACCTTCATTGTTCAATGACTGCTACGTGGAAACAGATGAAGGTGACGATGATGCGCTTCTTGCCTTAGAGATTGAGTGCAATGAAGTGGAAGCTGAATTTTTGGACATGATGTTTGATGATGACGTCTACGACGACAGCCCGATTACCCTTATGGAGCTATACGTTGCTGTGCAGTCTATGCGTTACATCCCCAAAGGACAGCTCCGCCGTCTCCACTTGTGGTACCGCGAGCGGATGGCTGCTGCTGGTGGTTCCGACATGTCAGCTTTGCGAAAAGAGAACGAAGAGCTAGAGGCGGAGCTTCAGCAGTTGAGCGATGTGCTGCGCAGCTGCTATGGTGTTCCCGAAGCAGACTCTTCCTTGAACATTCTGGACTTCTTCTTTACTGTCGAAATGGTGCATGAGGCTGAGGCGGAGAGCATGCGGCTAAGGAAGGAAATTGATGCGGAAATAGTCAAAATTCGCAACTCCCGTGCAGCTCGTGCAGTGGCAGAGAGGGTTCACATGGTGTTGAAAACGGAACGTGAAAATGAAAAAACAGACGAAGAAAGTGACAGCATCGATAAAGTACTCAAATCGCTTGAAGAAAACATCTCTCAAAAGGAAGAGCGTACGGAGTATTTGCAATCTGCTCTGGCACCTGGGAAGAAAAAAGTAAAGGCAAGAGGGAAAGGGCCTGTGGAAAAAAGGCGACTTGCGAGCTTGGATAAGCGGAAACGCGTTCTTCGTCCAGGTTTCTCTCGTGAGGGACAATCAGAAGGTAGAAGATTAGTATCTTTGCTGGGGTCGAAAGATTCTACCACGGGCTTAGGGCGTACTATATCACCCGTTGGTTCAGCTTCTAGCGGTGAGAATGGTTCGGTGGATGGCTCTCTGCCTCGCCGCATCAAGATTAGCCTTGGTGGAATGGAGGGCAGTGGCATTGAGGGTTCAGACGGTTCACAGGAAATGCGTCCAAGGCGTGTATCCCTCGCCCTTGCTGCCAGTGATGCATATGACCAGGAGAACAGCGAAGGGAAACGGACGCTGCGGCTAAGGAGCGATTTAAGTTCCGATGAGGGCAGCGGCACAGGAGGCGCCCGGAGAACCCTCAGCCCCGTCTCCATCCAGCTACCCGCAGAACAGTCAAAAGCGGCACGAACCCTCACACTCTCCTTCATCCAGAGACCCTCCTTTGAGGGGGAGGAAGAAAGTTCTGGAAGCGAAGCGCCTCGCCGCAAAATATCACGTGTTGGTGAGGGAGAAAGTTCTGGAAGCGTAGCGCCTCGCCGCAGAGTATCACGTGTTGGCACAACTGCGCCAGTAGAACAGGCGCAGGCGACGCCGTCACCTAAGGAGGCGCAGCCACTCGCAAAGAGGTCCATTGGACTCGTCAAGCCGCCCCCGAAGACCAAGGATGGTGATGAGCCGTGAGAGAAGTCAAGCCTTCTCTTTCTCTCTATTGCACCATACAATGTCCCCGGACTCTTCCTAAAGCTTGCATCCCCGTGGCACACGTGTGGATGTTCGTCGTGAGTAAGCGGATAATCTATTCTAATGGCATCGCCAGCAGTCAGAATATCCGTTTTCTTAACAAGTCAGCAGGTTACCGGAAGGCTGCACTGCTACCGACGCACTTTTGGCAATGCTCCTAAACGCTGTAATTTTCCCCTTAATGCATCATTTTCGCGAACCAAAGCCTAGTATAGTCATTGATGCTCGAGAAGGTTGCGGAATAAAGCAAGAAGTTGCCAGAGTAACAGGCAACCAGGCTTCCACATTGTCTACTGCACATCAGCCTGCAAGTGAAACTCGTAACACGCATATATAGGCCAGTTACCTATGCTAATCAATTTTCACATATCAAACCAAATGAGGGGGCTAGCAACAGAAGAAAACAGCAGTTCAGTTGGTGCCAAATGCAGTTCGTCTCCAATACGAGTGACTGGTAATGTCTGCCCCCTATGTAACACAAAAATTATGGTGAAAGCTTCATACGTTCGAAAACTTTAATATACGCAGAGCAAACCCCCTAACTTCCCATTCACAGGTTGTATTGTTGTGGGGGGGGGGCCTAGGTGGTGCAAAGGCCCATTCGCCTCAGATAGCGCATGCGGTTTAGCGGCCGTTTCTACTCCCTCAAATTGTTTGCCAGTGGACCATTGCCAATAGAAAGTACAGGTGAAATTCATTCTTGAGTGAGCCCTACTGGGAAGAATGAAGTTGGGGCTTCTTCTCGCTTTGTGCTGTGTCGGCTTTGCTCTCGATTCTTCGGGTTTTCCACAGCTTGCGTTCGGCACCAACGCATATGTTTTACCACAAACTCAAAATAACAACAGTTTGCGTGGATATTTCTTTTTGCATGGTCCTGCAGTTACGAAGGCAGCAGGTATTCCCTTCCTCCTAGAACAGTTGCTCGCCACAAAGCTTGAATCGCGAGCTCGGTTCTTATAGCGCTGAGTTTACGTTCCCTCTTGTTGCCTCCTCCCCGGATTTGTCTATCTGATTTGCACTCTTGTAGGTGGAAACTTCTACACAAGCGGCAAATTGAGGGAGAGTGTCTTTGGGTCAGGAAGGAATCAAATGAGACGGCAAAAGAAGGCACCATAGGCGCGGAACAAAGGCTTGACACTTCCCAGGCAGTGAGAAACTCAAAGTATGCAGATGCTGGCGGTTACAGCTTTGTCCAGCGGCAGGCACCCGGGGGGCCACAGCAGCAATGCTGGCTCACGAGGGCGGACTTTTTGTTCCCGATGGCGCAACCACCACCAGCGCGCGTGAGCCACGGTCCGAGCAGCAAGAACAACAGGAGCAAGATCAGGGACAACAAGGACAGCAGCTGCAGGCGCAACACAGCGATTGTGCCTCACCCCGCGGGAGTGACGGGGCCACGGATCCAGAGGGACATCCTAAAGGGCGTATGCGTCGTGGGCTGGGTTCATATCCCCGTCAATCTGCTGAGAGGGCCCCTGAACCTCCGTTGAAGAGAAAGCGCACTCCAAGCCGCCGTGTGGTTGAGGCGGCAGAGTCAGCCTTACTGTTGGAGGAGGTGATAGCGAACGAAGGTATCGCTGCCCGTAGCGTGAACCAGACACAGGTTGCCACTGGGGGCCCTTCTACCTATGACAACACTTATGTAGGCTCCCCCCTGCAACAGTGGCGTGCTGCTTTTGCTGCCGCTGACGCTGGAGGTGTTTCTGTACGCCTTGGCGCTTTGAGAGAGGCCTTGTGGCAGAAGCATGGGCAACATAGTTCCCATACATCATCCTATGAGAACGACAAGGCCCCTTTACAGCCTTTCCACGAAGCCTCAGGCGTCGCGGGGGCTTTTCTGAAAGAGGGTCAACGACGGTTCTCATTTGGGGACAGTTTGGACCCGCAGCAACCTGCAAAAGACGCAGCCCTAAAGATTCCGCTCTGTCGACGCGCGCGTAAGGAACGAGGCACAATAGAGAAAAGAAGCACTACCAGTAGGGGCCCTCCTACGAAGCGTACACCGGTTCCACTAGTTATGTATATATATATATATATATA
>NPHX01000590.1:62088-112868 GCA_002271815.1 Eimeria falciformis
AACATATAGTATATTGTAGGCTATTGATGAGACAATCCCTCCGTCATTCTCGCATATATCGCCTGGGTCGTGAGTTTTACATCACTTTATTCCCTCTTTCTGCTCTGTATTCACAGTATTCGGAGCAGTGGAGCCCAAAGACATCCTTGGATTCGGCGTCCCCCTCAGCGATGTGTTGCACGCCAAGTGCAAACAGCGACAGAAACAGCGGCAGAGCAAGACGAGCCAGGAGGCTCAGCAACCATCTGAAAAGGAACAGCAACATCAGCAGCAGGGACGAACACCAGCGTTTGTGGTTGACGTGGCGGTGGTTGGAGCTGGTGTTGCAGGTCTTGCGGCTGCTGCATATTTGCGGCGCTGCGGGGCCTCGGTGATGGTCTTCGAGGGGAGACAGCGGGTTGGGGGCCGAACCTTTTCGTCTGTCATGCCGCAGAGAGAGCTTCCTGACGGCCGCAGAGTCGAAAGTAAGCGCATGCTACGTGTTTGGGGTTTACAGTTTGGTTGTCTTTTCTGTCAATTTGAAAACTAGTTCTGCTCTGACTGAGGTTCACTGTCTCTCGCTTGTGTTGCGATATGTCTGCTCCCGTTCGCATATCTTTCTATATCTATCGTTTTCGTTTCCTTTCGGCGATGGTCCCAAGACACTTAAGATCCCGTAGCGATATTAACGCCTGGCGATGCAAACGAGGCTTCCGCTGCTGCTTTCTCTGCGATTCCAGCTTCTATTTATTTTATGTACAGTGCGGCAGTAGGCGTTTGTTTGATGATGTCGACAGCTCCGAGTATTCTGCCTAGTATTGTGTTGTATTGCCTGTGTGGCTGCTTACTTGCAGAGGTGTTGATTGACTTGGGAGCGTCGTATATGCACTGCGTGACTGCCCAGCCGAGGGGCGATGGGAGCGGAGCAGACTGTCGCTGGCGTCGGGAACCATCGCGATCGGTCAGCGGAATCGCTGCAGTCTTGCAGCCCTCAGTGGCAGATGTTGCTGGCAAACAAAACTGGGAGTCTACGCTCTTTGCACGGTGAGGAGGGAAATATTTGTGGTGCTTTTCGTTGTGTCGTCGACGATGTAATCCGAAGCTCTAAGCTTGTTTGTGTTGTTCCAGCGTGGCGTTGTAACACTCTATACGAAGGGTTTAGGGAACAAGCAGCGAAGCTGCACACGTCGCAAGATAAGCGAGTGAATAGCAGACACCGGGCGGGCAAAGAAGAGCCATGCTGTTAATTTGTTTGTCTTCTTGCTTTCGCTCATGTGCGGTGTGTCAGGTGGTATGACGAGAACTCGGGTAAGGAGTTGCCATTCATTTCGGTTTTGAAGGTTCACCAGCTTCTCGATCGTCTGAGAGAGAGAACCGCTGCAAAACTGCTGCATTTGCCCCCACCTCTAACATCTTCGGGGAGCTCCGGCCCCCCATCTGCATCGCTGCCCAACACCATACCTGCTGCAGAGTTCCTTTCACCTTCCCTTGATCAACTACTCATCGCTGCACTCAACAGGAGAAGACGAGCCAGAAACAGCAAGAAGAACACCCTTGTTTTTGGATATGACAACGATGGCAGCATCAAGGCTACCGCGGGCACCTCAATCACCCAGAGGGACACCATGAAGGGGGGTTTCACCTTCATTCCTCCTGCTCTTGGGTCGGTTGAGGATAACGCTTCTTCGGCACCTTCGCTTCAGCGAGCACACAACGTGGAAGCTGGGGAGGATGTCTCACTAGCACTTATGCAGCACGATACATGCGACCCTTGCTGTCGTTGGGCAGCCGGAGCAGCAAGGGAGGTGAGCCCTCGCCGTCAGCGGAGGGGAATATCGTCTTGCCGGTTTGGTCAGTATTACCCATTAGGGGATACTTTCGTTCGCAAAGCCATCAAAGCATTCGGGGGCTGCCCTATATGCTGCACGGGAAGCTGCGGGGGGGCCACGCGAGTTATCGACGGCAAGCAGATTTCGGCCGGTGTTTCTGCCGGGGAGGAAAGTGATTCCATGAAACGCGGGGTCCTTTGGGGGACACCTGCTCCACTTATTTCCGCCGGTGGAAGCGGAAAGACCCAGGAAAGTCGCTTTTTTGAATCCCCGGCAGCCAATAGCGACGCGAAACAGTTTGGGTTGGTTCCTCTTGGAGAGCCGAACAACCAAACAGGGGACCCTGCATTTGCCAGTAGGGCACGCGGTCAACTCACACCTTGTGGTGGAACTGGCAAAGGGGAAGATAAAAATCTAGCGGAAGGCCTTGCCGCCCTCCAGCCGTCGCCCCGGAAGGATTGCAGAAGGGAAGAAATGAGGCGCTGCACCAGAACTCGAAGCGGAACCAACAATAGGGGCAGTAGCAGCACCAGCAGCGGACAGCTTGTGTTGAAGGGTAACCGTCCTAAAAGGAGCAGCGCTGCAACGGGGACACAGACGCAGACACGGCTCGTTCCGCCTTTGTCCTTGCACGATGATAGGGGCTTACGGCGGTCGGCTTGGGATGCTCTAGAGGCTTCGCTTTGTGAGTTGCTGGCAGAGGCTGAGATGGAAGATGGGGGACCCTTTGTCAGTGGAAGCAACAAAGAAGGCAGGAGAGATGGCCGGCCTTGTAGGCCCCGTAAGGCTCTGCTTCTCACTCCTGCAGAGGCCCGCATGCTGCTTGTAGTGCTACAATCGCGGTTGGGTTATGTCGGCGATCTGAGGGAGTTGCCCCTCTCCGCTGTTAAGAATTACCCTTATGAGATTGCCGGGGTTGGGTCCACCCTGAAGCAACAACTATTAAAATCCTGGTTAGGGCCCCCCCCAGTGCCCCTTGCAGTCCCGCCGCCCCCCAGCATACAGCGACTTCGGATGCAGCAGGCTGCACTGGAGATGTCTTTGCAACAAGAGGAGTGCGTGCATGTGTACCCGTTTTCAGCTTCGACTGCTTCGTCAGCCGACAAACTCGTGGCTGATGGTTGGGGGTGGTTGCCTCTTTTCCTGTGCCTACAAGTCTCTCCTTTTGTGGTTACAGAGGCTACGGTACAGTCTATTCATATCCACCAGCAAGGCGGACCCCCATGTACTAACTCTGCACCTATACACCCGGATGGCCCCACTGGGGACAGGGGTGGCGGTGCTGTATGGGGCCCGTCGGAAGAGGAGAGTGGAGAATATTTTAATTTCGATGGAGAGCATGCTGGAGACTGGGCTACCCTTGCGAAGTCACACCCCGTGCGCCTTCGTGTGGAAATCAAGCGCCGTCTGAGTCATCCTGCCTCTCATGGATTGCCACAAGCGGCGGAGCCGCAGGAATGCCAAACGCACGTCTGGTAAACATATTTGTCTGGTTTTCCGTCCTGCCTGACTTGTGACCTTCGTTACCAGATTTTCCCCTTTGTTTATCAGCTTCCATCTTTGTGTTTCTTTCCTGCCTTAACTAACAGTATCTTTCCCTTTCAATCGCACCATTGCAACTTTTCCCCTCCACTCCTTTGGTTACTTCAGGGTCCACGCAAAGTATTGCGTGGTGGCTGTTCCTCTTGCACAACTTGCTCTGACGCCTCTTCCTCCCTCCCGCACCCCCATGGCTGCGCCGTCCGCAGAAGCAGCGAACCCCAAAAAGGCGTTTCCCCCTACCTGGGGACTCGTTGATTTCTATCCACCTCTTGGACCAGACCGGCGCCGCGCCTTGACGCGGTATAGGATGGGCTGCCATAACAAAGTGAGATGTTTTACCTTTTCCTCGTTTTCTCTCTGTTTAAGCTTAAATGATCTCACCTGGTTCGCAGCGATTTCTTCCTTGAGGGAGACGTTCATACCTCTGTCAACGTTTTGCTCCTTCCTACAAGGCTGAGCCTTGCAGGATGGTTGTATTTTTGTACATTGGTGGGCCATTGGAGGGGGGCGCACTGCGATCTAATTGTTTTTGTTGATTCTTCTGTAGCAGGGAAGTAGTGAGGGGGCTTGGTGTTTTTCCCAGGTGATTATTCGGTGGCATCCCAACGACATTTTCTGGGAATCGACAACTCTTCAGCTGAATTGCCTCGATCAAAAGTTTCAGTTTTTGAATCTGCATGCATACGGAAAGGCAGGGTGTCTGCTGGCGCACTGCTTTCCCCCATTTTCCAGCGGATACGGGGGCTTGCAGACAGACGAAGAAGTAGGCACCTTCTTTGTGCCATGTTGCTCTCACTGTTTTTTTCTTGCTTTTCACTCCCACGACTGCGGAAGAATTTCTTCTGAAAACGGGTAATGTGAGTAGAGTCCCAAAATGACGGCATGATGCCTTTGTGGGTTGTGCGGCATCATACGTTCCAGGTTGTGGCAGAGGTGCTAGGGCTGCTGCAGCAGATGTTCGACATACCTGATGCATCGTTCCCTCGCCCGGTTGACTTCTTCGTCTCGCGCTGGGATGAAGATTGTTTTTGCCGGGGATCATATTCCACCCCGGTATGCCCGCTTTTTTCTCCCCTTCTCCGTTTACTCATCTGGCGCTTCAGTTAGCAAGTATATTTGAGTAATGACTCCCTTGCCTCCTTTCCCGACGGCTGGGAGGACGACGTGCTGTAGTGCGTATGTTGCACGGAAAGGTTGACCATGAGAAGGCCAAAGGGGCAGGTGAGAAAGACGGTTTTTTGTGAAGTGTTTTCTGCTTGAACCTTCACAGGGAGTAAATGCGTATGACAACGACCTCGACGTTATTAGAGCCCCTCATCCCCCGCAAGACCCCCGTGTGCTGTTTTGCGGAGAGCATCTCAGCAAGGCATACTTCCAGTGTGTTGATGGCGCATTTGATACAGGTAGGTATTCGTCCCTATATAGGGCAATGATATTTTATAACTCAATAGGAGGTACTTTGTTTAACATCGCAGTATGCTGCCCTCTCTAGGTATTCAAAACGCCCCAAGTTTGATTCACCATGAGGGCTTTGCAAGTCCCCCTGTACCGGGAAAGGGAAATACATGGGCTGTTTGTGTGCGATCAAGACACTCTGTTATCTTTTGCTGAT
This sequence comes from Eimeria falciformis, assembly GCA_002271815.1. NCBI lineage: Eukaryota > Apicomplexa > Conoidasida > Eucoccidiorida > Eimeriidae > Eimeria > Eimeria falciformis. The sequence continues at coordinate 67,051 of NPHX01000590.1, forward strand.
TGAGGAGGTGACTAAACAGGGATGTTTCGCTTGATGCCCTTTCTGAACTCGCAGGCCTGCGCGCTGGAGAAGCTGTAGCTCACGAATGCCTGCAGCTGCCCCTACCCTCCAGAGAAGATAGCAGGCGCTTCGCTTTGGATTACTTTTGCCTGCCTCCCGCTTTAGCAAAGCATGACAGTGAATGGTTTGTCACTTCATCCTTGAGCAGTGACAAGCAGCAGCATCAGGAAAGTGAGCAACTGCCGCCTCCCATCGACATGAAGAGAAAAGACTTTACCGCAGCTGCAGACGAGGAACTGCAGGAAAGGCTTTCACAGGGTTTCCTACCCCAGTGCCCTTTTTCGGGATTTCCTTTACCACCGCTACCTCGAGTATTGCGGGGTCACTACTTAACGGACCAATCAGACTTAGGGCTTACAGACGCAGAGGGAGATGACTGGGGAGAAGGGGTGGGAGGACGGCGGTGCTCCCAAAACTGTGAATCCGAACGAAGAGTCCCTCAAGTTTCAGCATCGGAGGAATATTTTCTTGCTCGCTCTCTCTCCTTTATTAAGACTCGCAGCTCACGGCTTCTTGAAGTGCTATCCTTGCAGCACCAAGGGAGGTCTTGCGGAGCTTCGTCCAAAGGGGAGTGCCCCGTAGACGACGTCCTTGGCTGTGACTTGCCGAAGCACTGCAATGAAAAAGCAACAAGAGCAGCAGCAGCAGAAGATCTGGAGTCGCTGGAAGCAGCAGATGCACCCCCTGCCCTGCCACCACTTCCGCCGCTGTCGGAGGCAGCTTTGAGCTTTCAGCGCCGTTTGCCCAGGGCTGCGCAGCGGCTTTTCTACAGTGCATTCCTCTCAGAGTTTCCTTTAACACAGTCTCCCATTACAAGTAATGATGATGATAATCAACGCCAAAGCGGACCCACGACGCCTGAGGAAGAGCAGCAAAACAGCATTCAAGGTCACCCCGAATACGAGGAGCACCAGCAACTGCCCCTCCTCACCGACCTCATTGACGCCATACTCGTGTGCACAAGCAGCAGTAGCAGCAACAAGGATAGCCATGATTCACCGCTCAGCGGGGCGTCTCTTCTGCTGTCACAAGCTTTTAACCGTCGCCTCAGGCGTGGGGGCAGCGGGAAGGCTCTAGACATGGGACTTTTTCTGTTGCTTTTAGCACGAAGCAACGAAATAATTCGGGAGTCGGTGCTTTGCCCCATCCGCGCTATGTTGCGGACATTTTCGCAATGCTGTGATGAGGTGCAAGAGCTCTCAAGGGCAGGACCCCTTGAGGCCCCCCCAGCAGCACCCGACGCTCCATCTTTGGAAAACTTTGTGAATGAGTTGTTGCTGCCTGCCCTCCCTGCTCATGCGCGAAATGCAAAACCCCGCCGAATGGCAGCCGTGGCGGTCGGGGTGCTTCTGATGGAAACTTTAGAGAGGCTCTGTGCTGCTGCCCCACCAGCAGGAGCGGAGGAGACGTTGCAGCAGAGAGCTGCTGCCGTGGACGCCCTTATACTGAAAGGCCTTGCAACCAGTCAGTTTGTGTCTGCTATCAGCGGCACTGCACCAGCTCATGGAACGGCAGGACGACAGGCAGAGGAGGGGGACGTGCCCGATCAACTGCAGCATGAGCAGCTCTGTTGGCTATGTCGTGGCGAGGGAGATTTGCTACTATGCGACGGTCTGCCTCCAGTTACTGTCGCTGCTTCTGCAGTTTCGGAAGGTGAACCAGCTTCAAATAATGTGAAAGACCCCTCAGCAGCAGGTCTTAGGCCATGCCGTCATGTCTTTCATATTGGCTGCGCGTTCCCCCCACCAACACCAGCAGAACTACAGCCGAACGCGCGTTGGAGCTGTCCACTATGCAAGGCCAAGGCTTTTCGAGAACGCCATGGCATCCTGCCACAGTGCCAGAAGCAGCAGAAGCTTCAGGAACATGAACAACTGTCGCATGATTACGCCAGAGAGCAGCTGCAGCAGCGAGATACAAGCCAGCAGCAGCAAGACAAACGCGAGGCTGCCGTCCATGTTGGAGGAGCCAGTGAAGCTGAATACTCTAGTGGGTATTTGCTGCATCAGGTATTTGCTTCTGTTGATACTCTTGCACAGCAAGACATAGGAGAAAGAACATCCAGGCAGTTGCAGCTGCAACTGGCCTCTTGTGAGGAGCTGCAAATGGCGGCCCTGAAACGGCTCTTTGTTGACAAAGCCAGGGGCCTCCTTGCCCGCACTCGGCAGCTCTGTAAGAGACTCGATGCCCTTAGCTCAAAGCGAAAGAGGCTTTGGATGGCAGCAAAGCGCAGAAAATGCCGTTTTCGCCTTCGAGCCGATCGCCGCGAGCCGCACAGCCCGCAAACCGCCGAAGACCTAGATGCATCAGAGCTGAAGCCGCATCGGCATCAACAGCAGCGCCAGCAGTTACAGGTTGCAAATTCTGGGAGCCGTTCCTCCTCTCCTTCCAGGGACAAAGATGCTTCGGAGAATAGGGGAGCCGCAAAAGGTAGCGAACCCGCTGCGGATGCCACAAGGCATCGTAGCAGTTTTGTGCCAGCAACAGGGGCCCGAGCTCCAGAACGAAAAGTAAGGCCTTTACAGACAGAGGTAGGTGACGAACACCCTATCCGACGCGGCCGGAGATTGACGGTTGTTGAAAACACTGAACGCGCTGCTGCTGGTTTTGAGATGGATGTGGAGGCTACAGCAGGAGCACCAGCAGGGAAGGTAGAAGCAGGGGGCGCGAGGGCTGAAGAGGGGGAAGTGGAGACATCAGATAGCTCGCATGATGAGGGTTCATCAGAGGTTGAATCAGAGCCACGCCTCGATCAGTTTGCTGCTGCCGCGCAGACACCAAGATTTGCCACAGCCCTGCGCTTTTTTGCCCATATACGCGAAATAGACGCTACCATTCTGCCCCTCAGCCTTTCCGCGCTACAACATTTGCAGCACAGAACACGGGGCTGTTGCTGCAATCACCAGCGCCGTCCCGCTGCCGTTGGTTTTCTGCCCGTGAATGCAGCAGAAGAAATCCCACATGAAGTAAGCAGCTCAAGCAACAGCAGCAGCAAAGACGGGTTTTGCAGCTGCAAAGAACGGGGTTCAGGGCTGGGTACCGACTGCCTTTGTGTGCTTTCGGCGCGGAAGGATGCAGTAGCCGCTCTTGGTGGCTTACTGGTTTTCTGGGGGCGTAGCCAAATGCCTACCCCTCCTCGTAGGAGCCCGTTTCACTGCTTGGTGCCGCATATATGCTGCTCGGATGCGGAAATCGAGGCTCTTTCGCACGGCGACCCGTCTTGGCTGAATCGGCTAACAAGGCCTTTAAGGAGGCGTCGTCCAGTGCAGTCTCGCAGAACCTTCAGGGACTCAAATGAAGTTGACGCATCGCAGACCCCTCAGGAAGATGTGCTTCTTGCCCAACGGCTTGAGCAACTGCAACAACAGCAAAGGCAGTTGCAGCTGGACAAGCACCAGCGAAAGCAAAGTCCGCGGCTACAGCTTGATAATGCTTTCCACCCTCCAGGCGCTAGCGGTTTTCCTGCAGTTAGAACAACAGCAGGAGGCGCGGAGCAGTCTCTTCCGCCTGTGCCGCAGCCTCTTTTATCTGTACACGCGCAGCAGAGACCGAAGGTTGCTCAGGTCGCGGCTGCTTCCCAGCGGCGGCAGTCGGCAGTAAGCGATCCTATTAATTCTCTCAGGCAGCTTCTTTACGCAGCACAGCGGCAGCAGCGCTCCGACCTAAGAGGCAGCGGTGATTTTGCAATGCAGCAGCGCCAGCTGCTGCAGCTGCTCCAGCAGCAGCAGCAACTGCAGCAGCAACAGCAGCTGGAGCAGCAACAGCAGCAGCTGCAGCAGCAACAGAAGCAACAGCAGCTGCAGCGGCAGCCGCTGCAGCTGCAGCGCCAGGCAGAGGCACTACAGCCCTCGTTGTGTGGACTACTCGGATCTACACGAGCTTCTGGCGCACCCTCAAGCGTTGCTAGCGTTGCTGAAGCCAACATGGGCATAGCTCAACAATTGGACCTGTTAAGGGCAGCTCAAGCAATTCCAGCCACCCAGAAAGCCACCAGCATGATAATAGAGCAGCAGCTGGAGCGGCAACTGCAGCAGCTGCAGCTGCAGCAGCGCCTCCAGGAGCGGCTGAGGGCTTTGCATCAGCAATCACAACAAATATCGCGGACGCAACAACCAGTGAGCATGAATGCACAACAGCAGCAACAACAGGAGCAACTGCTTGACCTGTTGCAAAAGGAACAAGACGGTGCACAAAAGGAGCAGCGGTTGCAGCAGTGCGTGAGCCGTCTGCAGCACCTCCAAAGGCAACTCCTGTTGCAGGAGCAGCAGCAGGGCGACACAAGACACCAAGGGCAACTTTAACTCTGAATGGTGTCTGATCAGCTGCATCAGCGCAACACTCGAGGGTAAATTCCTGCCGCTGCATCTGCAGGACTCGCATGGTACAAATCGGGCAGGCAAAGTGTTTATTTTTGCCAGTAGTAACGTCTGCCTCGTTCCAACCCGATCATGCATATGCTGCTGGGGGAACTTGTCGATGCGTGTTACATGGGAGGTGGTTCTAAAATTTGTACCGGTGACGAGAGTTGCAACGTGACACCTGAAGTCGCCGTTTAATTTTGTATCAAAGCGAAGCAGTGGATTTTCGTTGGGTTTTCGGCTTACATCCTAGGTTGAGAGAGCAGCGAAGTGACTCCCGTCCAGCTGCATGCCATTCAGCTCAGCTGTTGGTGTCACTACCTTCCGGCTCTACTGTCGCATGCATGAGAAAGCAAGCAGAGTCTGTTTGCATGGCGTGCACTCTATCTTGATGTTATCTTTGGCCTCTCATCTTTTAATATCATGGATTCATCCGCTGTGGCGGAAGCAGGTCTTCGGGCCTGTCGGCATCCTTGCCGCGTGCTGCACAGATCACTTTTTCCCTGCAGTACTTAGCAGTTTTTGTTTGTTCAGCGCAAGGTGCGATTTTGCGGCGTGGTTTCAGTCTTGCTGCGTATCCGTTCAGCAAGTAGTTCGGCCAGTCTGACTGCCTCATGGTTTTACATTTATGGCCAAGCGCAGCACTTCATTACTGACGATTACGGTTGTCAATAATGCCCACAGTAGCTTGCCTCAAATCATACTTTTGTGCCAGTCCTGGTATCTGCCAGTTAGGAGAGCTGTACTCGCTGTTTTGGGATTATCCGATGCCCGCACTTCTTTCCACACTGAAAGTTCTCTACTCATACCGAGTCTATTTCATCGGCGAATGCTATACTTAGACTCCGTCTTGTGAGGAGCAGTGGCACAGCTTTTCGGATTGTGCGTTTCAATGCTTTTGTGCCCAAACTGCAGGCCAGCTGCACAGTTGCACCTTGGCCGCATCTCCTTGCCCCTTGACTGTGCTCAGCTCGGCATGGCTTCCGAGTGGCAAGCTGGATAAGCGCAGACTTCTTTGGGGAATTATTGTTGTTAAGTTGTTGTTCCATGTTAGTTCTTATGGCCTCTCAGCAGAGGCCAAGTACTAGCGTCTCAGCACCCACATAGCTCCTAGTGCCAAAGCCCTCGCTACGCGTGCCGAAACTCGCTACGAGTGCCGGAACTCCCTCAATGCTTCCATTTTGGGTTTCGTGTTGCAGTGCGCATTAGTTTGTGCTCTTTCTGATTGTCAGCATTTGAAAATTTATTTCCTTTTAGTTCCAGCATTAGTTGGCCTTGAGGGCATGTAGTGAAATACGAATTTAAGTGCTTGTAGCGGAACCCTCCAGGCGTGGTTTCAGGCAGGCAAGACTCAGGCCGCTCAGCTCTTTTAGAAAAAAATACGCTTAGTTTATTGTTTCATGTTTGTACTTATGGCCTTTAGGCACACGCTGAAGTATAAGCCTTACACCCAGACTAACGAATACCACTAGTGCTGCTCTGTTAGCTTCCCACATGTAGTCTGGTCAATACTTAGAGAGGGTTAAATAAACTTGCACAGGATGTTTAAAACAATAACGATGGGTTATTGCCAAGAGTCTCAGGGGCCCCCTACTGGTCTGCGTGAGTGCATGCGTTGGGCTGCAGCAGACCCAGCTCGCGGGGCTTGGTCACTTGAGGAAATCAAGTAAGTTATCTTATTCATGTATCTTCCACACCGTGGTTTGTCCCGTCACATGAGTTAGATGGTGCCATGATACGTTGCTTTGATGAGGCCACGTTGCTGTTTAAGATAGATTATTCCCTGCCCCTTCTAAACTTGAACAGTCCTACGTGCGGACAAAAAGTTTGAAGACAAATTTTTTTTGAGGTCGTCTGAGACGTATATAAGTTATCTGCGAATTTGCTCAGAGGCGGACAGGCCGGTCATTAGACGTCGGGCCTTTTTGTGGAGTTGGTTTATATGAAATGAAGTCTCAGCACGTGTTTGTAGCCTCCTCCTAACAAACCCCAAGCTGCTCCTTCAAAAGCATTCTTCCTCTATCGGCAACTCTCGAGCAAATGGCACAGTGGTAAGCATGATTTCGCTACCATTGTCTGGCTGCTTCAATTTGAAGTGTTATTACTCACAATTTGGAGGTTTTTACTGGTATTGCAACCTTGCATGAGATACCTATTCCCGAGCACTTTTTATCGAGCCTGAATTCTGCTTCAAGACAGTGGAAATGGCTCGATCATTGCTTCCGGGAGCTCGAAAGTTCGTTCCGACGGGCGCAAATGATACACCACTTCCTAACTACGTTCCTGGCATTGGCCGGGGTGCCAGTCCTTTTACCACTAGAGCGGAGACTGCTCCCGCTCCTGCGCTGTCCGGTATGAAACTGAGAGAAATGCGAGATGCAGCAGCTCGCGCAGAAAGCCAGCGAAGGGCTAATGAGTAAGCATTTCTCCTTTTCGCCATTATTTTTAGCAGCCTTGCCTGCGCATATGTCGCCTTATGATGCGAGTGGGGATGGTAGTTTGTGTTGAGTCCTGAGGTCTACGAAGTCGAAGTTCTATCTTCAGATCTTGTTCATGTTTCGTCTTTTGTGCAGACTCTTTGGCAAGCCACCTCCGGGCTATATTCCAGGAAGGGGACGTGGGGCGACGGGTTTTGCGGGTGGTGTGAGCCGTGATGATTCGATAGATTACACACAAGGCGCCGATAAAAGTGATTTAAGCGATTCGAACTTCGACCCGTTCACGGGATACGCGGAGAATCTCTTCAACGATGGAGAGTAAGATACGTCTTCCGTCACCTCCAGGCCGGCACGACACATTGCGATTTTTCCCTATATTAACTTACGTCTTAAATACCTCTGCCATTATTTTGAATACGCCTAGATAGCAGTATTGTTAAACGCGATTATTTATAGCTGAAAGGCACCGTGCCATGAGATACGTGAGAGTTTGCAGAGTGCGTATGAGGCAAAATGATTCTTTTTCGCGTTTTTATTGGGCTTGCAGATATGACGAAGAAGACCGCGTGGCGGATGAAGTGTATGAAGCAATCGACCACCGAATGGATGGAAGACGCAAGTCTCGTCGAGAAGCACGACTTAAGGAAGAAATCGCAAAAATGCGCGCAGAGAAACCGACGATTCACCAACAGTTTGCCGACCTCAAGAAGGGACTTGCAACTGTCACACAAGGTGAGGCGTCCGTTTGTGTTACATGACAAGGTGTGTACAAACACCGTGTGGGGCACTACAACTCGCTGTCGATAAGCAAAAGTGAATATGAAAGAGTCAGAGATGTGTACCGAGATTGATTCTGCAGAGGAGTGGGAATCTATTCCGGATATCGGTGACTACACCTTAAAACGGAAGCAAAAAAAACAGCAGATGCTGACGCCTGCATCAGACAGAGGGATTTTAGAGGCGCGCAACCGCGATTCGTTTTCAAATTCGATTGCAAGTGCGGGATCTGCCACTCCTATCGGTTTTGGTATGGCAACACCCCTCATGGGCGGGGGGTTGTCTACCCCGCTAGGCCTGCAAACACCTCTCGGCATTCAAACTCCTCTTGGCCTTCGTACCCCTATGGGAAGCAGCACTCCGTCACTGAACGACCTCGGCGAGGCTCGCGGCACGGTGTTGTCTGTTAAACTAGACAAAGTCATGGATAGTATTTCAGGACAAACCGTTATCGACCCCAAAGGTTATCTTACGGATCTGAACTCCATGCAGGTGAATTTCATTTTCGTCGTCTCATTTCGGCGCACTTCCCGATGCAAAATCGTCGTCAACTATTATAGCAGCTGCGGCATCACCTAAAAGAAAAGCAGCGACTGGAGCCACAAGGGCTGGGACAACTGAAGCTACAGCAGCAGTCTTAAGAGGAGGCTCTCACGTTGATAGCCTTTTTTTATTCGCTTCAACTAGCTGCGTTTGTTATTTGCAGTTACAAAGCGATGCAGACATTGCGGACATTAAGAAAGCAAGGACTCTCCTAAAATCTGTCATTTCCACCAACCCAAACCACGCTCCCGGTTGGATTGCAGCGGCTCGTTTGGAGGAACTAGCAGGTGCGTGTTCATCCTGTGGTATCATGGCCTGTACTTGCTCAGCACTCATCCCTCATAGTGATTAGCACTCTTATTTGGTGGAGTTCCTCCCTCCGGCATTGTGATACTGTGACATTTGCGTGAAGTTGGCTTGTAGTGCGTTTGTCTACCAGGGAAGCTGCAAGCTGCGCGGGAGTTGATTTCATTGGGCTGTCAAAGATGTCCGAAAAGCGAAGACGTATGGCTTGAAGCAGCGCGACTCGAAAAGCCGCGCAACGCGAAGGCCGTTCTGGCGAAGGCTGTTTCCGTGCTTCCTCATTCAGTGAGTGCAAAGGGAGATCTAGCCCGCACGATGCTACTGAGAACACACAGTCAACCTCTACACCGCGACCTGGGAACGGTAGCATGACCGCGCTTTTTAACACAGCACAATGTCACCACTTGCTGAGAATTTATTTGCCTCATGCTTACATTTTAAGGCATGCGGAACGTTGCGACGTCCCATGGTTCGAATGAGTTCTTGTTTCGGCTCAGGTTCGTCTGTGGCTGGATGCTTACAGCAGAGAGAAAGATATCACCGACAGACGGTTAGTGTTGCGTAAGGCTTTGGAGTTTATTCCCAACTCCGTCAGGCTTTGGAAAGAAGCTTGCAGTTTGGAGGAGGAACGGAATGCACGCATTTTGCTGACCCGAGCTGTCGAGTGCGTACCGCAGTCGCATGAGATGTGGCTGGCTCTGGCAAGGCTAAGCACCTACGAGGAGGCCCAAAAGGTTCTCAATGAAGCTAGGAAGAAATGTCCCACATCCCCTGAGATTTGGGTTGCTGCATGCAAACTGGAGGAGACGCAGGGAAACGAAAAGATGGTGGATGTAATCATTGGGAGAGCCGTCGAGAACTTGATTGGACGTGGTGTCGCTCACACGCGAGACGTATGGCTCAAGCTCGCAGAGGAAGCGGAGACGTCTGGCTTCTTAAAGACAGCCCAAGCCATTATTAAAGCGACCATGAAGGTAGGGGTTGAGGGAATAAACGCAAAGCGCATTTGGAGTGAGGACGCGGAGGAGTGCCTTAGCAGAGGCTCAATCACGGTAGCAAGAGCTTTGTATACCCACGCACTTGACCGTCTAAGGACGAAAAAGAGCCTTTGGCTTGCGCTTGCCGATCTTGAGACAAAACATGGCACGCGGGAAGCTCTAGAAAAGGTGCTTCAGAAAGCAGTTGCGTGCTGCCCCAAAGCAGATGTCTTATGGCTCATGGCGGCAAAGCAACAATGGCTGAAAGGGGATATCAACGCAGCCCGTCGCATTTTGGCCGAAGCGTTTTCTCACAACGAAAACAGCGAGGCAATTTCCCTTGCAGCAGTAAAGCTTGAGAGGGAAAACAAGGAATTCGCACGTGCGAGAAAGCTCCTAAAACGCACCCGGCTAAACATCAATACTGCAAATGTCTGGATGCAGTCGATCCAGCTGGAGAGGCAGCTTGGGGATTACGACGCTGCTATTGCCTTAGCGGATGAAGCGGTCAAACTGCATCAGACCTTCGCTAAGCTGTGGATGGTTCGGGGGCAGTTACATGAAGAGCACCCCACACAGAGGGATTTGGCCAAGGCCATCGAAGTCTTCCACCAAGGCACTGTCTTCTGCCCGCGGAGCGTGCCTTTGTGGCTCTGCTGGGTGAACTGTGAGAGGAGCCAGAAGAACTGGAATAGAGCTCGCGCAGTCGTGGAGAAAGCAAAGCTCCGCGTCCCCAATAGCCCAGAGCTTTGGCTCGCCCTCGTACAGGTGGAGATCGAGGCCGGCAATAGAGAGGTCGCGCAACACGTTGCCGCAAAGGCAATCCAAGTGTGCCCGAACGCAGGCATCATTTGGGCGGAGGCAATTTTCCTTGAAGATGAAAATGCACAGGTAATGGGATAAGAGCCGGTGCAGATTCTGTGTCGTATATCCGAAGATACGCAATTTTGCGCACCTTTGTACAGTCGTAAGTGGTTGCTAGTCGGAATTAATACATGCTACTCAGCAGGCTGCATCTGGGTTGCATTTCATGTGGCGCTTGTGTCTGGCTTCTTGGTGTATAAATACCCCTGCGCATCTACGTACGTACTTGCACACGAGCTGCAGACGTTTTGCTTTTTTGAGGAAGGAATGGTTTTTTGCCGTTCAGTTGTTGCACTGTTGCAGACACACAAGGCGGTAGACGCGCTGACCAAGTGCGAGAACGATGCCAACGTAATCCACGCTGTTGCTCGTCTTTTCTGGAGAGACGCGAAGATCGCGAAGGCCCGCAAATGGATGAGCCGCAGTGTTACCCTAGATCCCTCGTTGGGAGATGCCTGGGCTTCGTTCCTAGCATTCGAGCTGGAAAATGGCGGCGAGAAGGAGTGTATTGACGTTATCAACAGATGCGCTGTCGCACAGCCAAACCGAGGTATGTCTTCTCCTTTAGCATACATACTGAACGACTATATTAGGCTGCATTTCTACAATGTAGACAATCTAAATGCCCATAAGGAGCGGGAACCTGGGAGTACATGAAGGAAGGAACGGGATGCCGTACAGCTATGAAGGATTGAAAGTTGCTGGCGTAAGGCGTCGGTCTTCTGCAGGCCTGGCGTGGAATAAGATCACCAAGCAAGTTAGGTGTTGGTCTTTATCACCGCCGCAGGTGAAGATTGTGGCCGAAACGATTTCTGGCTTGTTAGAACGCTGCTGGTTGCTTAACCAGTTCCTTAGAATGGCATATATATACTAACAGCACTTGTGCGCTCAGCCAGTGCGCTCAGCCAGGCGTTCTTGGGCCGGCGATATTGCAAGGCGGCAGTCGCCTGTAGTTCTCATGCAACTAAGCAAGTAGTTGGCGCTGTTGCGGTTTGCGCTCCTCCTTCAGAAACTTTGCGCGGTGCTTGATTATCTGTATCCTGACGCCTTGAAGAAGCAAGGCATATCAGAGGGTCAGTAGAAGAATGGAATCTTTTATACATTTCCCTGCGTTCCTCTGGTCGTGCTCACCCATGACCAGCAAGAAACTGATGCTTATGTTTCGGGTACCCACGCTTTTTCGTGTTGCTGCTGTGTGGCGCTGCAGTGGTTTTGGACGCACTACATGGAAAACTCCAAGAGAACGAGCTAACTCCAGAAAATGTCGAGGTAGGAGAGGTCCCGGCGGCGAGTTCTTCAAAGGATGCGATTGCTCCCAGGGGCGGAAGAAGCGGGCAAGGCGAGAGCAGCAAACAGTCAGAGGAGGGAAGTGTTGGCACTGGTTCAACACGCCTCAACAAGGTACGTGTAACAGTGAACGGACTTGGCGTCTGCGCTAAGCTAGTGATTTCGTTCGCTAGCACCTTTCTTGCTGCCTTGTCCCTTGCACACAACATCAGCCACTTCCAGGCTGAACTACACTTATGAGCTGAATGTGAACCTCAGTTGCGCTGCGTGTGGTTGCGTAAAGGCGGAAGCAGTTGCGCCTCCAGCGAAGCGGCCTCGAGGAGCGGATGCAGAAGACGTGGGGACCAAGAGTAACTAGAACATCCATAACTTCCCCTGATATCCTTAGATAGCACGCTTGAGGCGACATTCTCATGCTCTAGTTTGGCGTTCTTATTCGCGTTTCGTTTCATTGTACGCGTTTACGAAGGAAGCACTTTCCGTGTGCTCACAGAGCGAACGTGTTTGTACTTCGGCAGATGCTGCCGCTCTTTTTACTGGCGGCTAGCAATGGAGGCACGGGTTAGGCGTAGTAAAAATTAGCGGGGCGATATATGCCGCGTTTTCTGAGTTTATCGCCTGTTGTTTTACTGCTCTTGACTCTCCATAAGTCACGGTGCACGAGGCATAATAACCCTTTACTTTTACAGAGCTCCCCGGACTAGTGAGCTGCGCAACGCGTGTGCGTTCATGTTTCCTTGCCACCGTGCATAATGCAACAAAATAATACTAAAGGACGTCATGATGGCATTCGTGCTTGCTCCAGCAGAAACGCTGGAATGAGCATCCATCTCATTTCCAAATCAACATGCCTCGACAGCAGGTTGCTTGGGATCGGGTAAGTGAAACGTCTCTCTTGTGAGTGCGTCCGCCGCTGAGGTAGTGCGGACCCCATCGCAATGTCATATGGAGGCACAGCAAATGACGACACGTATTTATGTGGTCACTACCAAAGTCCAGTTGCGCTAGTCATGAGATGCCCCAACCCCTCAAACTCCGAACCTCTGGCAGCACCAACCATGGAGATAGCATGGAAGTTGCAAAGGTCAGTGACCTAACGATCAACAATGCCTCTAGTTGCACTGTTCACCGATAATACACACCTGCACGTAGAGCAGGCGGCCCTCTAGTTTCTCCCTGAGAGAATTCACATTTTGTGGGATAAAATCAGTAGAAACGTATGATGTCAACGTGGCCACCATTGAGCTCCTTCGCACGTGCTTGCCTCTCAGATCTGCAAGATGGACTCGGCAGAGTAAAATCCGTCGCTGTGAAGTTACCAGATAACTTGTCGAAACACCCGACTTGACTCGCAAAAACGGGAACCGCGTATCTTTCTTAATCTCGGTTCGAACAAGCGCCTGTGCATCGCCTATCATAGGGTAGAGCAAGAGATGCGTCAGCGCTAACAGGACGGTGTCCCTGGACGGCAACACGTACTCTCGCTGGCCGTAGGCAGAACGCGCGACCTCGATGCGCATAATGAATGCCGCCGACCTAAGATAACGAAGGATACCACGAGTATCATAAGGGAAGAAGCAACAGCGACCTTGAGGAGAAGCTGCCCCACTCTAACGCAGGATCGGATGGAGGAACTATGTCAACATTAGTAGAATACCTCTCAGTGGGATGCATGGCCTAGTTAAAGCATAGAGCAAACTATTTACTAGAGTATTGTGACAAATGCCAATAGATGACAGTAAGCCGAAAAGTAGTCCTACCTGAGGAAAGAAGACAGTGGCAGCTGTAGAGGTGGCAGCGGAGTGATGCCTACGAAGACTGCCGTATTGTGTCTGTCGAAGTGCTTGAAGTAGCCAAGGTCTGATTCCCCGTTGGGCAACAGCGCGTCGTAGCCGTTGGCCACCGCCTCAGAAAGCAGTCTCATATTAGTGTTACGTTCAATTGCCGCTACATATGCAAGTTCGTTCTTGACTCGTGATCTCAGCTCGAGTAATTCGAAGGGGCCGGTTGCATCGTACGACAAAAAAGAAACGATTGCGTTACCCAACTGTGTAAGCCAGTCCAAGTGCAACTCAGTGCCTTTGTACTCGCCCACTGCAGCAACAAGCGCTCAAAATGAGTATTACACAAAAAATAAAAAGCCTGCACGGTCTGTGTACTAGGGGCAATCTCAGAAGCCATGCTTTTGCATGTTCAGGTGTCCTTTGTGCAAACGTGAGACGACAGCAATTCCAAGCATTAACCTATCACTTGCTGCCTGTACTTATATACAGTGATATCCCCTGTATCCCTTTCGGCAGGTAAGAAATGAAACTGAACTGCTCTATTCCCTCTGGGCTCACATGGTGTTTGGCCGAGATAGGCAATGAGAATCTTCTGCTTGTTACTGGTTACGTTAAAATCCGATGCCTTAAGGTGAGATAAACGCCGCGTGAAGTGAAAGCCAAAGTGCTTGGCCGACGATACGACAGTGGGTTCCGTGCAAGCAAAAACGGATACAGGAGAGACTGCCATTCCAGGTACGTTGGCGGATGCGATAACAGTGCGCATGAGCTGCTGACTAATCGAAATTACAGAGTACTCCGACAGACCGGGTTCCTTCAACAACGGCTCTATTGCGGCTTGAATCGTCCGTACTGACGGTTGCAGTTGCAGGCGACCCGAACCCCCTGGGTATTTGGCGTCTTCCTTGTCCACGTGCACAAATGCAGGATAGCTGAGAAAATACGCAATTTATGGAAAAAGCAAATGCAACTTTGCTGAAAAGGTCCAGTTGATAGTGTGTGTGCGTGACGTGCTCGTGCCCGAATACAAGGACGAACTACTGATTCGACGTTGTATTGCATAACTCGCCACATTGCAAAAAAAACCATGCTTCCGTAATCCAATACAGCTTCGAAGGTTCTGTTATTCTACAAACAGCCATTGAGCGACTGCAGCATTGTGCGACCAATTTCGGCCAACCTACATTTCCCAAGTTGAACTAAGGGAGGACAGGGCTTCTATTATCTTGCTAATCCAGCCTACGGCGGTGGCGACTCCGGGGTTACTTGCGTCCCACGCTTTGCTGACGTCGATAACAGCACAGCCTTTGGCAGCAAGTTGCTGTGTGCAGTCATCGATTATTGATTGGAAATACAGCTCTTCCATTCTCGAAGTTTTAACAAAACGAGTGAATTCACTCTCCTTGACTGACATGGCGGATCCAGCAGCGCTAGCGTAACTGTCCATTTGGATCTTCATTTCCTCCATTGCCCTTTCTGACATCCGTACCGCCTGGGATGTCATTTCTTGATCCCAGCTCTGCACTTGTTCCACTACCTTTCCATACGCGTCGCAGAGCTGAATGCAGTGCCTCACACACACGTGCAGCTCAACTTGCAAGAGGATGCGAAACACCGTCGCGTGAACACTCCGCATACAACAAAATAAGGTGTGTTAACTGGCATGAACAGAAAGCAAGGCGGGTCACAGGACACACGCTTTAACCCAGCTACTTAGCAAAGTCTAACGCAACTGTAATGGATTCACATTTGCCTGTACACTATTTCCGTACGATGATCCCTTATAACAAAACTCTGCGTGATCTGTTGCACAGCTCCTCCCACATTGCATGTTCATACACAAATACGTCGGCACACACACACACATACACACACACACACACACATACACACACACACACACACACACACACACACACACACACACACACACACATCTAAATTACCTGTTTGTACTTCCTTTCGACCTTCTCCATGCGATGGGCACTTAGTGCCATTTCAGCTCCGTACTCGCGTGCCGCAAGTACCCGTTCTTTCGGCTGAGACTTGAGGCGACTGGCGAAAGCCCCATACTCCTCCAACGCAATAACCGACACCATGCGCACAGCATCGCTGACACGCATTCGAAGAGCCCCAAGGCGCTCCCTCGTGGCTCCTGCAGGTGAATGTCGAAGGCACAAGCACATTGCTTCACTGAGGTGCCATGACCCAGCGGTTGCCACTCAATTAGACTGCACCATTCTCCAAATTCGCCACTGCAGACAAGGATATAGACGCTGGAGCTGCGACGGGGTGAGCTTCAAAGCCCCTAATCATTCACAAGCTGTCGAAAGCAGTCCCAGCTAGGAGCGGTGGGTTGTAACGCAGTTCCGTGATAGGTCCCTGGGTATTGCCGATGATGGCTCAAAGCGACAAGCTCACACTAGCGTGAAATGGCGCGATGCTTTTGTCTAGATACAACTGCGTCTGTTGTTCCAAGACACTGACCCAACAGTTACTAACGGGCTGGGGGCTGTCTTACCTGCATTTTGGACCGCTGTAGAGCTGATGAGCTCTAGCAGCTCGCGATATTGCCACTTGAACATGGAGAGTTTCCGCTTCAACCCATTGAGGACGCGTTCAATGGCATCCGCCTGCTGCTTTCCCGCCTCGAAGGAGCGCAATGGTATCTGTACAAGGTCCTTCAGAAGGTCACCGTCCTGTTCCACGTTGTACCACATCTTGTCCTCAGCGTCCTTTAGGCGTGACACCAGTTCGGCTATCAAGCAAAAACGCACACACATCTCAACCCTAGTACACACACACATAGTTAGAGTATTGTGAATAGCCAAACAGGCTGCGCTCCACGGTGTGTAAAGACTTCAAGCAACTCTTGTATCCAGCAAATGTGAAAAGCAAACACAACCGGGCCCTCCACCATTATGTATAGACTCTAAAGAACTAGTGTATCCAGCAAATGAAGCAAGCATACAAAATCGGGCCCGAGGCGACTGTATGCCGATGTTCACTTAATGCAGCGTATCCGTACCACATCAATTACTGAGTTCAGCGCACTTGTCCAGGTACGAAACCAGAAAGCAACGTGATTCCTCACCACACTCAAAGCGGCGGATTTGGTTAATCAACACTTCACCAAAGACCTAGCTCAGCTGTTCACTAGGGATTTGCAAGCTCATGCAAGATCCACGGGTTGAGCTTACCAAGGCTAGACACAGAAGCTTCCTCAGCCCAGCCGGAACTTTCCGCCAAATTAATCGTAGGCCATAGCTCCCGGCGTTGCATTGCCTGAGATATCATATGCAACGTTGTGAATATTGTGCACGTTGCAGCTAGCGTCTTATCTGTCTAATTTCCGTCAGTATGCTCTTCAATGCTCTGCCTCCCCCTGGAGGGAAGCCACATTAGTACTTCAGTCCCCAATCCCCACCTACGCACCCATATACAAGCAACCGATACAGCTACTAACGGGAGGTGTTCTCTCACTTACCTCATCTTCCAGGTTTAGTGTTTGGGAATCTGCGTCCTCTGAGGCAGCGCATGCGACTGCCAGAGTGAAAGCGACCACGAAGTGTAGCAGCCTGACAAGCCATGATAACGGAAGAAACTCTCTGTTGTTTATCACTCGATTACCCTTGTGCGCGCGTTCTAGCGGTTCCGACGGAACAGCGTAGGGAGTCTCCATTGATGCCATGATGCCCCAGATACGCGCGACGCCAATATTTCCGGCCCTCCGAGTTGGCAGCGGGGGGTAAAGTCCTCTAGATGAGGGTCAAAGGCTTGGTCTACTAGCAATGTGTCTGAAACGGCATCTTGTCTTGCCCCGCTTCCAAAAGCTGGCGCCTCGGCAGCACAAACGGAAAGACCAGCTAACCTCAGCAGGGGCACCTCGATGACAGAAAGCAACTCTTGAGTCGCGGTGAACAGAATGTATGGAGGTATCCGCTGATGGGGATCATCAGTGATGCTGGATCAGAGCTTTGATAATAGTTGACGGGAAAGTCTTGCTCAGGGGCAAGGAGAGTGTCGATCTGTCGGCACTAATCAACGTTTCTCTAATGCTTATGGGCGTGAACGCAACTAGCAACGATGTTGTAATGCTTTTAAGGAGAAAATCAATTCCAGTATGCAAAAGTTGTAAGGAACCCCACTCATATGCTGGAATAAGAGGACAAGGAAAACAAGCAGCGTAACGCCTTGTGGTCGCTCCAGCAACTGGCACCTCCTCTGGACACCCTTCTCTCCAGAGACTGCGTAAACATTTTGTGCGTTATCTCAATTTTTCTTTAACTATCGGCTCTTTTTCGTAACGTAATCCATGAGGAAGCACCTAAGGTTGAGTCGTGCGTAGTCCCAAAGTATGTTGAAGTAACGGCTGTTTCTCCGTCTGGGTCTGTCCCCTAAAAGAAAGAAACCTCACATAGAATCTAACATAAGTTTGGCTCAGAAGACGGTCTTTTCTCTTCCCATATTTCGTTTTGATCTTCGATATCAGTATTGTAGGGTGGTGAATAGAAAGCTAAAGGAACTTCCCTTTAGTGTGCTCCTTGTTCTGCCTTTAGGGATAACATCTTACGTTTTAATTATTTAATATCAGCGTCTTGTTGGTCTAACTGCCGCTTGTAACGGGCAGTTAACAAGTCCCAAGGCGCCACGTTTTCCTGGTAGCGTATGGTTTTGGGGTAACAGCTCGCTCTGAAGCTCTAGGGCTAGTTCATTTATTTGCTTTAACTCCGATTCAAGTAATTTAATTATTTAAAAGAAAACGTTCAACTTAATTCTTAGCCAAAAGAGCTTCTAGAGGACGTTGCCTTTTAGCAATCCCTATATAGTTTGGCTTTGGGAACCTTAAATGGGTCACTTGCAGCTTTGTTACGTTATTCAGGGCCTTTAGACTTTTATTAGCTACATGTTCAGCCCCTTCTTGTTGGTTATTTTGGGTTTTCAGCTCCGTATATTTCTTCCTGAGCCTCTTGTCTTCACTTTCTGCAACTAGCTTTACCTTATGTTTCACGTCTGTTTTATTAAGAGCCTTCTTTGCTCTAGCCATAATAGCTTCTATCGCCAGTCTAGCTCATGTTCTGGTTTAGTTTTTGAGCGCTCTGTATATTCTTTAGTTCATTACTCAGATGTACAGAGTGGAGGTGTGCTGCCGCAAACAGGCTCTTAAAGGCAAGGTAAACGCAGGCTGCCTCCTGATTTGCACGGAACATTAGGATGCCCAAAACTTCCTGTACAAAAAACATAATTGGGAACCCCAGTCTGTTTTATGGGTTCCTGTATTTGCAATCCCTCGTAGTTTACCTGAGCTGTAGGCTATAGCTTAAGCTGGGCCGAAACTATAATTGCTCGTAATATCCACTACAGTTCTTTTAGCTGCGAGGACTGATGCCTGTGAGGGTCTGAACTTGCAATGCTTAAGCGCTCATTAAAATGTTGGGGCTTTTGCCAACAGAAAAAAAATGTTCTTCCTTATTCCTATTTTAGCTTAGGCTTGCTCGTTGGTTTGGGGAAAGATTGGGACGCATACAAGTGCGCCCAGACGACTGCAGAGCTAGCTGCGAAATAAGTATCTTTTCCAGCAGGGAGACCAATAGAGGCAATCGATTTTTTTTGAAGAAAGCCAACAACTTTTTTCACGTTTTAGCAAAACTTGAGACGCCGTTTAGAAGATATCTGGAAGACTGGTTTTTCGCACATGTGAGCGAGCGTTCTAGGGGTGTGTAGCTTGATTGTAGACCTTTTATTGAATAGAATTTGAAGGTTATCTCTATGGATCTTAGATGTAGCGAACCGTAGGCAAGGTTAAGGTCATTACTTGCTCTAGGGTCCAAACGCTTCAAACCAGGATTACAAGAGTGGGTGTGTAAGCCCTAAATTCAGTGAAAGACCATAGGAACTATGGTCTTTCATAGGCTGATTTAGGCTGACCATGGTGGTATTCAAAGCATCATCCTCACTCGGGAGCTACAAGTTTCCCTAATAGCAATCAAAATTAGTAGTCGAGTTCAACGAAAAAAGTTCAGCATCAATGAGCGACCCTAAAACAGTGAAGCTACACTTGTCACATGCAAGTCGCTATATATGTGTCTCCAGCTTGCGTGTCTTGAGCTCTGCTAAATTCGTCTAAGTTTGCGGAGCTGGAGGATAAGAAATGCCACCCGGAAGCAGATAATGTGTCCCTGCGAGCACAGCTAGAAAATAGCGAATCAAAAGTGGTATAGGGTCTGAAGGAGGGGAAAGCGAATGACGCAAAGATTCAGGATCTTCGCACTCTTCGAACCAAGCTGGCAATGACGGGAAAACAATTGATATCGGTTTTGGGGGCCAAGAAAGCCAAATGAACTCTGTGTGACTACTTAGGCAAGTGCGGGTGAAGTTCAACCTCTCCCCGCATCCACGCCATCAGAAACGGCTACAATACAAGTATGCTGCGTTTCGCATTACCGGAATGCAAAACCAACGTTGACCATGACTATAGCGCCATGCCATAGCTGTATTGAAGGCATGTGGCAGGCGACTGCTCACTCGCTGTTGAGTTCTGTTAGCGTCCCATCCAAAATGTCTCGGAAGAAATCCCGCATCTATAGCAAGCGCATGCTCACACTAGTAACCTCAATCACCTCAACGATTATCCCAAGGCAGGTGATCGTCTTGAGTCAGAAGATAGTCGACATTCTGTTTGGAGAAGGGAACGCCGCTTACCTCGTTAAATTCTTGGCGCAAGCTGTCGTCCAATCCGGACAAAGTGGCAGCTCGTTGCAGCGTGCCCTCAGCTTTCACCATGCTGTTGCTAAGTTCCTGATTCGATCTGGTAAGCGCTTCCAATTGTTGTTCTGCCTCTGCTAGCTTGGTGCGAAGGGCCTGCAACTCTGCGTCCTTTGCTTTCCCCTCTTTGAGACCCTTTACAACTTTTGAAGCGCTATCTTCCAGCTGTGCTCGCAAAGATGCATTATCTGCTTCCAGGTGGCGTATCTTATCCTCCAGCTCCGCAGACTGAAACGAACGCAGCGAAGGTCGAGACATGCAAGCTAACGACACAGCTATATCGACTTGCATGTTGCACAGGAATAGCTTCATTGTGCTATTCTTGGGGAACCTCTGCTGACGGTCCTCTTTAGGCCAAACGCAGACAAATACTTTGGGGAAAATAAATGCGACCTTACACCTCACAAACGATACCCGATCTACTTAGGTCAAGTAACATCAACTTGAATATGTGGTGCTAGAGCTTACGTTGACATCTGCGGTCTGCCGGTTGGAATCTACTACCTCGCTCTGAGTCCCAGACATGAGCAAAAAGGACACTACAAATGGACTCTGAGTGCTAATTCACATTGAACACTCCTGTATCTGCAGCAGCACTAAGGTAGCCAACTATCCGGTTCCACATCCGCACATGCCTGGTGTTGCGGGTAGCCTAGCAGTATAGCTCATAGCGCGAAACAGGAAGACAACCCAGCTGTAGCTGTCCTTCCGCCTCACACGAAGTGTGCATGGTGGACACGCCACAACTAAGAAATGTATGTCATGAAAAACTAGATCTGGCTACTCGCCTCAAGGGCCTTGATGCGAGCCTCCTGCTGCTTCACTTTCGTCTCCAACTGAAGCATAGAAGCATCATTATGCAGCGCAATAGGCAACCTCAGGAGGCTTGTAGATAACTAAATTCAGATGATGGCATCTAGAGATGGGAAGCTCAAGCTGCAGGGGAATATGAGCCATAGGAAATCAAAGAGCTAGTCCTCAGTCTCACAGGTTCAAGCTCTTTGACGCGGCCTTTCAACTGTTTAATTTGCTCGTCCTGTGACTTGATAACTTCCTCTAGCTGTAGCGCAGGACAAAGCAGCAGTCGCAGGGCGATACAACTATTCACTAACTCCTATAATGTTGCCGTCTCCTCCATAATATTGCATTCCAGTGGGTTTATATAAGCACAGGCTAGGAAGTAAGAATCCCTTTGCAGGGCCAAGAGGCGCCTTACTCTCTTTGACTCATCATGTGCCTTCTCCACTGTCTTTTGCAATACGGACGGCGCCTGTTCAGAGACAGACTTCGACTCGAGCTTTCGGATTTCTCCTGCCTGGGGCCGCTGGTTCGCATCAGATGCCTGGAACTTTAGCGTATTCCCTATTCCCGCAGCACAACAGGAAGTCAGGGCGTAGATGGGAAGGATGGTGGAGTGTCCAAAATCTCGTTTGGTATAACGCTCGTTCACGTTGCCAAATATCGAGATTTTACTTCAAAATAGCAGCAGTTCAAAGCGGACTCTCACCTGGCTGATGGATTATGCGCTTTACCTGTCCGTTTTTCCCCGAAAGCCACTCAGAAGCCGTCTGTAGAGGCACACCAAAGTTCGCATTCCGCAGTCAGGAAAAATACCATACTAGACAACAACGCACTAGATTCGCATTCCAAGTTACTGATTGAGCTTTGTGAGGCATTGGCACGCCATACGAGCCCATTAGAACTTTCACATACTGAGTACACGCTTCAGAGCTCCACCTACTAGCGCGGCGTCAACGCCCGGCGTTGGTGGGTAGAGATCCGCCTGAAACACGTCCTGGTTCTTCCGGGGAACGATAAATGAAACCGGAAGTAGTAGTTTTCCGTTCTCGTTTTTCAGCATGCGGCCAACCTCCGCGCGCTTTTGGTCGACGATGCTGCGACAACAATGTAGTGCAAAGGCCCAGCAAGATACACTCGGTGCCCCGCCTTAAATGCTTTGGATTGAGATCACATTTCTAAAAATATGAAACCATGAAAGGACAGGCAGGCTCATCAGAGGGCTTGAATTCTCGACGGGGGCTCGCGGATTTAGAATGTCAAGATAAAGTCGTCTATCAAACAGTTGCTCACAGCTTCGGAATGAAGCAGAAAGACTTGATAGGTACGTTCGACCGATAGTCGTCTACTCGCCGCAATTCGCCACCATAAAACTGGAAATACCTCAAGTTGCCGTCGCCCTAAAACGTAAGAAAGCAAGCGTTGACCCACTGATTCAGATCATGTGAAAATCGTAGCCCTAAGCCAAAAACCTTTTGGACCAAGCAAAAGAGTTTTTTATGTGTGCCGGCCCATCCACCAACCAAGAAGCCAATCACTCCACATCGCGTTGATCCTACCTTGCCTGCCACATACAGCATCCCCAAAGTTTCGTCAAATATAGGGTACAAAGGTTGTGAGCCCCGATCGATTTCCACTCGAACCAAACTAAACGCAAAGCAACAATCATGACATGCGCAGCAACATATCCAAATACACATGTTAGTGCCGATACACATTACTGCTACTCCAAAGTATGATGCAATGCATAGGGACGCGATTGACCCCTGCTTAGAAATCCTAAATGATATTTCGGTGGGAATGCATAAGTACCTTTATAAATGTACAAACGTGTATGCACACATATGTAATTGTGCCTCTCAACCTCCTGCCGTCGCTTGAAGCTCCTTCTGCTTACTGTTTGGTAAAGTTCCTGATGTCCCAGAGGTGCAACTCTCTTTCATTACTCTTGCTGAAGCCAGTAGAAAGCACGTGCCCAGCCGCCCCCGCGAATCCGTCGACCCAACAGCACTTGGTTGCCTTAGGCCCCTCGTGGCAAGTGGTCGAAGCGACGATGTTCTTTGCGCGGGGGTCGATAATGCTTAAAGATTTATCTTTGCTCGTACTCGCCAGCTTGTCCCTATGAAGAGCAGCCAGTAGGCGAACCCAAGAAAAAAAGATGCTCACAACATCCCACGTCATTTTCACTGCCGCTCAAGAGGGATGTGCTCATCCGAAGAGCATGCATATACTGCAGCAGTGTTTTGGCTAATTAGACCGTATCCTTACCCAGAGTTGCTCCACTTGACCGAAAGAACTGCATCGCTTAATGAAATAGAACTGGACAAGGCTGCGGCGTCGACGTTCCTAGCAAAACCAAAACCACAAAGATTAGTTGGCAAACAGGCTAAGAGCAACAACATTCAGCAGTTGTGGTTTGCTCGAACGGCTCTAAGTTACACTTGGAAATACAGGTGTACAACATCTTGCCATTAAGAGTCAGCCACGAGGTTCAAAAACCGAGTGTCCTTGACTTATTGCCTTTTTCCCTATAAGCACCCGCTGGCATTTTACTGAAATTTCATGTAACCTGTGCCCCACTGCAAACTGAGAAATCCCAGAATGCTGGGTCAGCGGCTACTTGTAAACAAATTAGGAGCTACATGTCATTATTCGTGTAGTGCCCCTGCCGAAAATTGGTGACAGCTGCGAAGCATATAAAGTTAAATGCTGCTGACAAAACGACCACGGCGCTCACCACAATGCCACAGTCCCGTCGAAGCATCCAGATGCGAGGATGAAGTCTGCAACCGGGTTCCACTCTGTTGCGATAATTTTCTTTTCCGCACCCGACAAAATGGCTAGCGGGTCCTTAAGCTCATGACCAGAGGGAGGATCGCTGGGGACGTCCCAGATGCGTATTGTCATGTCTGAAGGAAAAGATTATCCGACCAAAACTACATAATGTAGGTGGCTTATGCCACTCATGCTCTACTGAATTTCATTACCCCGTAAGCTTGGAGGGTTTAAATGCCCCTGGGAGCCCTCCACCGCTCCTGTCTGGCCTGAGGAATCCTCGAGGCTAGGTGGGATAGCGTATGAAACCACAGACACCCTGACAGTGCCTTACATTTATATCGAGAAGAACCTCTTGCTAAAATTGAAGGCACAACAAACAGATAAGAGGTGCAGCTCTAGCCAACCCACCCTCAGAGCCAGAGGCAAGAATAGACTCGTAAAACGGGCTGAACGCCAAATCTTGAATGGTTCCTGTGTGCCCTTTTATCTTTGTCACCGGAGGATTTCTTCCACAGTCCGCAATGTTGATAAGGCCCATCATGCCTCCCCCACCGACATCCCACGGGGCCTAAGAAACATTCATAACATTCGTCTGATGGTTTTATTGTGTAGAAAGCGCATGACATAGCCGACGAAATCCGGTAACCTCGAATTTCAAGACTACATTCCAATGCATACTCTGCTTTGCACAAGCAGGGAGTGCCGCTCCTCCACCCCACCGGGCCAGGCCCTTACGAGCAATAAAAAACCTCAGGGTAGCTACGTCTGGCAGTGACCTACGGCAATATATCTGTAGCTGCACGCCATTCCAATAGACTCTGTCTGCTTGCTGGCCAAGCGAATGTCAGAGTACTGGATCTTCCATGGCTCGGCTGAGACGCATAAATGAGCTTCCAAAGGATACGCTAAGCCAATAGTTCAGGAAAGAAAATCGACGAGCACAAACCACATCAGATAATGCTGCCAATGGGCATTCCTTGTGAACCTTGTGAAAAAACTGGAGTCCCAGGACCAGTGTGTGAGGCTAGTCAACTCTATGATTGTCCAAAGACCACAACCCTGAACCTCGCCTAGCTGCGACTAACCGTAGCAGTTCTTGATATGAACCCTTTCTACATCATCTGCCATTTTCTCTGATGTCTGTTGAAGTTCGCAGGAGACTGCCCTTCTGGAAGTAGTAAATAATTATGAACCAAAATGCATGTTTTTCTCGAGTTCTACTGCCTCGATTCAGCCTGCAGTCAGACACTCAGCACGTCTATTTGAGCGAATGTGTTTTGCCAGTACACACAAAGCTGCTCCACTGAAATTTCGCGAGACCAGTGGAGATTGAAAAGGGTTCAAGGGGAAAGCCGAACAAACAATTTAACAATTTCTATGCGTTCATAGTGACCACCTCCTTCCGAATTTCTGACCTCAAACTTCTTGAGGGAAGCTGAGCATCAGCTTGAGCAATTTCTTGTGGCAAATACGACCCAAAACCAAGCGAAGTGAGTCTTACAGCAACGATGCTAATTAAATGCTTGAAAGCCCACGGTAATCAACCGAGGGAGGCAGTTGTCGCGGGGTGAGGAGCCCAGATTGACCAAAACCTCTCACTTCGGCTGGCCTCACTGACATAACAAGGCTGCTCAACAGTCTAGTTTGATGTGCCTCACGATGGAATCCTGCTCGGTACCCAGCAAGGTATTTCAATGGAAGTATGTAAATATATATGTAGTTTGCATTTTTCTTCAAAAGAAATCCTATGGGGCGAGCCCAAGGGCCCGGGGCCCCTCCCTTGTCACAGCTAGCAGCACCTGACCCTGGGAAACACTGCAGGTTGGTGCTTTACTGGGTGGTACAGAGGTGGGGATGCCAGAGCTACGGAGGGCATCCACTTTCCGTTTTTTAATTCTTGAAATAAACAGAAATACATCTAAGAGGGAGTGAGAGACAGCATGAAAAGGCGCCTATTGCCAAAACAGCTCGGCTATCGCCTCTTGGGGATCCTGGGGGGAGGGTTGTGAAAGAGGCCTCAGCGCATAGTAGGAATGGACTGTTTCAACCCATAGAATACTTTTCCGTCATTTTTTCTTCTTATGTTTTTAGACTTCCCGACTCGTAGCGGAGCCCTGCGCACCAGGGACGCAATACGATTTGTGGGCCCCACTGATAGCTTTTGACGTCGCTCCGATTTTCAACAAATTCAAGCCCACAAGCGGCGTGCTTTACTTCTCAGAATGGCCTCTCTATGACTTTGCTTTAGACCAGGCAAGAGGGACGAAGCCGCAGCAAGACAAGACCAGGAGACACGGCATCTTTCCCATACCTGGACAGCCTTGGGGAGGGTTTGAATGCTTATAGTTAAAGCGGGATTAGCCTTACAGGTTAAAAATATTTTTTAAGAGCGGTCTATACACAGAGCCTACCGCAGGGCTGAGCCAACAAGGCAAACTTTCTCGCTGTACAAACAGGTGCACCTACGGTTTACAGCAGCAGCATGAACACTGGATCACCGTCTACCTTAGGCGGACTAGGGCAGGACCTGATGGGCCTACACCAGCCGGTACAGGACGCAATTAGCCCGCCTGCCGACTTGCATATTAACAGAAGGACCTCTGAGGATTCCTCCTGCCCTCGTGAGCCGAAGGGAATCCAGTCGGCGAATGCGGACTTTTCAAAGGTTTCGACTCCTTCTTCTGGGTTGTTGGCGTTGCCAAGGGCCGTTCAGGGGCTTCCGTTGCTGCCTTCTCAAAGTGCCTCGAGTTTCTGGCAAGCAGACGGGTCTTTCAGCTGCGACTGGACGGCCTTAAAGACGGGCGAAGCCTTTTGCTCCACTGTAAAGGCTGTGTGTGCTTTTTGTCTGGCGCGAGCCCTCGGAGGTCCCGCGAGGTTGACATCGGCGCTGCTGGAAAGACTTCGTGCAGGGGCTAAATTAGCCATTGAGGATGAGGTAGCTCGCCTTATAAAAGCAGTGAAGAGCTCTGCTGCCGCATCAACCAGGCAAGAAAGCAGTTGTCAGTCTGAGGCTGGTGCGGAAGCGACGCAACGGCTTATGAAACACCCAGCATTGCAAGCTGTGGCATTTTTGAGTGTACACGAGCGCCGGCTTGCGGTATTCGAGGTCCGCTGCTGCACCAGGCATTGTTGCTGCTGCTAATTTAGGCTTACGAAGGGTTAAGGGATTTCGGGGTACTTGGAGATTTTCCTGAGTTTGTCAACTGCTTCTCTTGTTGCAGCAGTTGGATTGGTGTGTATGGGCTGTGAGTTGTTGCTCAGATCTGGCTGGACCGGTGGCAAGTGTTGTCTGGAAGCTACCAGTGCACCTGTGGCAGCGCAGAGGCAGCCGATGAAGGGCTGGCGAGAATTGCCTTAGCAAATCCTATCGAAACCAACAGTGAGCTGCTGTTTTTCCACCCTCTCCGCAGTTGAACAGATAGAATCGCCAAGCCTGAGGAAGCATCAGGGCACCTCGGGTTCATTAAGAACTGATCCCTGGCCTTGAGTTTGTTCTGCGGTGCACGAACTCCGTTGTTGTGTTTTTGTTGTGACTTTGTGGCTGTCAGCACCAGGGAAGGGTGCAGACACCAAGGTTGCTATCGAGACCCTCAGGGCTCAAGTAGCCTGCTTATGCAAAGAGGCACGCGATGCACAGCAAGACGAGGAATTGGCGGTGGCAGAGGCGCAGGAAGTAAGCAGTGGGCTGGCTCTAGGATGCAGGTGGTTTAAGGTTGGCACTGAACCTGCAATATTTGGAGGCTGAACGCACTTTGTGGAAGTGTAAAAGGCGTTGAAGCCCAGAGGTTTTTTCCATATCCATCTTTGGCTGTCTCTACGTTAGCTTAACGTTGCAAATATGCATGGATGGTACCACCAACTGGATTTCCGGTAGGCAAATAGTTAGCAGCGTAGGACTCTACGAACCTGTCGGTGCAAAGCTCTGTGCGTGTTGTGCAGGTGTCAGTCCATTTGGTTACAAAGCAGCAGCAGCTGCTTCTGGGCATCGAGAGGGTGAAAGCCCTAGAGAAAATCCGCACAGACCCAACCGTTCGCCTCATGCAACGTGCGCAGCAGCGGCAGACGTCTGCAGGTGCTGTAGAGGGCATCATGGCCACCCACAAGGAATCGTTTAGTTTCATTGCGGAGAAATGCAGCAAGCTTGTGAGCTCATTCCGCCGCTGCCTACCTTACAACCCCTCAGTGTGTGTGGCTGCTGGCGTCTTCCGCATGGTGGAATGCTTATTTTGGATCTACAGTTGCCTGTTCTTGCTATGGCTGCCTGATCAGGCGAACTTAGCACGCGTAATGCAGCAACAGCAGTTTCCTCACCTTCAGAAGGGTGGTTTCCTCAGACTTAGCTGGGAGGCGTCCCAAACCATGCCCAACGCCAGAGAGGAGGATGGCGGCGTTGGGCTGATGGGGGGTCTACGGGGGATCCAAACCCCGCACGTCTCTCTGCATTCTCCGCGGTCACAACACGCGCACATCTTTCGTTGCGCCTCACCAATTAAACCGGCTCACTGGCCTGCGGCTCCACCAACAAGGGAGATCAGTGCAGGTGACCCTAAAGTGTCCAAGGGGAAGGAGCGAAGTTGTGAAACTGGAGATGGTGAAAATGCCTTTTCTCTCCGTTTCCGCACCGCAGGCCACACGACCGGAGAGGAGGCAGCAGGGAGTCTTAACCGCCGAGAGCCGACTGCCTCTCCACCGCCAACTGGTCGCGACATCCTCGGTATGGCAGAGGCGGAAAGCACTAAACGAAGGCGCGGAGTGGAGGAGCCTGATTCCGTCAGGCGGAGGCGATCTCATTCTCTTGAAGCCGTAAACACAGATCTAGACATGGACGTGGAAGCTGTATGGGACCCTCTTGGGCGCAAGTGTAGAATTGACCCAGCTCAGGTAAGTTAGGCAAATGCGGGAAAACAAAGTGGAGGGAGCATGGTGATGTGTTTTGGCTGGATCGAATGCATTTAGTGTCTCTTTAGAATTGAAGGACCTAGTATTGCAAACCAGCAGATGCTGCCTAGTGTTCAGAAGTTTTTAAAATTGTTTTCTTCTGCCGAATACGGCAGTCGTCCTACTTTAACTAATTGTTTCTGTGCAAGGCCCCCCCTTCTGAAATGTGTGTTTGTTCCCTACTCTCAGGACGCCATTTGGGTCGATTCCTTTCTACGCAGACGGCCTGAGGTGTTGCAGCAATGATTGCAAGAAGCAATGTTTTCTATGATGAGCGATAGCCCCAGTTGGTTTCGTTCGTTGCCTTTAGAAACTTTTTAGAAAGTGCAGCGCACCAGTGCCTTCGAGCCATTGCTCTGCAAAGCCAGCTGGAGCTAGAAATTGGATGGCTCGACCTGCCCCGTAACTATGTGGCTGCCGAAATGGGGGAATACACGAGCTGTTTGCGAATTCTGCTATTTCCAATGTTTACTTTTTGCGAACGTGATAGCACGCTACCCTCAAACTGGCGCTTTTTTCACTTGGTACAGAAGGCCTGCATCAAGTGTTTAAATCCGTAGTCCCACCATCCAATAGCCATGGCATGAGGCGCTGAGCGACTGAAATGATGCGTACCTGCAGCCAGGCGCGTCTCCCCAGTAACATGCCAGGTGGCCCAGCGGCCTCTCTGGCGCGTTCTAAGCTGTACAGCCCGCCCGGTCATGCGACACTCCCACTTGAAGCAGTTCTGCAACAAACGGCTAGTCGAAGATTTCTTCGTCTACACTTCCGTCATCGCGCAAGTAATCATCGTCGTCCGCCTCGAAGGACTTCACAGACTGCAGCGTATCAACAAACAAAGGGCATAAAAGGCTATCCATTCAATGCTGCCGTTTTGCAGGCATCTACCCCCGCCACCTGGGGTGCGCAGTAAAGTTTCCGCATGATTTCATGGGTACAGCACAACCCAAGCCTTGAGAATTGCCCCTCAGTTTAAAGCACCACATCGAAAGTCGACGGCTTTGGCCTCTCCCCCTTGCTGCGTCTTACTGGCTGCCATATCTGCAACACGTTATCCTCGGACGCCGACGCGATCACCTACATGCAACATGAGCAAACGATAGAGAAGATGAATCGATGTTTCGCACGGACGGCACACGGTGCACAATGCGAGGCGTGCTACCTGCAGAGCACCACCGCCAACAGCACCCCTCGTCCAGTCACGGCTGCAACTGCTGTTTGTGTTGTTGCTTCTGTTGCGGTCGCCGCTGCTGTTATTATTAATATCGGGAAGAGGTTAAGCGTGGCGTGTCGAGGGTACCCAAGGAAACTCATCCAGCGGGTTCCAATCGAACTCCGTAATGCCCGCGACGTGGCCTCCGTGCACAAAGACGACTTCTGGAGGTCCTTCTTCTGCCTCATCCGGCGACTGCTCCGCGCCGATCAGCGAGCAGTCGAAGATGCGCACAAGGCGGTCAGTAGTGCCTACGTTGGCGGCACGCAGACCACATGGGGAGATGGGGAATGGCTCCATAGTAGCAAGGCAATCTCTTCTGCTGCAAGCGGCACACAAACATGAAGATGGCAAGTAGAACTAGACGCTCACCTGCAGCCAACACGGCTTTATTTTGGGGATGCCACTTTAGGCTTGTCAGTGCCTCGTTTTGCAGATACAGCAGGCGATGAGCCGGCCGTCGGAGGTCTCGGAAGTCCCAGACCCTTAGCCCCTGAAGACATGGAATAACCAAGGTCTCTAGAAACGGTTTGTCCCAAGAAAGAGATGCAATCCCCATTATTGATCCACATCGAGGGAATGAATATCACGTCCCCTTTGACAAGTCAATGTGGCATAAAAAGACGTATAAGCATCTTGTTGGCTGCAAGTCATTCATCAACGTAGACGCACGGCATCGGCGCCTCCAGTAGCGAACACGTTTGGGGCGACGGGGTTTAGCGCCAAGGCGTTGGCACAGGAATGGTTGCACGATTGCTGCAATGGAGCGGACACAGGAAAGCAGAAATAGCGCCGACACAGACTTGCAGCCCCTGATCTCGAAAATGCACAGCCAAGCCTTCCGCCGTGAAGCGCAGGCTTCACTTAACGTACAATAGCACGAAACTACAAGCAAGCAAATGCACTGCTTCACGGCGAGCATAAATGGGCGTACTAAGCAAGCACTGACGTGTGTCGACCCTTATGTATTCACTCCTCCGGAAACGAAAGCATGCAGATGCTCCAATATATCAAGCAATGAGTAATTACATAGTTGTATTAACTGCTCCAAGCCAAGATGTGCTAACGGGGTCCAGTTCGCAAGTTTTCATTCTGCCTCAGAAAATGGGGACCGACGTAACCTACCCGATGAACAGGGGAAGTCCCAGCGCGCAAGTCCCAACTGCGAGGGTACAGAAGCAGGATTCTCGAAGGAGGCCATATGGCTGAATAGCCGAATGGAAGATTCGTTGTCAGAATGCGTGGTGAGCTTATATATACTCTTACATGGTCAATTTTCCATCGTCTCCCACTGCAACAACAACCTCTCCATCGCAGTCACCCCGCTTCCAAGCCACGTCCTGCGAGCGCACACTTGCATCCCCTTGCAGGAAATGGCGACCGCATCTATGTAACGAATTTCCCGCGTGAACAGAACAAGTGAGGTTTCGCATGACACTGCAACGCTGAACAGTAACGCTGAGTCTGAGTCTAGGCAGTGGCAAACCTGCAATGCCCTACGATCCGTTGATGCCACCAACCGGTGCAATGGATTTAAGCGTTTGTCTCGGGTGCCTGCGACAGTTGCAAGCATACCTTCAGTCCCATATGCTACTCCCAATGTAAAACTCAAGCCCACGCAACAGAAGAAAATCCCCTCCGTTTTTTGTAGCAGCGGCAATACATGCTCTCTATCGGCAGAGAACCGCTGACAGTCATGCACAACTGGATTCGAATTGTGAGCTCATTTTGGCGGCCGAAGGAAAGAAGGGTCGAAGCTGCTACATGTAACTCACAGGATGCCCGTATGTCCCAAATGCAAACGAGGCCGTCGTCGCAAGAAGAGGCAAGCCATCCCTCCTTTGTAGGGCTCCACTCTAAGCCCCAGCTGCAGAGCCAAACCCACAGCACGCAGACAACATGGCCAGACAAAGCCTTGTTAATAAGCAAAACTTCCAAAACAAGCAAGCGCCTAAATTGGCTCTTCCAATCTGCTGCCTTACCCTTGAGCGCTATGTCCCGCTAGAACCAGCTCGGCTCTGGCGGCCATCTGCCCACGGAGTGAGGCTTCCGCGAGCTCTTTTGACTTGGCCTCGGGTGTGCACAGCTCGGGACCAAATTTGCAGGAGTCGAATAAGTAAACTGCATGGAAAAACAACAAACAAAAGACCCTCCAACCAGTGGCCAATGTTCGCCAAGCAGATAAGAACAAAATGCCTTTCAAAAGGTCGTCAAGTCTCTGGAGGGGATGTACGGGATGTACGGACGCGGGAATGCCACTATTCAAGTTTTCATTGCTACCAGCAGCACAATACGGAGCCCGCGAACCGCCAAGCAGCTTGCAGAAGCAACTCACCGCAGCCATCATTTGCTTTGCTCGCTATAAGGGTATCATTCCCTTGAAAAATTCGCGCCCTGAGGATAGCCACTTCTTCACAGCATAGTCTTTGTGTGCTTACAGTTATACCAAGCGTAGCTACTACACTCTACACACGGTAGCGCACGGCCGAGGCAGCCCTGCTGTTTCAATGCTTTACAGAAAATACACCTGTTGCTCTCTCCTTCATGTGGAATGCGGGCAGTGACGGTAAACTTCCGCGTGTCCTCGCCGCCGAATTCAAAGCCTTGGTAGTCTGTTGAAACACGACAAGCTTACGTTTACATCAAGTTCTACTGCTCGTGCCTCCGCCGCTTTGCTGAACCTCCAATGCTTCCTCAGTGTGTCTTCCTTTCCACGTCTCAAGTAGGGTCACACAAAAATTATCGGCAACTGTGGCTGCTTGCCTTGTCTTTGGTCATAGTGGAGGCCCGAGGCGTCGATAGGTTCGGATGGCAGGCTAACCTGAAATACGCTTCATAAAGCAGCTGGTAAGCCGCAAAGCTAAACGTGCCACTTCCTAGACTGGCGGCAGGCGAAAGCCCTCTGGAAACGCGCACGAAATAATCGACTCTTCCAATCCAATGAACAAATATGTTGTGCACCTTTCCGTAACAAGAAATGGCAGGCGAATTTATTCTACTTATGCATACCTCCATGAGTAGAAGGGAATTTGCAGCGCCACCACCGGCGTGTGTAGACAAGAGCAAAGTCTGCCCTATTTCGCCGTTTGCCCGCCTGAAAAGCACAATAAAAACAGAGGAAAGCTGCTTCAAAAAGTTGTTCTATCCCCCTTTGTGGGGGCTGCCAGGCGACCAAAAACAATGTGGGGAGATGGACACACAACCTTCAAATTTGGATCCCATTTGCTCAGCAAGCCCTCTGATGACGCCGATATTTGAAAAATCACATGGTGGGAATTCAGTGGCTGAAAAACTGGCTTACGGATTACACGAGTGCAGCCACTGGACAGAAAGCGTAGGCCACTCCAGGATGTGGGACATGATGTGTTTGTAGAGAAGCATGCAGTTACTTTGCCAGTTCCGGTGGCTCACTCGGAGCGACGCAGTAGCCGTATTTGACACGAACTGTCCCCCTGCAGTCGGCAACGTTGTACGTTCTTCCATGTGGCTCTGAGGGGTTCCCTGCGAATCGTGCGGGCTCTTGGGCCCTGAAAAGGGTCGCATGTCTCGATAAGTTTCAGTGGAAGGGGAAGAAACACGGGGCACCGTAGATGCTGCAATACATGGCGTGCAATCATCGGCAGCAAACGCCACTGAGCTGCCTCGGGAACCCCTCCGACTCTGTGGAGGAGCAAGCCCTGCAACAGCTGTACATACGGATTCCCTCGGCGACTTTGTCTGGCGACGCCGACTCCCCTCAGCCTTTGTTTGCTTTATAGGGCAGTACCCACTCCCAGCGCCACCAGATCCCCGGAGAGAAAATGCACGCTGCCTTGAAACGGTTTGGGTTGGGAGAGCTGTGGCACTTTCAGATGAAGCTTCTGCATCCACCGCCGTCGAGGATGGCGAGGTTGCCTCTACCTTACTCCGCGATGCTCCTGATATCATTGCCGTTCGCGGGGACGGTAAGATTTCTGCAGTAACCCGGTCGTGCACCTGGTGAGGGGGGCGGCGCTTTATGGAGGTGCTGGCCACAATGCTGCGTGCTGTGGGAGCTGCCTTCTTTGTCGGGATACTGGTCCCCGCCACACTGCTACTGTCTTCCATGCAACTAGTTACAGAATTGGGGAAGTCGGAATAGGGTCTAAATTAAGCGGCGTTGCCGCATGTGCTACTCAGGAGAGCCGACCAATGTGCCGATGGCGAGTCGGCAACAAACCTAGAGCCGATACCGACCACCAGCCCCCAAGGCGCATGCAACATTGCCAGGTATGCTTACAACCTCATCAATGCGGCGCAGCTCATCATTGGAGGCATCTAGACAAAGAGTACTATACACACACTGTCCCACAGCGCCTTTTGCACCAATATCGACTGGGAACCCTCGAAAGGCCAGTAGTAGCAGTAAGTGACCAAGAGTAAAACAAAAACATCGTCCTTCAGAAGTAACGGTTTATTCAGATTTAGTTAAGACTTAGAAAGTAGCCCCACGGTCGGCATTGCATGCGTTCTGAAGGACCATCAAGTTGAGGGTTGTAGCCATGTCAGTTTCCCTCCAGCAAGGGAATCGCTACTTTTAATCTCCAGGTGTTGTATCGGACATCATAACAGCTTTGTACCCTTTTCACTGGGGGGCATTGCAGTGCTAACTGGTCGGGGACAGGTCATACTCTGTACAGGTACTCATGCATGGGTTCTCACGTGCTTAGCTGAAAGCCACCACACACCAATATGGAGAACGGTAAACAAGCAGTTTTTGTGTGGCATTCAGTGCATAGATGGCTGTGAGGTTCCCTTTACCGTCATCAGATTTCTTTTAGGCGTTGGGTGTAACGTGAACATTTTCACATGCGGGCTCCCGCCTAGACACCCAAAGTAAAAGATAAATTGGTCGCATTTAAAGCAGCTAGTCTTTCCAAAAGAGTCGAGCCGCCACCAGCGTTTACGGGGGCCACGTTGAGCTGGGAACCGCCAAGGGGCGGGTGCTGCCCCAGTGCCCTGCCAAGCGTACACAGTCCAACAACCGAGGATACTTCTCCAAGGTAAACGTAAGTGCACTCCTGCAACCCACAGATTGCTTAAGGCACGGTTTCGGGCAACTCTACCAGGTAGATTGTTCGCAAGCACTACAACTCTGTGCTCAACATTTTAATGATGCGGAACTTCAAAGCACGCTCCATCGGCTCCCCGTTTACAAGAACTTGCAAAAATTTGTCGCGAGTGGGAAGCCAAGGCTGGAAAAGTATACCTAAGCCGTCTATCAGAAATAGCGGGCCCTGCAAACTCACAACTTCTGACACCACGGCTTATCAAAAGAGTAGCTTCTAAACACAAGCCGTGTGTTACAGCAGTGCGACTACATTGCTCCTACATTTGGGATGTAGGAGAATGTTCCAGAATTTAGGTGCTGTGGGAGCACGCTTCTTATTGACTGCAGTGTGACCCAAGGACGCTCACGCGTATCAGCCGAAAATATATTTCTAATAAGCGCCACGTGGAAATATCAGCCTTATTATTGCTGTTCGTCATTCTCTGGTTCCTCATGAACGACAGCTTTGCGTGCTCGTTAAAATCTTTTTCGTGTTGATTTTGATGAAGTGTTGTAGGGCCCAACAGCACTGATCGGCAGACGGGCGTTTTCACTATAGAAAAATCAACTAAAATATTCCGGTTTACTCAATAGCTTGCTCCGAGCTGTCCCATATGCCTACGCCGGCGCCTGCTGAGGATGGCTCTGGGCAGAGACGTGCGATGCCCTCACCTGTGAGGCCCACTGCCGCCACCTTCGTTTGGATGGAGCAACCGAGTCAACGAACGCCGATAAGCCATTGTGAAAAGCCGTGACCTGAAAAGCCAAACCCAGAGCATCCGAAGGAATAGCATAACGGTGTTTATATGGGTAAGCCTCGTTAATTCTTTCACCGCAAGAATAGAATAAAAGCTGGAGGAATAATCGCTCGAAAAAACAAAAAGTGCCTGTCGTTAGCATGACTTGGAAGCAGGAGAGCGACAGCTCATGTGGCGAAAGCGCTTGCCTTCTGCAACTCAACCATTGAACACTTACCACCTGGCGCAATTTAGTTTCTATTGGTAACGGCAGCATCTCTGCAAGAGGCATTCGTCTGGATGCTGGGGAATCAAGAAATACGATGCGAGTATCACTGGCCTGTTGCGCCTCGCTCGCAGAGCTAGCTGGAAAGGCAGGCAGCAAACTGGGCTTCCAACTTGCAAAGGCGACGGCCGAGCCCGGCAGCACGAGGCCGCCTAAGACCAGAACTTTGAAGGCAGAGACGCGGGCACTGAGTGCATCAGGCCGGCGTATTTGGTAGGCGATGTCCGAGTAACGCCGTGCCACAACCCGTTCTAACGACCTCCCAGTGCGCCATCCCCAAATGCAAGTTAAAGCAGCAGCTAGAAAAGTCAGATGTCCCAGCGACCCCTGTTCGGTGGAGGCAGAATCTCGCTGAGTAGAAACTCCATGCTTTCCAACGCCAATAAGCCCAGCAGTCCGCCTCATTAGTTGGCTCAATGGGGCGATTTCTTCAGATATGCACAACAAAAATGATTTTGTATGGTAGGTGGCCGCCGACACCGCGTTGTTTACGCCATCTGAACCTTGGGGACGAGGTTGGGCGTTTACGGGCTCCAGCAAATGATTGATGCTGAAGCTGTCTGGTGCAGAATCCGTCAAAGCAAGCTTCCCTTCAAAAGCTCCATTAGGTGTTCTATTGCTAAGAAGCCCATTTGGGCCGTTATATGATTCTTCACACCTTTCCTCGATCATCGCACGACATCCCAAACAAGTGATACAGAGAGCTTGCACAGTATAAGATCCCGATAATACTGAAAACGAGCAGGTAGGGAGTATTACTTAAGAAATCATGTCGGAGAACTCGTAAGCTTCAGGAGTAAGAAGCGCGCTGTCCGAATCGGCAGGATCAAAACCCCTTCCGGGTAAGCATAGTCAAAATAGATCCGCCACAAGCCCTTAAACCGGCACAGCAACACCACATGAAAGTGCGTAGTTATGTAAAAATGTAAGGGGTCTTGGGATGCAGTACCGGAGGGCAGCAGGCGAATAAATCGGATGGTATGGGTAATAGCATAGCTAAACAGCATACCATAAATTGCCAATATCAGTTGAAATACCAATGAGAGTGTGAAGGATTCTTCACTACTTTGGGGGCGACAGCAATTGCATGCACACCTCCTTGCGGCAGCTTTTCGGTCCACCAGTTCATGTGCACTCCAGAATTTGAGGAGTGCTGATCCTGCTGTATTGTGATAGTTTTACTCTATATGTGGGTAGCAGCATTTTCTCAGGGCTAGATTGTGGTCGACTTGGGACTGGAATTGCGGCTTTGAATCGATCGTGCTGTATTTTGCCACTTCTCATTCGCTTCTCGAACAGTAAAAGGAACGCAGCGGCAAAGGGCTGGGCTAGAATGTGCGGTTTTGAATTGTACTGATGATTACGGCATCCATGCTTTAACTCAGGCAGTCGTCCCTCCTGTGTATGGCATTTCGGTCAACGTTGTGCCAGGATCTGATCATTCATGAGACATAGGATAAAATCGTTTGAGACTGTACATATACTTGGAATATTACAACTACAATTTTGGTATAACTGGGGAAATACAGTTAAGGTCATAGCTTAGGCGGAAATGCTGTCAACCTTCTAGGGCTAACACAGTTAGTCAGGGAAGCCGTAACACACAACCGAAAGTCTGATTGCATTTTCGGAAGATACGCCAGTCGTTTACAAATCCTGTTGAAGTGAATCTTCATTTCTACGTTGGCTGGGCACTCGCTGCGCTTTTGCGAATTTGTTTGATATTATTGATCGGCTTCAACATCAATTGAGTCACTTGACGGTTGCACAAAATGAAGACTTCCAACGCGCTGATTCAGCAGCTGCTGAAGGCAGAGGAAGAGGCCGAGCAAATCGTTCACAAGGCAAAAGAGAGTGAGATACATGTTGATCTTAGGACATACACAACCATGTGCGAACCTGTAGGACTTGATTTTTGCCTAATGCGATGGTCATTTTGGGTTATTTGGTTGACACTCCGCGTGGCTTAGCTGGTTTTATAGCCACTTATAAAGATTAAGGGGGCGTACGAGTTTATCCATCGGAGCTTTCTTTTACTGTCAGCAAGGACTGCAATGTGCTGCGTTCAAAGATCGCGTGAAGATGCTGAAAGACGCACGCTTTTCAGCAGAAGAGGAGCTCAAGGCCTTTCGCCTTAAGGAGGAAGAGAGATTCAAGGTTGAAGTTGAACAGGTACGGGAGTGGGGCGACAAGCAAGGAGTAGCATTGACCATGCTACGCCCGTCAAACAGCCCCGAATGGTGCATATTGTGAACGCGTACATTAGCCTTTGTTCGAAATTAGCAGTTGGCCGATGTTTCGGCACTGCTAGAAGTGTTTTATGACTTTTCGTTAGCGGCTTCTGCGAATGCGCCCTTGCCCAGCGCCTAGGTCAGAATGATTCCCTGACAAACGAGCTTGCCGATCGCACCAAGGCCGACATAGAGATCATCAAAAAGGATTACGTGGATAATAAAGAAGGGGTGCTGGCGTTTATCAATGAGAAAGTTCTGGACGTTGACATTGTGATTGGATCTAAGAAGGTGGCAATTCTTCGCAGTTACGCTGAGCGTGGAATTGACCCATGAGCCTTTTAAGATGTTCTTTTGATGTACCGGTGAAGGATACTGACGTTGGGCCGTTAGGACTGGAACAATCAGTGTCGTTCCCGCCAGAACTTGCAGTGTGCCGAGGGACCGTTTCTGAAGTTCTGGTTAACGTGGCCACTGTGTTTGCTATCTGATCCCTGGTGGAGAGCAGCAGCATAACACTACGTGCGCTATTTAATAGGACTATACACTTGTTGGTGGATTCGTTCTATCTGAAAGTCACTTTTGGTCAGGTCACGCCCAATTTCCGTTGCATCTGTGGCAGCATGCAATCGACTGACGCCTTTTTGCGCTTTCCCCTTGGGAACGGTCGTGGTGCACACCAGGGAATGGGCAAAACTGCCTCATTCTTCAGTGCGCAGCACTGGAGTCGCAACGGAATCATACTGGGTAGTCGCTGAATTGCTCAGAAAGCGCAGGCGTAGCAGGTGCAGTAGTGAAACTCCTGTAGCTGAGATTACATAGAGATTTTCTGGAGGTCTGTCGTTCATGCGTTGTTCTGCATTGCTGCCGCCATTGGCAAGTGGTCAGAACCGTGTGCAGTGCCTTCGCTGAACGGCAGATACATGTGAAAAGCATCCTACGTAGCACCAGTTGGCTCCTACAGGAGGCAAGCAGTCTTTACACAAGTAACTTGGATCTTGCACGAGGTGGCACACGAAAGCCTGTGAGGCCCGTAACTTTCATGGTCATTAAAACGTAGACTTAGAGTAAACATTACATTATCAGTGCTTTATTAGTTTTATTGAGATGTTGGGAGGCGTGCTTGAGCTTTGCATTGGTCTTGAACTTGTAGGAAACGTGAAACATGATTGTAGTTCACTACAGTCTAGATGGCAAACAAGTCAAAAACACACACCATCTGAGCCTTCGACAAACCACGGAGGATATGGACCTAGCAGAAATTATTATCAGTCATGCACGAGGAAGAGCTGAAGCTGCTGAGGGAGGCACGTGAACTATGATGGGCATGAGGAAGAACAGGTTCTCACCATCACGGGTCGTTAGCTCGATGGGACTTGCAGGAGATAGAAGTGAAGGATGATGGCGCAGATTTTGGCTGCAAGGAGGAGTGAATTAGTTGGGACGGTTCTCTGGTAACATGCACTTTTCGACGAGGACGTCGTTAGGCCATTTTCGGCAATTGTGGGGGACGGCTGCTATCGATGGCATTGGATAAAGCGGCAGGAGAAGTGATGGAGGGCTTGCGTTAACGAGGTTTTCCAACCGGTTCATAGAGTTCTCTAGAGATATCCCCTTGCCATGTTCCCAGAGATAAAGCCTCAGACCTTTGGCCCTTGGCGTGCGGGAGCACACCTTTACCATTCCGGGCACCCTGTGGCTTGCTATATCTGGCTGATTTTCGTATATTCAATTGTGTATAAGGTGTATATAAAGTGTCCTGATAGACTCATCTGTAAGGTGTTAGCTGTATATCACTAACACTGAGTTTAGCATGCTAGATTCAGCACGCCCGTAATTCGTCCAGTGTCCCTCTCTGCTGCCTTGAGCCCGATGGTCAGAAATACTTGTTGATGCCAGCACGGACTGCCGCATTCATGGAGCAGCATGTGTTGCAGTTCTTAACCAACATACAACCAGGCAAGGCGATTTGGGGACGGGTCGCCAAATGGTTGGATTCTATGGGTGACTTCCAGAGTTAGATATTTTCTGCCTCAACTAGTGCAGTCTGGTTCTCTAGTTCATCAATTGTCAACCTTGTGTTGTAAGTTGGGCATGAGCATCTGCGCGCTCTTGTCATTTCTTGTTTAACTCTTCCTGTAGTTGTTTGCTCGAATCCATATGTTTTCCCTTATTACGTCACCTGTAACGCTAGTAATCGCTTCTGCAGTTTTTTGGCTTCAGTTCTAGAACTGTTATATTAGTTCTTCATGTGGGGCATCTCCTTGCCATTGCCGTCTGCTTTTCCGTAGCTTCGTCTCCTAGAAGTTCTCTTCCTGTTTTGTTGATATTCTGTGCACTGCTCAGATGTCCTGCAGTCGACTTGTCAGACTGCGAAGCAGAAAGTTGAAATAGGATGCCTATTTAAGGCCTTTAGTCATGTTGCTGACTAGTCCATTGT
Source organism: Eimeria falciformis (assembly GCA_002271815.1). Taxonomy (NCBI): domain Eukaryota; phylum Apicomplexa; class Conoidasida; order Eucoccidiorida; family Eimeriidae; genus Eimeria; species Eimeria falciformis. The sequence continues at coordinate 107,696 of NPHX01000590.1, forward strand.
ACATGAGCCGAGCAAAATAGTTCCACAACGCCAACAGTATGACTTGTCACAAAAAAAAATGTTTTGTTGTAAAGCAGTTCGTTTGCAAAATGCTACCATCATCGGCATGCATGGGAGGCCTTGTTGGGGAAAAAAATTGTGAATTTTTCGTGGACCTATACGAATAACTGTGCTTAACTGCGTTATTAATAAATAAGGCATGCAGCGGAACTCTACACCTAAGTTGAACCTGCAGAAGAGAAGCTGGCTAGTGAACGGAAGGAACAGCTAAAACTACTATAGAAAAAGCAATTCGGGACTGTCAGCAACTCAACAAGCTAAACAGCAGCACGTTCTGTGAACAACGAAGTACACACTACAATGGTCGCTGCGGCTTCTCAGAAATTGAAGAAAGTTACGCGAAACAAAAACCTTGAATGAGGAGTCAGCTGATTATAGTGCCCAGCTAACCAAAAACGTTTTAATTGGAACTCCCAGCGTGCAGAGTTTAACTAGGCTTAGGCCGCACCTCACCCACCAACTTGAAAGCTCCAACGCAGCACTCTGTACGCAGGCTCAACTGAGTGGTAGTGATGTGCAACTAGCACCTTACTGATTAGTCTACCTTCTTCTACATAAAAACATTGTGCACCATTTAGTAGGGAATCACTAGCTTCCCATGTTCAAAATGCCCTATTTCTGGCTGTTTGACCCTCAAGGTCGACTAGCTCTTCCCTCTTGCCTAAAGTTGGTTGTCGAGCTCCCCCTAAAGACATTACGACTGGAGAAACCGCTGGGTATGTCAGTGCCTAATGGGGAAAGCCGTTGATAACATAAGTGAACTAAATATGATTCTGAGTGAAAGAGATGGTAATTAAAGGGAATCTTTTTGGTAGGACCAATTCCCTACCCCATAATACTAGAGTTTACCTACGGTGTAATGGTCGTACCTATGCCTCTGCTTAGAGGCCATAAGTACGAACACGAAATATAGTCAGTCCCAAAACAGCCTGCCTTTCTAGGCTTGTTCTTCGAGACAATGCCGGAGTGAGCAAAGCCAAACGGCAAGGCGATGCAACTTCAGTGCATCTTCGGGCAGGAAAGCATGGTATCACACAGTCTAAGGAACTGGTCTAGTGAAGCCTGTGTATGCTCCTCCATACACAGGCTTAACCATTCCATTCATACATACATGAGTGCATTAATTAGGGCAATTATGCGTTAAAACGAGCAGTCAAAAACTACATAAACTCGAAGAGTATCAACTGAAAGCTAACATTTAACATCCAGGAACTTCAATGAGTGCTAGGCTTAAAAATGACAAGTAAAATTGATGAAAATTTACACAAACTTTAAAATCGTAAAGTCTTGCCATTCAATAAGGTTGGTAGAAGAACATGGATGGAGCTTGTGCTCGAAACTGGAAGATACAACTTTGGCGAGGGCTGAAAAACAAGAATTATCTAAGAACATGGGAACCGACGTAATTAAATATATTCGAGTTTATGCAAAAATATGTGTTTAACAATAATGGTTACATCCAAAGAAACGTGTGCTTGTTCAGCAGCTTTGTCTGGTCTTAAAATTTCGCGAGTGGTAACAGCGTACAAGGCGGAAATGGCTCCCTTTACAAGACACTGCAATAGATGCCAACCACCGAAAATAACAACGAAGCTTTCAAGGAAAAAGTCAAAAATATTTGAAAAGCTACGCCGTTTGAAATTCAAGCTCCTTGCGTGTGGAGCCATTAGCAGGATCTTCCAACTCACGACAAGGCTTAAAAGGAGCTGTCCAGCAATTGGAGGTTAAAGGAAAACCAAACGGAGACTAAACTCTGTTTAGCACCCAACAGCAGGTAAAATTAATAAATTAAAATCGAGCCTTAGTGCGTGCGGAGCTCCGCTAAAACGCTTCACTGGCAGACAGAACAAATAATCATAGCTTGGAATCCCATAAGGTGCTTGCTGTCTGACTGCCGCGGTCACCCAAGCCCCAAGCGCTTTCTGAGCAAAAGCTCTAAGCAAAGTTCAGCTTTCTGGAGAAACGTCGTAAATGCTCCCTAGAGCAAGGCAGGCTCAGCCCAGAGACAGCCACAGAGACACACCAATAGAGACGCTCAGCCTCTGCTGCTGCCGTGGGCAATCCTCTCCCCCAAAGCGTTTTATACAGAAATAACAATGATAGCCACCCTTTTCCAGTTCTTTAGTAAATAGGTGCTGTTCTGGGGATGCAGGCATCGCACCAGCAACAGCAGCAGCACAAACACAGAATCGCAGCAGCAGCAGCAGCAAGGCATGCAGTACCAACAGCTGGGATTGCTGCTCGCTTTAAGTAAGATTGTTATCCTGTTGCTCACTGACTATTCTCCTGTACTGAGAATAGGAAAATATCTTTCACCAGCAGCAGCAGCAGCAACAACAACAATAATAGGAGAGCTAGATTTTTGTCTGCTGTACAGGTGCCATCGCCAAGGGGGCATGACACGCTGCACGCTGCCCCCTTGATTTTCTGCTGCTGCGGCAGTATGCCAAGCAGCTGCAGCAGCACAGACAGCAGCAACAGCAGCTGCGTAGCTAGCTGCTTCTCCCTGCTGCTCACATGGGGTTTGCCATGAGGCAGCAGCTGCTGCTGCATTTCTTGCTGCCACCGCTGCTATCTGCTCTTGCGCTGCTCTTAGCTGGGCTGCTGCTGCCGCCAATCCTGTCCTTTCTGCTGCCGCGGCTGCTGCGACGGGTGCCTTTGAAAACCACCCGCAGAAGCAGCAATAATGGCATGCAGCAGCAGCAGCAATGGCATTCAGCAGACTCGCACAGGAAGTCGAATTTGACACCATCAGCTGGATCAGCAGCTGTTGCATCTGCAAACAGCAGCAGCAGCAGCACGAGGTGTCTGTATTTAACATGCTTGTCGCTGCAGCAGAGCGGATTTCTGAGCTTAAGAAACGCGGCCTTTCTTTTGGAAGACGAGGAGACGCAGCACTGTCTCACTTGCAGCAGCAGCAGTAGGAGAACGTGCAGCAGCTGCATCACTCGGAAGAGGAGTGAAACCCGCATTTCCATTTCTGGCCTTGTTGTTTGTGTCTCTAATCCTCACGCGGAGGAGACACCATGCAGCAGCAGCAGAAGCAGCTGCCGCAGAAAAACCAACGGCATTTTCCACAGCCAGCAGCAGGCGCCAGAGGGAGCAGCAAGCACCAGTGTAACAGCATCTCACAGCAGCAGCAGCAGCGGCAGAAGCAGTAGCAGGAAGCTGTTGCGGGAGCTGCTTGCTCCTGTCTCTTTCTTGCTGGGCTGTCTCCTGCTGCTGCGCCAGGCGCTGCAGCAAAGCCTCCGCCATAGCAACGCCCCGCTGAGCAGCCGTGTGCTTTTAAAGACAGGCCGTGTTTCTATTACTTGCCTGCTGCACAGTAGCATCGGCAGCAGCATCAACAACATCCAAGAGCCTGGGGGAGCACTGCAGCAGCAAGAGCACGCTCAGTTACCGTCAGACACAGCAGCAGCAGCAGCAGCAGCAAACCCAAGTTTGCTGCAGTTTGTGACGCGTCTGTGTCTGCTGCATGTGCTCGCCAGGACCTGCGCCGTTAGGGCGAGCTGCATTGAGGCCATCGCCTTACTGCTGCTGCCTCCTTCGTTGCCGCTGCCACCCCAGCAGCAGCAGCAACAGCAGCAGCAGCAGGGCGAGTGCGAGAGCATCGGCGTCCTCTTGGCGGCTACTGAGCTGCTGCTGCTGCCATCTGCAACCTTCGCTTCTCTGCGGCTGCATGCAGCTGCAGAGAAGGGTGTCTCCTGCTGTCTCCTTCCTGACGCTTTGGCGTGTCTCTCTGTGCTGCCAACGGACCTGCTCACTGCTGCTGCTGCTGCAGCGCGAAGTGCTGCTGCACTTGCTGCAGCAGACAGCAGCAGCAGCACTGCAGCAACAGCAGCGCTGCACCAGCAGCAGCCAAGCAACTGCCCGAATATCCTCGGCTGTTTGGACTTTGAAGGGAGCAGCAGCAGCAACGGGACAGACGCAGCAGCGCCACCACGAGGGGGTGCTGAGACATCTGGATCTCCCTATGGCAGCAGCATCAACAACAACAGCAGCAGCAGCAGCAGCAGCAGCAACAGCAACAGCAACAGCAGCCCGGCAGTGCTAAAGAAATGGTGGTGGCGGGGTACAGCGAAGGGCGACAGCAGGGACGGAACTGTCTCTGCTGCTACTTATCTTTCCCATCTCATGTCTGTCTACACCCTAAGGGGCTTTGATGCTGCTGGCCTGCGAGCAGCGACTGCAGCGCCTGCAGCAGCAGCAGGAGCAGCAGCAGCATTGCATGGTAAGTGGCTGCGCCCTGTCGAGGCCGTGCAGCAATCGCTCGGGCAGCTGTTGCTGCCGCAGCAGCTGCCGCCTGCTGCGCTGCTGCTGCCGCCGCTGCTGCACACGGAGGCAGCAGTGGGGGTGACGCTCTTGCTGGACTCGGCGCTCAGCAGCCGCAGCAGCAGTACATGCGCGGCCCGCGAGGTGTATGTACAATCCAATGGGACTGTCGCCGTAAACCTCCTTCTTAACTTCTTAGCAAGGGCAATCGACGCTTACTGGAGGTGCAGGAGATGCAGCAACAGTAGCAGCAACAGCAACAGCAGCAACAGCAGCAAAATCAACAACAGCAGCAGCGGCAGCAGCACACAGGGCTTGGAGGGACACAGAGAAGGAGACGGCCATACAGCTGAAGAGGCTGTTGCAGCAAGTAGCAGCAGCAGCCAGAGCTGCGACGATACGCAGCAAAAAACACTGCCGGTTTTTGTCTCTCTCCCACACGTGCTGCTGCATGTGCTCGAGCGCAGCAGCAGCACCGCGTTGCTGCTGCATGCAGACGGAGTTCTGCTGCAGTTGGAGACAGTGACCTGCAAAGTGCAGCAGCAGGTAGCCATGGCCACGATGGGCCCGCAGCACCTGCTGCAGCAGCTGCAGCAGCAGCTTGCCAAGCAGCAGCAGCGGGATCGCATGCCACCTCTGTCTTCTTTCGTAGCAGCAGGAACACACAGCAGCAGTAGCAGCACCAGCAGCACCAGCAACAACAGCAACCGCACTGGCCGGAGCAAGCGGATTCGCTTTGCAGTCTCAACAGATATCTGCAGGCTTTCAACTGCTCGTGTCGTGCCCTATGGTTTGGCTTCCGCCCCAGCAGCAGCAGCAGCAGCAGCAGCAGCAGCAGCAG